>JARHVA010001267.1:590000-1190000 GCA_037957365.1 Torreya grandis
AATATGCCCATCCTTATTTAGGATAATAACCATCAAGCTTAACCATTATGACTCATCAATGACATAATTGACTATTGTATCAAACATATTTTCAACCTCTTCCTTGACCTTGGAATGAAGGTTAGGGATCATCCTTTAATGCATATTATTCATTGATCTTGAACCTTCAATTAGCTTGATTTTCCTCTTTCCTAAGTAATAATGCATGAATATCATTTCCTTATAGTTTCAAGGAAAGATATCATGAATATCATGTAATAATTTATCTACCCACACCAACTCTTCATTTGTCCAGTGGTCTCCAAGGATTGTGATATTGGGCTCTTCTTCAGTACTTATATTTACCTTATTGATTTTAAAAGGTTCATTATATTACATAGTCTTATCACTCTACACATCCACGACCTCTCACTCCCCAATGGAATTCTCCACATTTAGGTGGTCCTAGTCATTGATAAGTTTCTTTTCTTCCACTTTTTGGAAGACTTTCTCTTAGTTGAACTTGAATTGGATTTTTTTCTCAAGTCATCTTCTTCACTAGAGTCACCACTTTCATTTTCATTATCCCTGAATAACTGCGGTAGCAAAAAACATTTATCGTTGTGCCTCCTTGATCTTGATGGCATCATCCTCTGTAATGGACCTATGAATCCATTGCAATAGATTAGAGAGCTCAAGCTTGGGAGAGAAAAAGGAAAATGCTTGGATAAAATTGTTGTTTAATGTTCCCCACTCATCTATTTATCTTCTGATTTCATTGATGATACACCATGTGCGTGCCCTAATTTTTAAGGTACCATAAAAAGCATGGACCTAAAGGCTAACTAGTATGCAATTTACACTCTATGTACAAACTCTTGTGCAAGATCGTACATGTTTTTTTGGTGGAGAATCTCTACCATAGTTTGAAAATACTCATTTAGTGTTGTTGTGCTCATATCAAGTGCATATTACTTCTTTGACAACATCCCAGGTAGGTAATGAAGGTTTATGGGTCTTGTCTTGTCAGCATTTAAGCTTGTAAATATGTGTTGGCTTGCACACCAACAAGATCCTAATTTGAATTCAAGAGGTCCATAAATTTACACATGTACATTAAAGCATAAAGGACAATGAAGTGATAGAGATAATCAATGAAAGCTTCTAGAAAAGACATTCAAGAAATTAAGGATATATGAAAGAGCAAACATTCATTGTTGCCATTTATTGAGTATTCTTGAAGAAATCAAGCATTCATTATACAACATTGAAGGTCATTGTAGTGACACACTTTATTTGTATTAGATTGGTTTGTTGAATTCTATATTGTGTATCATTGAGGCCCTTGATAAGTATTCAGAGCTTAAAATGTTTGTTGCCCCTAAGCTCATATCCAAAATCAAATCCTTTTCCTTATTCTTTGCAAGTTTAGCTACCTATTGGGTTTTGAAGAAGAAGATCAAATTTCTAAGGATGGGTTTAAAGATTCAGAATATCGACCCTAGTTTTTAGAACCCTGAACTTGAAAAACGTATTTATTAAATCATATTTTATCGATTTTTTTTATGTTCTAAAAAATGTGGAATACATAATTTTGATAACTTAAAACATAAAATGCATAATTATGAAAAAATGCTCAAGTCACTACAAATTTTTTAAATGCTCATTACGTTACCACAAAACTT
The DNA here is from genome assembly GCA_037957365.1 of Torreya grandis. Classification (NCBI taxonomy): domain Eukaryota; kingdom Viridiplantae; phylum Streptophyta; class Pinopsida; order Cupressales; family Taxaceae; genus Torreya; species Torreya grandis. The sequence continues at coordinate 591,665 of JARHVA010001267.1, forward strand.
TAATTTTATTATTTAATTATAATAATTATTTCCAAATTTCTAAAAATCTTGATATTTTTAAAAACCCTTTCTTTAACAGTTATTTCTCTAAAATTAAAATAATAATTAAATGTTTCATTATGTTAAATGCTTAATAATAGAATATTGCATTTTAATATAAAACCTCTTTCCCATAAAAGACAATGATGTCTTATCACATCTCAAAAACAAATTAAGTGAACTTTATATATGTGAGAGGTGAGGAAGTAGGGTCCACGGGAAATACATAATAATGTTTTTAATATATATATTAGAGAAAAATATATGAAAATTTTAATTAATTAATTATTTATTTATTTATTTATTGTTGGGGAATGAGTCGAAGTAGGAGTGTCCATTTATTTTAAATATAATCCTACTCCCTTTCAATTTCGACATGTAACTTTCTTTATAATATATACAATTTTATTATCAAACCCATTTAAATTAAATATTATTGAATATAAATATTTTTAATATAAAAATAATATATTCGATTAACATTGTTCATAATGTTAAACATTATAATAAACAATATGTTAGAAATCAAATATCATTTTCTCTTTGAATATGGAGATGGGAGATGATGACAAAGGCTTTATGGAAGAATTTGGGAAACTTAAAGATGGGTTTATACTTCAAGGAAAATTATATAATTAGGGGATATGGTAGTTCTAATTTATATTATAAATAATTTGAATATGTAATTTTTTGGAAAAAGATTTTAGATATATTTAATAATATATTTGTATTTAATTCAAATAAAGATAAAATTGATAATTGTGTTATTGAAATAATAATTATGAATGATATATCAAATATGAAGTTGTTTAATATTCATTTATAAAATTATAAAAAAATTAAAAAATTATTGTTGGAAAGAATTAAGTTGAAAGTTTTTAAGAAATTATTGTTTGAAAGAATCAAGTTGATTTAGAATACAACTTATTTTAATGTTTTTTTATTAATATATGGATTAGTTCTAGAAATATTAATTTCAATTTACAAGTAGATTTTTTTGGGTAATTTAAATTATTCTTTTTTAAGGACTCAAAAATTAAGTTCTATTGAAGGGTTGTAGTTTGATTGGTGAGGATGATGGTTGCTTATATTCATCCACCAAGGTACAAATCATTCTAGATACCTGATACAGAGAGTCAAGCATTTAAATCCAGGGTCGTGCCCTAAGTGATTTTGACAGTGTGAATACCTCTTACTCGTCGTTGTTTAGATAAAAAAACATAATCTAGATGTATACTTATTCAATATTATAAATCTATTATATGTTTATTTCAAAAATATAAACAGAAATATCGACATTTTGTATAATTCAATGATTTCATATAATACCTTCAAATATATATATATATATATATATATAAACCCTTTATTTTTTGTCTTAATATAATTGTATTTTATCTAAATCTGTAATTATTTTAATTTAACTTCAAATTCTCATATTATTATGTTTAATTTTTATTTGCAATCTTTTGACAATCCAACTTTTAAATTCAATCAACTAACCATTATAATTTATTAATTTTTTTTTAAAAAAAAACAATAAATATCCATTTATTTATTCTATTATAAATATGTGTCTTTCAAATAAGGCCCCATTTTCCGTTATTGTGAGTCGAGGTAGAATTATAAAGCAAACATGTGACCAAAAGTTTTAGTCAAATGATGAAAAGGTGAAAACCCTGATCAAACCACCACGTTGAATTTTGATCCCCAAAAGAGCAACGTTAGTGGACATAGTGATGCCACCTCATTAACAAAAACATGTTATATCTACACAAAGGGGGCGAGGCGTTAGGGTAGGCAAGGGGGGGAATTTTGACACGACATGTGAACCTGACTAGAGTCCCTTAGGTTCTTAGTTCCATGGTGATAGTCACACAACAATTGAATATTGAATGCCTTTTGCAAGGACAACCACACTCATGGGCAAAACATCGAATGATTTTTGTCAAGTTTGATATTATAGATAAGATAAGGGTGATATTCATTCAAAGGGGTATTGAATATTAAATATTTACTTTTTAATAAATAATGATGTTTTTTTTTTTTTTTTAATAATTACAAAATATTTGATATTATATAGGTTATTTGACAATCAACATCTTTATCAATTGTTTCTATTTAAAAGATAACTTTATTATTATAGGTTTATCATCTAATTCATTACTGGTATCCACTAATATTTTCATGGGATACTTATATATGGTCTTAAGTACCAAAATATCTTCATCCACCTTCTCAACATTAATCTTTCATCTCTTTGCATTAGTTACTCTGTCTTACATAATCAGCTAAGACTCCAAAAGGCAATATGCATCAACTAGACATCTTTCTATTGTTTAATATTATCTTCATAAGAGAATGATGTTTCAACATTGCAAAGTCAACATACACCATGCAAGCTTCTAGCATTCCTTTGTGAATGTGTCATTCAACTCCAAATGCAAGGACCAAGTTATCACACCACCTCTCCATCTTTATTTTCTAACTTTTATTCATGCACTTGAGTAAGTATGGTCTTTTTATGGACAAGTCTGTTATATGCAGGCTTGGAGCTTTGACTTCCATCCTGAAGGGCCATCCAGATCCAGATATCCTATGTGGATTGAATTGCCATATCTGAATTTAGCCTTCAGGCCATTTTTGAAAGATATTATGTCGCAGTTGGGTAAAGTCCTCTGGTGCAAACTTAATTCTGACAAGTTTGCTAGCTTAAGAGTGCATTTTAGGGTTTGTGTGCAAGTGGCTTTGGATAAGCAACTGCCTAAGAATATCAAGCTGATTGGCCCTGGTTTTGAGTTAGAACAACCATTGGTATATTTAAATAAGCCCAATGCATGTTTTTTTTGTTAAAAAGGACATTTAATAAGAGATTGCCCTACTAGAAAAAGTAGATATATCCAACCTTCCCTGGTTTTTGCCTCAGCGCTTCAAGGATCTCCATCACTTTCTCAATATTTACCTAGTCAAAGGGATCAACTTAATCCAGTTAAACCTTTTGTTGCTTCCCCAAGTAGTCATCCAAATCAACCATTTGTTAGCCACCATCCAAGGTTGTTTCATCCTTCAAGGATGCAGTTATGCCTGATGAATGGAAGTGGTCAAAAAAAGAAAGGAACCTTTTGGTCCTTCTATCCCCTTAGTTTCTCATTCTTATTCTTGTGCCAAACTTCCTTCTTCCTCTCCTACTTCTCAAATTTAGAATGTGAATAAGTCCATTTCTTCTTCTTCATTGTCTACCTCCCAAGATCAGTTTCGTAAACTTATCTCTCCCTCATCTTCTCCTCAACATAGGTCAAGGTCCCCCTCTTTAGTTACTAGAGATTTTCATAATGAAGATCACCAGGTTACTCTTGCCAATCAGTTTGATATGTTGCCGCAAGAAGATGAACGTATCATATCATCTTTGCCATGAAGTGCAATGTTCTATCATGGAATGTTAGAGGGATTTCTCTCCCTCATTAAAAGTTTAAAGTTAAGGAAGTTGTTATCAAATGGAAGCCTAGTATTTTGTTTTTGAAAGAAGTCAAAGTTAGTGGCAGTCAGCTTGAGGCATCACTATTTCATGTATGGAGAGATGTTATTTTTATACATACATCTCATAGTGAGGGCAGAGGAGGAATTGTTTTAGGGATAGTTCCATGAATAGCAAAACATATTATTGATAAAGGGGAGGACCCCTCACATAGTTGTGTCTGGGCCCTTATTTTTATCAATGGTTTGCCTATAGGATCTTATTCTATGTATGCACCCAACAATGCGAAAGATCATAATATTCTTTGGGAATGGATGTCAAAGCATTTACCCAATGATGATTGGGTCTTAAGCGGTGATTTTAATATGGTTGAACACTATAATGATCGTAGCTGGTCTAACTAGGCTAAACTCAGTAATGAGGAATTTGATAAATGGTTATTTTGCCGCAATTCTTTGGGTGTTGTAGATCCTATTTTTGACAAATCTTCCAGCCATGTCAATTGTTGGTATACTTGGACCAACTATAGATTAGGAGGTGAGAGGAAATTAAGTAGACTTGACAGGTTTTACCTATCCCCTAACCTACATTTGGTCTAGGATGCATTGGGCAATTTGGTTCAAGTTGATTATTTTACAACACTTTTAGATCATTTTTTGATCTTTTGTACCTTTTCTACTTCTCAAATGCCTAACGCTAAGCATGATCTTCCCTATAAATTGAATATTTCTCATCTTAAAAACCCTAATTGTATAACCACTCTGAAGGGCATTTGGGATTCTACCCCTAAGCCTCAAGAAGGGGAATCATGGATTGAATGGTGGTGTTCTACTATTTCCCAATGTATCTTGATTTTACATGATTTTTAGGAGAATGGCTGGGAAGCGTAGGCACAGAGAAAAAATGCTTAAAGGGAAATTAGAACATGCAAGAAAATAGCTAAATGTATATCCTAGTAACATTAATATTCAAGCTTTTATTGCTGAGATTGAGAGACAGCTATGTAATCTTGATTCCTATAGAGGTATGGAGCCTAAAATTAGATCTCGCCTTCATTGGATTAAAGATGGTAAGAAAGGCTCTAATTTTTTCTTTAATTACTTGAATTATAAACACAAAAAGGAAAAAAATATTGCTATTAAGGATGATCAGGGAACTTTGCATATAGATTCAAATGAGATCAATTTGATTTTTCAAAAGTTTTATGCAAATCTATTCAGTGAGGATCATCATAGGGATGATTTGCAGCATAACTTGGAAGATATTGTCAAAGATTGCATTCCTAACTGAATTGATTCTAGTTACAGTTAGTTTTTGGACTTGATGTTATTTTTAGAGGATCTTGAGCATGTTCTATTCTCTATGGCTTTGAACAAAAGCCCAAGTGCAGATGGGCTCCCAATGGAATTTTATTGTGCTATGTGGCCTCATATTAAAGAGGACTTTTATTGTTTGTATTTGATGGCTTTCAATAAAGGTTCCTTAGGTTCTATTATTAATAGAGTAATTATCAAACTGTTACTTAAAGGAAGAGATGAGGACTCAATTTCTAGCTAGTGACCAATTACCCTATTAAATACTTCTTATAAAATTATAACTAAGGCTTTAGCTAGGCAAATTAAACCATTGGTTCAAGACATAGTAAAACCTGAACAAACTAGTTTTTTGGGGGGCAGATTTATTCTTGATAATTTAATCCTTGCTTGGGAGGTGAGTGAATGGGCTAAGCGGACTAGTCAAAATGCTTTGGTGGTCAAGCTTGATTTCGATAAAGCCTATGATAGAATACGTTAGAGATTTATCTTCAAAATGTTACAATGGCTCAGTTTTGGTCCCAAAATTTGTGATCATGCTCGAATGTTGTTTAAGGATGCCAATGCTCATTTAATTGTTAATAACCATATGTCAGATCCTTTTGCTCTACAACGCTCTATCAGATAGGGTTGTCCACTTGCTCCTTTTTTATATGTTCTTACAGCTGATGTTCTAGGTTATTTATTACAAAAGGCTAATCAATTGAATCTTATATCAGACATCTCTATTCCACAAAATGCCTATGTGATTAATTTCCACTTTGTTGAAGATAGTATGCTTTTTTTGCAAAATTCAGAAGCAATAATCAATAATACTCTTGATATATTGGATCTTTATTGCTCGGTTTGAGGTTCACAATTAGCCCATGAAAAAATTGAGTTTTTAATGGTTCAAACTAGCCTTGTCCCCCAATGGATTCCTAGAGAATGGAAACAAATTAAGCATGGTGAGATCACACGATACTTAGTCATCCCTTTTGGTCTAGGTGTCTCTCCTAGTAAGATGTGTAAATGGTTTCTTAATAAACTCAAAATCAAACTCTTTAATTGGGGTAATAAGTTTATTTCAATGGCTGGTAGAATTCAAGTTGTTAATAAAATATTTCTTGCATCTCATGTTTATTTTTCTTCATGTTGGATGCCTTCAAACAAAGGGTATGAGGATTTAAATAAGATATCTCATCAATTCATTTGTTCCAAGTGGGATGGTGGTTCTGGTTTCAAATATACCTCGTGGTCTCATTGTATACAACTGAGAGGGAGAGGTGGATTGGGTGTTATTGATCCCAAAACTCAAGGGATATGTTTTAGCAGTTAAATGGATTGTCAGAGTAGTTGAGGGTGAAGAGCCATGGAAAATCTTGGTAAGATACAGTTTGAAATATGCTTTTATTAAAACTAAATGGCATGAAGTTAGTTGGTTAGATAAAATACTTCTTGTGCCTTTCTTTTACATTAAGGCATCCCCATATTTACAATCCATTTGGAAGGCGTGGCAGAAGGTTAGTCATTTCCTTAAGTGGAAGGAAGCATCATTACATCATGGGTTTAGTTTTTCCACTTCATCCATTTGGTGGAATAGACATGTCCAATATCATGACCAGTGTTTGGCTATGGCATTTCCCAAGTAGGCCTATTTGTTATTCAAAAAAGGAGTTCATCAATTTAATGATATCTGGGACTTTAGCTCAATGAGTTGGTCATCGTGGGTCTCTATTAAGGAACGTTTTATGCTTAATAAGAAGCTTGAAGGGATTATAATTTTTGTTCAATCTTTAGTCTCTGATAATTTTATAATAAAAATGTGCACTCCAGTTCAAGGCAGCTTTTTTAAGAATTGGCATTGGCTTACAAATGGTCATTTTAGATAATTTCCCTTAAAGAAAATATATCTTTCACTACTTCCTCGTATGGATCTTAACTGACCACTGAATCAAAAGTGGAAATGTAAACTTAACAACAATTCCTGGATTAAGCTAAGTGCTCAAATCTAGAATACTAAAGCTGATGAGGATGCAAAAATCATGGCATGGAAGATTCTACATTATAAGCTTCCTATGGAAGATACGCTGAAATGCATCTCAGTGTACCCTGTTAAATGTCCCTTATGCACCTATAAAGAAACTATGGAGCATATTTTTTGGGACTGTTTATTTATTAAAAAACAATGGTTTGTTGTTTTCAAAAATCTACCTGCTATCTTTGGTCATCAACTAAAATGGACGAAAATATTATTGGGATTTGGATTGCATAATAATTTGATAGTTGATTCTATCAGACAAAGCATTTTATATCATTTATGGAAAATCAGATGTTTAGCAATATTCTCTAATGTTAAATTTCATCCAAAATCAGTGCTTCTTCAACTTTACTCTGATATCATTTTTTGGATTGCTTCCTTGTTTTCATATCTATAGGGCTTATCTAAGAAGAATATATTATCTGGATATCAGCTCGAATAAATTAAATCTCAAATTGTGCAACTTGAAAAGGCTCAAGCATTGAACACAAAACAACTGAAAAGGCTTTTAAGTTGGCCTGAACAACATTTCATTTCATAAAGACAATTTTGTTGTTTATTTTGTATTGTTTTTTAGTGCGCTGAGGTATCTTGTATTGCCATAGTTCTTATAAACAACTGTAACTCAACAAGGTTGTTAGCTATTTTAGTTTAGCTTCATTGTAATTTCTTCCTTTTGTAACTTTGTTGCATCTTTCTCTTATATTTTGCATAACTTCAATATATATAAAAAGTATGGTCTTTCTAATTTTGCGTCAATGATGCATTATCAATTGGTTAAGTCCATATTTTCTTCATGTATCCTCCCGAAACACTAACTTTTTTAAGTCCAAGTATAATAATAATTCCACCCCAACAAATAATGTTCCTTCTTCATGAGCCAATAGTTCACTCTCTATTAAATATTCACTAATAATTTTTTAGATATTAAATTGGGATTTATTTGCACCCATCCAATGTGTCATATCATATATAGGTATTGACTATTTATATAGTCGCATGGTCCTCTCAAACATATCTTTGTGATAATTAGGCATGTCACTTTGCACGTAGAACAGTCCTCTAAATTTTGTATAGGAAATGTAAATATTTCCTTCTTATATTAAGTTATTTCCACTCATGTATGGGAAGGCACCATGAATTCTACTATACATATGACTTCTTTACCAAATACAATATAAATACGAGTGGATTTCTTAAGTTATTTTTAAGTTGTTCTATACCTCCAAATCACCACTAAAACCCAATAATAAATATACGATCTTATTGAATTGTTATTCCTTCTTCATGAGCTAACAAAGCACTTTCTATTTAAAAATCATTAATAGTTTTTTAAATATTGAATTAGGATTTATTTCCCCCCATTGAATGAACCATAGCTTTGTGTTGATTGGGCATGTCACTATGCATGATGCTCTATATTTTTAATGGGAAATGTAAATTCTTCCTTTTAATATTTTAATAGCTTTGTGATTTCATTGACCTTCATTGTGTTTCCCAGTGAAAATTTTATATCTGGGCATCTGCTAGGAAGTCCCATCAAATTTTATATGTGCATGGATGAAATTTTGAATCTACACCCAACAAATAGTCGATGCAAACCCTATAAATGGTGTTTCCCCTCTCACCTAGCCAAATTCGACCCTTTATGGCCTAAATTTTATTTCCTATGATCCACCTTCATGTGTCCTAGTGATTTTTTACTTTGAAAATGAGTGAAAAACCTACAAATTTTCATGAATTACGACAATCCATATTCATTTTTTTTCTATTATTCTCTCTATCACTTTTGTTATTCAAAACTATAATGTATAAGTGAAAATTTACAACACCAAGGGTCAATTAATACTTACCCATCAACTTTACTTTCTTCCATTTCATACCTAACAATCGTTACATGTGTCTTTTCTACCTAGTGACATCATAAATCCACTACTTCCCTTAGGTGCGACCTAAACCTTTTCCTCCATGAGTTCCTAGGAACCATGCCTCTCCATATTTTCTCACCTCATATAACTCTTGTATCTAGATACTTGGTGATTTAATGCATGTACCTCCACTAGCTTCTCTGGATGATGTCACCTATTATTTCCTCCTACCCCACATTAATTATGTGCATGATCCTTTAATGCAATAATTAATCTTATTAACTTCTAAAAATTTATCCATGCTCTAATATATTATTTTTCACCTCCTAACCAAACCATGCTATTCTTGGCTCTATTTTTCTCATGTTGCAAGATTACACATAACTTCTATGTTTCAAAAATTATTGTGTGAACTTGTTATATACATAGATAGATACATACATACATACTTTCACACACACACACACACACACACACACACACACACACACACACACACACACACACACACACACACACACACAATTATGTAAGATTCATGTATACCAATATCATAGATACAAAATATTTGTGCATGACAACATGGATAAATTGAGCTATTATTAGCAATAAAGGAAATTGAATACAAAATTATATAACCAATGTGATAACTACTTCCATAAACGACTTAGACAACTATAATAAGAATCCCAAAGGTCTCCTTGCTCATTTGGATTTATAAAAATATTTTATCTTATTTTCATAAAATAAAATAAAAACTATAAAACTATAAAATGAGAATAAAAAGCATTATTGTCTTAGAATTTGGCATATGCCTTATTTGGGATAGTCCATCGATGATTACAAATGAAAATGCTTGAGCCTACTCCCATTGAAATTGCCTAGTAACATTTATCAATCTAAGGTGCATTATTTTAATGCACCTACTTCCAGTACATCATGGATGATATGGGTCCCATCCATCAAATATGTAGTTTAATAGGGTGATTAACATACTTTGATTCATATAGGAGGACACATGCATCTTTTCACTAGATTTTAACATTGATGTGCTTCTCATGTCACACCTTCTGTCATGATTTATTGATCCCTTGATTCTATTTAGTCAAGATATACTTTTCATCCAATGTCATTAGCTCCAAAATCTAAGTGTCTAATTTTTTTTTATCATCTAATCTCCCAAGACATGTAATGCATAGGGAAAGCACCATGAATTCTACTAGGAAAATGACTTGTTTACCAAATACAAGTAAAAAAAGAGTGCACTTGTTGAGTTATTTTTAGGTTTTTCTATATATCTAATGCATCACTAAAACTCGGTCATCCCAATATTTGCCTCCTACACCTCAAATCTCAATTAGATTTTTGCCCAGTTTTATTTTAAAGGTTTCCACCATCCTATTTTCTTGTGGGTGGTAGGGAGTATATTTGTGGTGGGCCACCATGAATTTAGCTAGCAAAATGTGCACCATCTATGCCACATATTGAATACTTAATCACTGGTGAGACTTAATGGACATCCATATCTACATATGATGTTTTACCATAAAAATACACAATCGTGGCTATAGTGCAATCCTTAGTCAAGGTTGCCTCTACCCACACGGTGAGACAATCAGTTATTGTTATAATATAATGCACACCGGTTCTTTGCACAATAAGAGAAATAGGTTTAAAAATTCAATAGCCCACTTATTGAATGGCTCTTATGCAATTATTGGGACTAATGGTATTTAATCCCTTTTGTTCAGTTTCTTATTGGGTTGGAAAATTTCACACTTATGTGTGAACTCTTTAGATTTCTTTTAGAGCATCAACTACCAAATCTTGGAGGACAAAATTATATTCATTTTAGATTTGCTCACAAAGTGACCTCCTATAATTTGATCATGACCATCACACAGTTCATCTTCTCATTCATGTTACATGACACATCAACACAACACCTCATTGCACCCAATTTTGTATAACTCATCACTGATAAGCTAATCTAGTGTTATGCAAACCATTAATAATTTTTTATCTTTAGTCTTCCATTCACTTAGAGTGACCCTTGACATGATAAAGGTTGCAATGTTGGACAAGTACTCAAGTACATATTAGATCCTATAAATTTGTAAATCTAGCATTTCATCTTCTATATTCTACATGTCCTCTCTAGTGTTTGTCCACAGTAAGTGGTATGGCCGACTTTTTTTCTAGACCTGACAACCACATAAAACTAGAATTCATAAAATATAACTATCCATGAATAAATTTCCATACAACATCAAATTATTAAAAATATAATTCAACCTGTCATGGTTTGTGAAGATTACAAATAGTGTGATGAGCAAATACTGCCAATTTTTTTAGAATGTGTAAACCAAGGCCAATGCTTCTCAATCTATGGTGGTATAGTTTTATCGAGTTGGCAAAAGCTTCCTACTAAAAAAGTAGATGGGGTGGTCAACCTTATTATCTCTTAAATATGAATGGATAACACCAATGAATGATCTCTAAGCATCCACATGAACATGAAATGGTGTCTTTCACTCAGTAAAATTTAAAACTGGTACACTTGCCAACTTAATTAGTGTGTTAAACCCCTCTTGTTGCTTCTATATCTAGATGAATAGCCCATCCTTCAACAATATTTATTCAATAGCCTAGAAATATTTATCATGTGTGGCTAAAGAATGCATGCACATCCCTTTGAGTGCTAGGTGCTTCAAGTTATAAAATGATTGTAATATTTTTAGGATCAACAAGCATCCCCTCTTTACATATGGCCTACCCTAGCAACATACCAAAAGGTGTGGAAAAGACACATTTATTTAGGATAAAATATATTTGAAATTGGTGACATTGCTCAAAAATTAGCTTTATGTTCTTCGAGTGATCCTTCACTGGCCCATAAACAATCCAATTACCAATATAGACTTGAAAAAACTTATGGATGAAGTATTTGAAAGCTAATACCATGATGCACGAAAAGACCACTAGTGCATTATTTACCCAAATGGCATTATAGTATAAGTGAAAACCTCCCATTTAGTTTTGAAGGTATTGTTTGGCTTATCTTCGTCTTCAAACTAGATCTAATGGTAAACAAATAATCCATCAATCAAAGTGTAGATTTTTTGCTTGAATGACTCGTTCCAAAATTATTTTAGTAAATGGGGTTATAAATGGATTGGTGACATAAGCAACTTTCATAAATAGAATGACAACACAAATCTGAATATGCCCATCCTTATTTAGGCTAATAACCATCAAGCTCAACCATTATGACTCATCAATGACATAAATGACTATTGTAGCAAACATATTTTCAATCTCTTCCTTGACCTTGGAATGAAGGTTAATCCTTTAGTGCATCTTATTGATTAATCTTGAGCCCTTTATTAGCTTGATTTTCCAGTTTCCTAAAGAATAATACATAGATCTCATTTCTTATAGTTTCAAGGAAAGATATCCTAAAATATAATGTAATAATATAGCTACCCACACCAACTCTTCATCTATCTGGTAGTCTCTAATGATTATGATATTGGGTTCTTATTCAATACATATATTTAACTTCTTGATTTTAAAAGGTTCATTATATTACATAGTTGTATCACTCTGCACATCCACGACCTCTCACTCCCAATGGAATTCTCCACATTTAGGTGATCCTAGTCATCGATAAGTTTCTTTTCCTCCACTTTTTGGAATACTTTTTCTTAGTTGAGCTTGAATTGTTTTTTTTTCTCAAGTCATACCTTGTCATCTCTTCTTCACTAATGTCACCACTTTGATTTTCATTATCCCTAAACAAATAGGGTAGCAAAATACCTTTATCGTTGTGCATATTTGATCTTGATGGCATTGTCCTATGTAATGGACCTATGAATCCATTACAGTGGATTAGAAATCTCAAGCTTGGGAGAGGAAATGGAAAATGTGTGGACAAAATTCTTGTTTAATGTTCCCCACTCAGTTATTTCTCCTCTGATTTCACTGATGATATACCATGTGTGTGCCCTAATTTTTAAGGTACCATAAAAAGCATGGACCTAATGGCCAACTAGTATGTAATTTACACTCTATGTCCAAAATTTTGTGCAATCCCATAAATGTTTTTCTAGTGGCTAATCTCTGCCATAGGTTGGAAATACTTAGTGTTGATGTGCTCAAAAGTGTTTATTATCTCTTTGACAACATTTTAGGTAGGTAATGAAGATTTATGGGTCTTGTCTTGTCAATTTTTATGCCTGTAATTATGTGTTGGCTTACACACCAATAAGATCCTAATTTAAATTCAATAATTCCATAAATCTACATAGGTACATTAAAGCATAAAGGACAATGAAGTGATAGAGACAATCAATGAAAGCATCTAGAAAAGACATCCAAGAAATGAAAGAAATGTGAAAGAGCATCTAACATTCATTATTGTATTTTATTGAGCATTCGTGAAGAAATCAAACATTCATTGTACAACATTGAAGGTCATTGTAGTGACACACTTTCTTTGCATTGGCTTGGTTTGTTGAATTCTATATTACGTATCATTGAGGACCTTGATAAGTATTGAAAGCTTAAGATGTTTGCTACCCCTAATCTCATACCCAAAATCAAATCCTTTTCTTTATCCTTTGCACATCTAATTACCTATTAGATTTTTTTTAAAAGAAAAAGAGGGGTAAAAACTTTATTAAAACCAAGAATACCAAAGTACAGAATAGCCTGAGGCCAACGCCTCAGGAATCAACAAAATCGCTAAAAACCATAAAGACAATAAAACTACGCTCCAATACCAATCTCATCCTCCACAATAATCCTCCCTGAACGCCCAACCTCTCCGCAATCTTAGCATCACTCTTAGCCAGTGGTAGGGTAATCACACTCTTAACCCCAATGGTTTCTTGGACCATGCCCAATATTCTAATCCAAACCTGCTGAATTCCCAAATTTTCTCCTCAGAAAATCCTACGGTTTTTTTCAAGCCAGATTTGCCATGAAAGGAAAATAGGACCAGTGTACCAAATCTCTTACAAAAAAGAAGCCGGTGAGGGTGGTCTACCCAATCTCGCCCAAAAATTAGCCAAGGAGGATGCATGGACGCATTGACATTTCCACGCTGCCCACCAAAAATGCCATAGTTGCATTGAGAAGGGGCATCGAAAGAATAAATGTTGAGAATCCTCCTCCTCGCTGCAGCATAGGGCACACCTCGAAGGGCCAACAAATCCCATTTTTTGGATATTATCCCACATGAAGCATTTATTCCAGGCCAAGGTCCAGGTGAAACAGTTACACTTCAGCCAAGAGAAACTATTCCATACTTTTTTCCACCAAGGAACTTCTCTCCCGCCATCCAGTTGCTAAGAGATCAACCCCTGGTACCCTGAAGACACCGTGTAAGAACCCTTTGGATTGGGGGCCCACGCCAAAACATCCCTTTCCAAAAGGGCACTACAGCTGCGTCCAGCAATAATGGATTGGATTTCAGCGCACTCCACTTCCAATCCCATAATCGGCCATTCCTCTGGTGATTTCCACCTCGTTGTCATCACCTGCCCCTGACGAGAAAACTCCTTGAAATCACCCACCCTCAACTAGTCGGCTTCACCAAATCTTTGCGCTAATATATTTAACTAGGGATATTGATCTGCTAGGGGCAGAAAACCATCCCAAGAGTCTTGCCAAAACCGTGCTTCCATCTCATCTTTGCATATCCAGAACAAACCACGCTTAATGAGTGCAACCCCTTTCTTGAGCGTAGACCAGATCGCCGAACCCTTCCCTGTCAAACTATGACGAGGAGTATCACTCTGAGGAACTCTTGCCAAATACTTGTGGGATAAGATTCTAGCCCACAATCGGTCTGGTTCAACACACCATCTCCAATATAGTTTCGTAGCCAAAGCCGTACCAGAGAGTAGCGATTGTCTTAATCCAAGACCTCCCAGCCTTTTTGGACTGCAAACTGTCTCCCATTTAATGAGACTCCATTTAGTTGATGCTAAATTGCCGGCCCAAAGAAATTGCCTTGCCAAGGAGTCAAGCTCTCTCACAAAACACACCGGCGCTACCTGAACCATACACCTGTATATAGGGAGTGCTTGCACCACCGATTGAAGCAGTTGAACCCTACCAGCAAAGGACAGCCAACGATGAGTCCAATGATTAACCTTAGCACAAAACTTGTCCAGAAGGCCCCGCCACGTCTCCCTAGATTGTCTCCCAGTCGAGATGGGAATGCCAAGATAAAGCAGAGGAAGACTTCCAATTTGGAACCTGAATAAATTAGCAATTCTCCGTTGAATTGGAGGGGGGTGTTGAAAAAATAAATTGAAGACTTACCCTCATTAATTAGCTGTCCTGACGCCTCAAGATAAACATCCAAATCTTTGCGCATATTAGACGCCTCTCTAATTACCTATTAGATTTTGATGAAGAAGGTCAATTTCCTAAAGATGGGTGTGGAGACTCAGAATATTGACCCTGGTTTTTAAAACCCTAGACTTGAAGAATGTATTTGTCAAATTATAGTTTGTCTATTTTTTTGTTTTATAAAAAATATAGAATGCAAAATCTTGATAACTAAAAACATGAAATGCAAAGTCTTGATAACTAAAAACGTGAAATGTATAGTAATATAAAAATGCTCAAATCATTACAAATTTTTTAAATACTCATTACTTTATCACGAAATTTTAATTTTATTATTTAACTATAATAATTATTTTAAATTTCTAAAAATCTTTATATTTCTCTAAACCTTCTTTTTACCATTTATTTTTTTAAAATTAAAATAATAATTAAATATTTTTTTAAAAACTTTTATCTCTAACTAATTGGATTTGATTATGTTGAATGCCTATAAATAAATTATTGCATTTAGATGTAAAACCTCTTTCCCATAAAAGAGAATGGTGTCTTATTACATCTCAAAAACAAATTAAATGAACTTTAAATGATCTTTATATATGGGAAATACATGACAATGTTTTTAATTTATATTTTAGTGAAAAAGGGATGAAAATTTTATTTATTTATTTATTTATTTTCTGGTTGTTGGGGAATGAGCCGAAGTTGAAGTGTCCATTTATTTTAAAGTATATAATCCTACTCTTTCAATCCGGACATTATAACTTTCTTTATAATATATATAATTTAATTATCAAATCCATTTAAATTATTTAAATATTATCGAACATAATCATTTTTAATAATTATTTTTTAAAAATAAAAATAAAAATATTTAAATATTATTGAACATAATTATTTTTTAAATATAAAAATAAAAATATTTAAATATTATTGAAAAAGTTAATATGTATGTATTTGTATATTATATAAAAATATTATATTAATAAAAGTTTTTATTATTTTTTAAGGGTAAAATATTTTTTAATATAATTCTGAATTATCAAAGAGAAATATTTATAGAGATCAAATCTCAAAACTGGTGCTAATACAATAAAAGGCTCAATCCTCGAAAAATACAATACTAATAAAATCCCACTCAAATTCAATAATAAATAGAAAGACATATTAGAAATATTCATAAAGAACAACTAACATAACAACACTAAAGAAACCCAATCAACAATAAAATTTGAAATCAAACAACAAAAAAACTAATGATTATAGCTCTTATTACTCTTTACATTGACAAATAATCAAAACTTTCACAATTAATTCATATATAATTCACTTCAATCCCCTATTTAATTATTCTCTTCCCAAACTATATATAATTTAATTCATATATAATTTTTAGGTTGAAAAGATTTTCAACCCAAATTAATAGAAAAATATGGGATAAAAGCTATTCATACAAAAAAGAGTCATCGATTAAATTTTAAGATTTTGAACCAATAATTATCATGAAAAAATTATTTGATAGGTATTGTTTATATTGTTAAATTTAACCTTTAACAAAAAGCGTAATTAAAATTAAAGAATGATGTGTGCTATATTAAAGATAAATAGATTATAGAATTATAAATAATAAAAACATAAGTAAAAATTTATATGTAAGTTATAACGTGGCTAAGTTATGGAAGTTATCGAAATAGATATATTGGAAAGAAGAAATTTTGATAGAAAAATATCATGGAATAACGAATATCAAGGTGAAGAATACACAAATAAAATGATAAAATCTGTAAGCATCATGAAATATAACGAATTTTTCATATATGATCTTATAGCACTAAATATGAATTATGGAACCTTGGATGCTAAACAATTAACATACACTTGATATAAGTATTACATATTATCATCAAGGTCAAAATACTTTATCAATATGCATGATAATTCAAAGAATGACAATAAAAAGAAAATCTTATCTAATTAACATCATTCGTCGAGCTTTTTAAAATACAATCTTATCATAGTGTTCTCCACTTTTATTACTTACAATAAATAAAGTTTTAACATTCAATATTGGTACGTCGACCATCCATACACAATTTAAATAATAATAATAATAATATTATTATTAAAATTAAATATTATAAAAACATTTTTTATATTATTTTAAGTTAATTTATAAAATTAAAATTAAACTTATATTACAATAAGCAACACATATATATGCTTTAAAATATAAGCATAATTGTTAAATACTAACAATAACCATTACTTGAAAAAGCTACTATTACTTGACTAATAATTTTATCGGTTTAAAAAAAAAAAAAAAAACCCCGTTAATTATTTATTCGACATATGATTAACATTGTTCATAATGTTAAAAACTATAATAATTAAAAACCTCTCTCCACTTCACACTGATTTTAAAAATAATAGTTATTATTAAAGTTCTTATTGCTTATGAATAAGAATATGGAAAAGGGGAGATAAAGACAAAGGCTGTATGGAAGAATTTGAGAAACATAAAGATGGGTTTATATTTTAGTGGATTTGGAAAATGATATAATTAGGGGAGATGGTTGTTCTAATTTGTATTAAAAATATTTTGAATATATAATTCTTTTGAATGAGATTTTAGATATGTTTAATAATAATGTCATGTGTTAAGTTTTTGTGGGTAGAATAGAATTGAAATTTGTTTCAAGTATTTAAAAAAAAAAATTGATATAGTATAAAGTATTTATATCAAAAAAATTATTTAAAGAATATTTTTACGGTGAAATATTGAAGCACTGCTTTGTACGAGATTTCAAAATTTTTTATCATGTTTCAGAAATTTGATTGTAATTTAATTATATGGTTGTGATGGTTTGGTTATATATACCAACTCGCAGTCAATAAATCGATTTAACTAAGACATGATAGACTTTATTACATAGTTGAATGATTATTGAGAAAATGACTTTGGGGAATATAATATATCTATCAACATCTTCAAGAAGCCAATCAACTAAACTATAAACCATAATTTTGCTATTTTCTTTTTCATCAACAACAAAGCCTTGAGAAATGATGTCCCAAAGTCTTGCACATGTAGATGATAGGCTTGAGTTATGACTTGCACCGTATGGTATGTCGAGTACACACCAATGACAATTAAGATATTTCAAAATTTAGCCTCTAAACCAATCAAAACTAATGTCCATATAATCCTTTTATGAGTAATCATCACAACCCATTACTTGGAGCTCAATGCTATCTAGCCATGTATCCTACAATATCCTATATACCATGCAAGAATGTATGATGCAGTAAATGCTTTTGTTTATGCTTACTCTATGGGTATCCTAGGATACTTGGATATGTGAACCATGAGAACAAGCTCACTCTTTAAGTCAGTAAAATACTAAAACCTTAATCATACAAAAAATTAGCTGAACATTAGGAAAATTAGGTCTACTTTAAACAACTTTTCTAGCATGTTTATTTCTTGTAATAAAGCCACAAAAATGGTTCTTTTGCAATGTAGTAGTTGCTTTTTTACAAATGGGTTACTTATTTTTTAAGTTCGCTTTATTGAAATTATTAGTAACTATTGTTAAGATGTGCATGATTAGGCAGGTGCCCATAAAAAATGGTTTACGGTGTATTTGTTTTCTTTTGAACTATTGTGTGAACCCCAAAACTATAGCCCGTTGTTCCAAATCCTTAGGCCTATGACCATAGTTATTTTGAAAGGTGTTATGATGTTAAGGGAAAATTATCAAAGCATCGCTCACATACCCTAATTCCCAAAAATACATGTTTTCATGGCAGATTATAGTCTATACAAAAACAAATCTTCTAATTCTACATATTATAAATTAGATAAATTCGATTGCATCTTGAAAAAGATTTTAGTAATTCTTCCAATGTGATAATCTAATCATGGTATGATTTAATATGTTTTGAACTAGTCCCACCAGTATGACTTCTATGATAGCAAAATTTTAGAGAAAATGAAAAAGTAGAGAACAATAAAAGTCAAAATAAGAGGAATGAAATATAAGTGAGTTCTTAAATACTTCTGCAATAACATCTCAACAATCATCAGTGAACCAAAACACTATTACTGGCTATCATAAATATGAAATCTATACATGTGTAGATGGATGGAATAAGAAAAATTGAGAATGAAAACGAAACCCCAAAGATGGCTTAAAAAATTCTATGGTTTTGAGCAGTAACCCAATAATTGTGAGAATGAAGCTGATTACCAGATACATAAAGTATATGAGAAGGAAATAGTTAGGCATCCAGTAAAACATATATAATTTTCATACATATTGAAAATACATGTTATTATAAAAAAGATTTCAAAGATAATTATTTTTAAAACATCAAATCACAGAGCTTAGTCGACATCAGATTTTAAGTTAAAAATATTATACTCCTAATCATGGTTTAAATTTTGAATATAAATATTCTAATAACGTTTGATTTGTATAGATATTTCTATTATAACCACGTTGTTTAACCAAACATCTTCAACATCACTTCCTTCTAATTTGTATGTACCATTTCTAGAATTATATGATAAGTCAACAACTATTATGACACATTCAAGTTGTACAAAGAGATTATCTATAGAATCATACTTATACATTTGTTGCATATTTATTTTATTGTACCAAGTAACCAACAAAGCTTAAACTCAATGCCTTTTGGCCTATCCTAAAGATCAATATTGTTATGGTAGTAAGAGACGTACTTATATCATTTTTCATAATAATTGAACCCTTCGACTGTACCAAGTCCCACAAAAAACACCTTATTTTGCACTTTGAGAAAAACCTTTTTAGGGCAGTACATACACTTATAGTATAAAATCACTCTTGAGCAAAACCCCACACTCTGATCCAATTCTGAAACAATTGAAACACCTTTTTATTGGGCCCACTCATCTAGCCTAAAAAAAATCATCTCTAACTTTAAACAACATATCTTTAGATAATGTCAGATAGCCAATTAACTGATTAAATAGATCTTCCCTAAATTTTGATCTACAGTGATGGATATGGGTCTTAAGTTATGCTTCAACTACCATACATTCAGCTAATATTTCTACAAATGTTGCTCATGTAGTTCTTTGGGTTATAAACTATTGTTATTCCTCATTTGAACAATATCTTAGAACATGGGTCCCCCCTCAATGACAAGTCTAGTTTGATTGGCTAGTAACACTAGTGCTTGATTACAGCTTTCTTTTGCTTTCAATCTCCTTTATTGAGGTGTGTTATATCATCAAAGAATTTCCTTAGGCATGTGTTTCGAATGCCTTAGCTTTCAAACTGAGGATAGATGTATTATACATACTTATATGTAGAAAGTCTCTTGGCTCAAAAAAATTGAAGTCATCAAAACAATAATCGAGGTAACATCCATTACTTCACCAAAAATAATTATGATTGTGGCAGTGTTGGTTTAGTGCAAGTGGATCGTATTAGAAAATTAGGCTGAGGAATTCATGGCACCAATCAGTTTGAGTTGGAACCTTTACTCTTCTATTAAAAAATTTATGCAAAGATGGGCATGTGAGATGATATTCAAATCGATATAGACCTCTCCCACAAAACACATAAGATCTATGCAAAAGTGGAGAAACCAACTTGGGAGATGAAGGCAATAGTACTTTCTAGATACAATATCTCTATTGAATGACAAAGTGAAGAAACCACCATAGTAACAAGATGGTAAGGGTATTTAGGGTGTCAATCACATCCAATGGAAGAACTATTAGAGTTATCAAGAACCTTTTATTGTGAAGATCATAAGCCTAGTCTAAACAATGTGGAAGTGTACATAAGGCTCTCATTTTTTCAACGCATGCCATCATAGCCATCATGGGGAAACAATACCAAACAATGGGATTTAACATAAATCTTATAAAGCAACATCCCATATCTAGAACATTCATTTATATTCTTAAATTCCTATCAAAAACATCACAAGCAACCATACCAAATGAAGGTGAATAACATTAAATATAATTGAAAATATGTAGTTCTAAAAACCTTCATAACGGGACATCTAACAGCTACACTAGTCATTGATAGAAATACGTGAAGCAAGGATTTTTATTAACATTATATGATTAGTAACATACTACACAAATATTATCTTAGAAACATTTTTCAATAGCACATAAGAAGCTACTTATCTTGAGAAGGAAAAAAGTAATTCAGAACCTCATAAGAAATTGGCAGGCCCTGATCCTAGATACAATTCAATGTAGAAAGGTTTTGAAAAAATGAAAGGAAAACCTAACCAAGTTGGTTTTTAAGCATAGGGAATATCTAACCAGGCTATGTATTGACATATCGTCTTTAGAATAAGTCTTTTTTTATAGAAAAAAAAAAACTCTTTATTTTGAAGAACAATAAAGAAATCAGAGTATGTGAATCTAAGGGTCTGACCTATATGATTTCTTAGGAAAAACACCACGGCTAGAAGGCATAGCATGGAAGGCTAAAACCTACTAGATAAAACAATGTTGAGGCATTAAGACTCTAGACATTACTCAAATAGATCACTTATAAAGGGACTCCCACAACCCCCTCCCTTAACAAAGAACAAAAAATTTAATTTTATCTTGAGGGATATTTGAAGACTAGTTAAGACTCTAGAACTTGCCCATATTTCATTTAGCAATACCTCATATAGCTCAATCAAGCACTTTGGCGGTCAAGAATAGATACTAATAAAATGAGGGTACTAAGAACATTTTACCATTGCACAATCAAACCTGAAATTCTGATTAATAGGTCAGCCTTTTTAATACACCCTCAAATTTCCATTTTTCTATGTACAACACCCTCTAGGTCATATTGGCACATAAATCAATGAGTTCATAACATTATAGACCTAAGTCAAGGAGGAAAAACATTGAATACAGCTCAACCAAGCACCTTGGTGATCAAGAAAAGAAAGATACTAATGAAATGAGAGTGCTTAGCACATTTTAGCATCAATCAAAGCACTTGATATATGTTGATGAGAACGAACAAAATTTTTAAATTACACTCAAAATTCCCTTCCCTGTGTGCAACATAAAGCATCATAGAACAAAGTCAGAGAAAAATGTTTCAAAGGATTCGTCGCACTTTGAGAAGCAATCCACCCACATCTTTTCTTCACTTATTTGGGAGAAGGTGACAAGGGAATATCATTTGGTGAGCTATGCTTTCTTCCATAGGATGCAATTTTGAGTTCTCTTAGCATAGAGCTCCAATGAAGCTGGCTTTTTCATTGCAGCAAGACTACAAGATAAGTCACAAGAACCCTGTGAAGAAAAGCAAGACAAAGTAGTAAGAGAAAAGCTAATGCTACCCCATTGGAGCAAGTTGTCTTTGTCCCGCAGTCCAAGGAATTCACCTTGGGGGACTTACCCCCTCCCACACTTTTAGAGATGCCATTTTTTAGAGAACCTTTTCCAGTTGCATTGGTGTTGGCTCATTGCTACATTATAAGGTAACAACAGAACCAAACAAAACAAAACTGAAAAATGAAAGCAAAGAAAAAAGCACCAAAATCCCTACCCTGCTCTGCCCTGCGTATATCTTTAAAACCTATCAATTGTTCTACTCTGCCCAAAACCTAAAGTTGCAACGACGAATTTGTCCAAAACTTGCCCTGTGCATGTATATTAACTTCTTTAATAAATAACTACCCACCCTGTCCTCCGCCAGACCTAATTTAATGAAGCTCAGTCCCTGCCTAAGTTTCGGGCCCTGTGCATGTATATTAATTTCTTTAATAAATAACTACCCACCCTGTCCTCCGCCAGACCTAATTTAATGAAGCTCAGTCCCTGCCTAAGTTTCGGGCCCTGTGCATGTATATTAACTTCTTTAATAAATAACTACCCACCCTGTCCTCCGCCAGACCTAATTTAATGAAGCTCAGTCCCTGCCTAAGTTTCGGGCCACCTGTTCACATTCTCATAGTTTTTGAGCCATGTATCTGACAGCACATTAATTTTCATTGACAACGAAATTGATGGAAGCATTTTACATGACATCAACGCTCTCTTCCTTAATAACATTTTTCTAAATTTGACCATTCAAAACACATTTAAATTGGTTTTTTCATATTTTTTTTTGTTAAAAAATGTACTTGTTAACTATTGCAAAGCTAAAAGTAATTTATTGTATGAAAAATAAAGAACTTTTATTAGTGGAGAAGGAAGAATTTAATCGAATGTTAAAGGAAATTGATTCATTTAATTATACCCGGACTAATAATATATATGTATTTAATTTAAGTAGGTAACATTGGTAGTTGTGTTATTGAAGTAATGCTTATAAATGATATATGCAATATGAAATAGTTTAATATTTATTTATAAAATTAGAAAAAATTTAAGAAATTATTGTTGGAAAGAATAAGTTAAGGAATCAAGTTGATCTAGAATACAATTTATTTTAATATTTTTTAATCAATATATTGATTAAGTTTAGAAATACTAATTTCAATTCAGGGGTAGATTTTTTTAGGTCACTTAAATCACTCCTTTTTAAAAGATTCAAAAATTAAGTTTTATTGAAAGGGCTATAGTTTGATTGGTGAGGATGATGGTTGTTTACATTCATCCATCAAGGTATAAATCCTTCTAAATACTTGGCATAGAGAGTCGAGCTCAGGATCATGCTCTGGATGATTTTGACAGTGTGGATGTCTCTTATTCATTGTTGCTTAACTAAAGAAACTTATTAATTTAAACGTATGCTTGATCAACATTGTAAATCAATTATATATTTATTTCTCTTTATAATTCAATGATTCTATATAATAACTTCGAACATATAAAAACAAAATAAGTCTTTTATTTTTTATATTTCTTAATGTGATTGTATATTTGTATGGATCTATAATTATTATAATTTAACTTCAAATTCTCATTTTATTATATTCAATTTTTATTTTTAAACTTTTGACAACTCAATTTTTAAATTCCATCAATGAATTGTTATAATTTATTAATTTTTTCTTTTAATATTAATATCTATTTATTTTATTATAAATCTAAATCTTTTAAATAAAGACCCATTTTCCCTTACTCTAAGTCAAGGTACAATTATAGAGCAAACATGCAACCAAAAATGATGAAAAGGTGAAAACCCTAATCGAACCACCTCGTTGAATTTTGATCCCCAAAAGAGCAACGTTAGTGGACATGGTGATGCCACCTCATAAACAAAAACATGTTATATCTACACAAAGGGGAGTTTTGACACGACATGTGAGCTTGACTAGAGTTCGTTAGGTTCTTTCATCGTCACGTATATCATGAATAATGACACATTTATTTTTCATACCTTTGTCTTTTAAGTAATAATGTTTATATTGTTACTATGAAATTTAATGGTTATTATTTTTATTATTTTCGTTTAAAAAAACCAGAATAAAATATTAATAGTTATTGAGAAATCACAATTTAACGACTTCAATTTAACATGTTTTAATATTTAACATAAAATAGTAACATATGTGGTAAAAAATTATAGCTTACTTTTTGATTTATGAATTTTGTGTTAATATCTAAAAATATTATCGCATGAGATTCAATGGTATAGTTCACTTAGTCTTGGTAGCCTATAGAGGTAGGCCTTGTCGTAAATTCAATTCTCGTCTTACTTTGTGGTATAGGGTGAGAGCCCACATCACATCGCACAAAGGTAATTAGGAGACTCACCCTGTGTTAGAGAAATCAATTATAGGTGTTGGGTAAGAGGCCTCAATTTCCTTTTAATAAAACAAACACACACACACACACACACACACACACACCATTACATGCAAATTAAGTAGTGCCCGAGTGAATACCCGGTGTCATTTTAATTAGCTTTCTCACCATGTATACATTTTATTATTATTTTTTTCAATTCAAAAAATAAATAAATATTATTATGTTAAGACACAAAACATATTTTATAGACATAGATTATCCCATGTTTTTGGATTAGATATGTTTAGTTTTGCTTATCTACATCGTATTTCATTTTTGATAAAGAATATTTACTTAAAAGTTTTATATACAAATAATTTTAGGAATATCTACGTTGAAAACTAGAATTAAAGAACATTCAACTGACATTAGTCTTGAAAGAAAAGAAAAATCGGCCCTAGCGAAACACTTGTTCATGACGAAACATGCGATCAATGTTGAGGACACTAGAATTTTAATAGTTGAAGATTTCAATAGTCAATGGTGACTCTTAGTGTTGGTTCAATGGTTCTTGGGAATTGGGCCCTTTATTGTATCCTAAATCTAATTTGTAGCTCCGATAAAAAATGATAATCAATCAATTTTTTTATAAAAATATTAAATCTTATTTTCAAATAACATATTTTATGAATTGTAAGAGAATACATACCCTAACAATATAGTCCAAATCTATAATACAACATACATTTATTATAAGAGAAATGATATTTTCACAATTCATAAAATAAAGAACTAATATTTTATGAATTAAACCATATACTAAATTTTTAGATTAAAAAATCTCCATTCTATATATTTTTTAATTTATTATTTATTTTTAAATATTAAAATAATTACTTCTCTTAAAAAAATTCTCTAAAAATTCTTTTATTCAGTTTTAACATATTAGAAAATGCATTTACACTCCTTGATACATACTGGATATACTGGATTCCTATTATTTCTTTAGCCCATTAACCATTCTTAAACTCATGTGAAAATTAATATTTAAATAAAATAAAATAAAATATATTTGGCAAGATGAAAATATTATTTTAGATGTTTAAGATCCAATGATTTATCGGAAGAATATTAAAAAACTTAATTATAAAACTTTTCTTAATTTATTTTTTTAATTAGTTTATTCGAAATATGGATGTCCAATTTTTTTTATAAACGAAATAGACAGAAAACTATCTCTTATCACTCATTGACATTATGTTTTGTTTACTATCCAAGAATATTTTGATTTAATGTAATAATTGATTTGTCACCAACTTGCATTATATTTTTTCTTCTTTTGATTTTATGTAAAAATTGAGAACCTTCTTTTTAAGGAATACAAATATTGTCAACAACTTGTATAATGTGTATTATACAAGATTTTTTTTTGATTTTATGTAATTAATGAGAAGGTTCTTATACGAAGGAGAAAATTATATCAATCTTTTTCAAAGATCATTTCTCCTAGTGTTATAAAATTGAGAATCTTTTTTATCATTTTAAAAATTTTCTAACTCTGAATTGAAATTAAAAACCTAGGATCAAGAGAAATTGTGCAAATAATTAATAGAAATCGAACAGACCAAATTCTTGATTTTAAATTTTAATTTTCCTCTCATAATTACTTCATTTATTTTATATATAAATAAATGATTGAAGCTTTCATAAAAAATTTTAAATATAAATTTATTTTTGTGAATTTTGATTAGTGTATATTTAATCCATGGCTACATTTCAATAAGTAATTAAAGACATTCATTTCTTTAATGACATCTCTTGGGGTTATTAGGTTCAGTGATGTTCACGCGTATACTTGTGTTTTAAAAAGATATTCTCAAGTTTAATTTGGTATTAATGCAATCATTGTGTTGTTTGATATATTCAAGCTTAATTATATTTGAATGGCAATATAAATTCATATTGAACGAGAAAGTATTACGTAGGGTATGGATGCCCTCCTTTGAAATTTCGTCCCCCTTCTTGTTACTAATTTTTTTATGGTTAGGTTTATGATGTGATATTTATAGATTTATTATTGGAAATGTATTTATTAATAACAAATAGCTGGTTTATATAAGAAGGGTGGCTTAGTAGTATTTGTGATCTACAAATGGTTGGAAAAAAATTATAGAGGGAATAATAATGAAAATCAAATAGCTCTTAGAAGTTTCTTATTGGTTGAATAGAATCAAGAAAGTGAAATACAATAAGTCTTGGAACTCTTTTACTGATTGGACAAAATCAAGCAAGTGAAACACATAACCCTACTTAAAAAATTGATTAAACCCTAAGAAAAAATGTTAGCACAAAAACATCCATAGGAATGAAAGAATGATCGTATGGAAAATATGAGATAGAAAATTGCTACAAATTGTCACCAAAAAATAGGGCACAACACTAAAAGTTTCTCTACCACCACAACTGTTGTCGCCACTAGTAGAGACTATGAAAGCCCATTGTGGAGACAAATGAGTCATTATCACCAACATAAGAATGTAGGTCTGTAATAAAAAATGAGGGATACAATCATTAACCACCCCCACAATACCAATCTCATACACATAAACAAGAACACAAGCAACTGCTCATGTTACCATCACCATATTAGGGATAAAATTCCAACATAGAGTTGGGAAAGACATAATGATCATCTAGAAAAGCCATAATACCCTAACCCTTATTCCCTAACTTTTTGCATTCCCATAACCATGTTCTTCCATGATAAACCTTAAACTTAAAGTTTCAATAAAAGGAGGGAGGGCACAAAGCTCCTCCTCCGACTCTTCAATCCTCATATCCTTAGGGGAATTTGTTATCAAGCTAAATGCATCATGATGCTTATAAATTTATAATTGGTTATTAATTTTATGTATGTGCAAGCCTTTGGATTTATGCGATGAATTGTTAATTAAAAAAAAAACTTATACGGGCATTTTTGATTGAAAGTATAATTTATATTTTTTTATTGAAAACATGCAATTATATTTCTAACAAGAGCTGTATAGTGGTTAGGACTTGCTTTTGTCTTGATTTTTTTTATAGTTGGATATTTGTACATAAGCATAAGAATTGTAATGTGGTTAGTCTTGATAATAAATATTTTATATTAAATTACATAATTATTTTGAGAAATGCAAAGAAATTTTTCAGAACCTTAGATGTGACGAACATAACAATTTTCATCTAATATTTTATAAGGGTGGGCATTGAGTTATGCAAGGCAATTAAACACTTTTTTCTCTATGTCAAATGCAATGTAAAAAGCATGATGAAAACTAGGATTCTATTAAGAAGGGATGAGGAGGTCAATGACTATGAGAAATAGCAATCTCATATAAACATTCTAGTTGATCATAAGTAGTTTGTCTATTTTTCCCATATGAGCAATGCAATTTGCCTTGTAAAGGCCACCAATATAATTATCATCATAATCTTCACAATAGTACAACTCATTTGACCCTCAACCATGGTTATGGTTTTTATTCAATCCAAACTTTGAATTTAAATTGTTGTCGATGTAGAAACCAAGGACCAAGCTAAAGCACCACACTACATATTAGCTCCATTAATATCCTGTCATCTTGTACCCTTGAAATTAATTAAATATATTTATATCACAATTGAGTTTTCAATAAATAATTATTATATTGAATGACCAAATAAATGTTATTAAAATTGTCAATTTTTGAATGATTTTGTAATCATTATATTGATATAAATGAAATATTCCATGAGAACATATAAGGGAATATTATTTTAATTTTAGGGTGTTAAACTTTAAAATTGTTAAAGTGATTTGTCTTGTCAAATACTCTCAATGGCTAGACCAATTTTTTTTTTTGTTTAAGTGAAACCTATAATACCTTGTCTTGACAAGTACTAAAAATAAAAAATATATAATCCCTCAAAAAGATTAATTTATAAAAGTATGCTCCAAGTAAAAAATGTTTTACTCACTCAAATGAAGCTATAAGTCTGAGAAAGAGTTAAAAAGTCTAATGTTACCACAATTATATCACATCATAAAAACTAAATGTCCACATCCAAATATTGAGTGAGTGAGTGTGTGTGTGTGTGTGTGTGTCATTATAATTTAGGTCATTAGCATAATTAGTTCTATCAAGGGAGGAGGAGGAGGTGACAAATTATCATTTTTTAATCTCCAACTACCACATTGAGGGTGTGTAGTATCAGATATGGGTTCCTAACCTTCTTGTTCAACATTTTCCTCATCTTTGTCCTTACGAGAAATATCTAAGTTTAATTTAGGAAAGTTGGCCTGGACACCAATCCTTTAAGACAATAAACACCATTTTGTGAGGATGCCCATCCTCCATGAACACCAAAAGGTGCATGCCTATAGCGAGGAGGAATGTAGAACACATAGTATTTGAAATCCCTATGCCTTCCTCTCCCATAATCCTTGCATCCTTGGTCTCTCCCTATTAATTATGTATGGATGAATTAGAAGGAACTCTACTAGTAGTATAAGCACTACTTCCCAAATAGCCAACTAGTGTTTGAAGGTAAGCCACCTTTTCTATTTTCACCTACATGTACAACATTACATTAGAAATAGCTTAAATTTTGTTAGCAATATAAAAATATTTGTAGATAGATGTTTATGATTGAATATTGCATAAATTTTGTCTTTCCAAAATGAAAAAATAATTTGAATTTGAAAAATATATCAGTTTTTCTTAAATTTTTCAAGAAACATGACAAAATCCCTAAGAATTATGATGTTATAATAAAAATGCTCTAATTTAAAAGTATTTAAGAAGAAATGGATCCACTTTCAAGGTTACAAATGTTAGATAATTAATAATCCATTTAATAGTAACTTTATTTGTTAAAGGGTATGTGGACTCAAGATGAAGGATGATTTTATTTTTTTTAATTAAAAAAATTGTAAGTGTAAAAGTTAAAAATGGTCCCTTAACATTTATTTCGTATTGTTTTATATATTTTATATAATTTTATTTTTGTATAGTTGAATAGTTCAAATTAGATATTATTGAATAGTTATGGTGACTTCCAAAGCTTAAAACTATCTTTATATATTTTTATGTAACCCTTTATTCTAACCTACCGCAACCTAACTTTTAACAAATAATTCACTTCAATATTTTATCTAATTATTTTCCTTCTCATATATATACACACACACACACACACACACACACACACACACACACACACACACACACATATAGTATTATTTTTACATAATTGTCACTTTTGTGTGTGTGTGTGTGTGTGTGCATATATATATACACACCCTCTTCTCTAATAATTTAGAAAGATCTTTATTTATAAGAATTTTTAGATTGAAAAGATTTTCAAACATATTAACAGAAAAATATGGTATAAAATCTATTCATACAAAAAAAAGTCACTAATTAAGTTTTGAGATTTTGAATTGATAATTATCATAATTTATTTATTTGATAGGCATGGTCTATTATCAAATTTAACCTATAACGGAAATCATAATCAAAACTAGAGAATGATATGTACTATATTAAATATAAATAAATTGTAAAATTAGAAATAATAACATGAATAAGAAATTATATCCTACTACAATGTAGCCAAGTTACAGAAGTTACTGAAATAGATATATTGGAAAGAAGAGATCTTGACATAAAAATACCATGTAATGACGAATATCAAGGTGAAGAATACACAAATAAATTGATAAAATCTATAAGCACCATGAAATATTATAAGTTTATTATATATAATCTTATAGCACCAATTATGAATTATGGAACCTTGGTTGCTAAACAAAATAAATGCTTGACATAATTATCATACGTTATCATCAAAGTTAAAATACTTTGTCAATATGCATGATAATTCAAGGAACAACAAGAACAAGAAAAACTTATCTAATTGGTATCATTCGTCAAACTCTTTAAGATACAACATTCTTATAGTGTTCTCCACTTTTATTTACTTACACCAATTGGAGTTTCAAAATTCAATATTGGTACCTCAACCATCCATGCACAGTTTGAAATCCCAATCACAGATTTTGTTGAATTAAAAGGAACAAGACTTACAAAATTTCAAGAAAGAATTCATCCCATAAAATATATATTGATTATCAAAATGAGCTTCATTGAACAAAATTTATTATAAAAAATAGACTCTAAACTTCGTCAAATATTTACTAACATACAGACATGAATTTCAGTAGTATATCTACTAGCATACATATCTTAGATAAATCTATGTAAAAGATGTTGAGATATATCATTCTCAAAGTACCTATATTATATTGGATTAATGACATAAATAGAATAAGTGCTTTGAAAATGATATATCTCAATATTTTTTTACATAAATTTATATAAGATAAATATACTAGTTTATTCAATATTTTAAGTAGTTTATATGAACAATACCATATATCTCATAAAATTTTAATTATACTTCTTATTTTTAAATAAATTAATATGTAATTCATTATATTTAATATTATATATTTTTTATAATAATTTATGATGTTAATTGTTTTTATTCTATTGTGATTATGATAATAGTATTGTTAAAAGTTTACAATAATTTATTCGTAAGAATACTCACTTAAGACTACTATCTTTATTTTTATTTTTATTTTTTATATATATATTTTTATGATATTTATGTAATTTATAAATAATTATTATTAAAATTAAATGTTATAAAAATAAATTTTATATTATTATAAATTAATTTATAAAATTAATATTTAATTTATATTACACTAACCCATATATACATTTACTTTAAAATATAATTATAATTGGAAAAAACTCACAATAACCCTCACTTGAAAAACCTACTATTACTTGACTAATTCTTTTTTTAAATATTGAAACAAAGCCTTACAATATAATGAAGTTACCAAAATGTAGCTGGAAAAAGAATGCAAGCACTGCTATACAACATTACAACAACTGAGTAAAGAGCTTAAAGTGTTACATAATCAAAGCTCAAAACGCTGCCCAAACAACATTACATGAGTTGTAAAATAACACTACATTGGTTGAGCTTGTTGTGTGACTGAAATTTTAACACTTGATCTTTAACTTGTTGAAACTGGTCTATCACTTTAGCATTCTTTTTGCATAAGACTTGGCGCTGTGAAAACAAGAAGACTACCTAAAGAAATATGTCAGAGTAAACCCTTAGAGTACCAAAACCTGATGAACATTGTTAGAAAATACAGCGGTACATCTATTCTTCATCACTAGAGGGAAAAAGTGAAGCTGGAGCCACATCAGTATGACATTGAGTTCGGTCGAATCTGACAAGAAAAAAAGGTGCAAGGGGCAAAAGAAAATACCAGAATGGTTGAAAAACCAAGGGCTAGAATTCCAAACAAAGTCGCAATTAGCTGAGCTCTTAAACTCCATAAAAAAAAAAACTAACACGCAGTGAGGAGAAGGAAGAAAGACTGATGGAATGCCATTCCTTAGAGGCCCAAGTTGAAAGCGCAGAAAGAGAGACAAAAGACCCCACACATCTACCAATCAGGGATTTGTTGCTAATACCAGCCTCCACCTTCAGTAGAGGAAGGTCAGGAATGACCAGCTCAAGAGCTAACTTGACAACTCAGATCCAAACATCACCAAGCAAAAGATCTATAGTAGAGGCTGAAGACAACAAACAAAGTGCATCCATCATATGAGGGTCTACAGAATCAGAGCCCGAGGGAATCCAAGATTTAAAAAAATCAGAGCAATGGTAAAACGTGTTAAAGGCATTCTTACATTTTGCATACACTCGATGAGTCTTGGAACCACCGACTATCACATCTACAAGATCCTCCGGAAGGGCGGGAGGAGGACCACAGAAAGGAGGGGAGGAAGGCTCGATTGGAGGGCATCCACCATAAAGATCCTCTAATAGAGCAGCAACAGGAGTGAGCTAAACATGAGGAGTGGAACCACCGAATGAAACAGCCGTAGGAGCCACACCACCCAAGGACCCTAATGAGTCATCCATGATAAAGAGCGCGTCATTTCTAGATGACACTACAGGGGGTAACAGATTAGGGGAGGGTGTATCCAACTGGGTTGCCACCATTAACGCAAAGGACACCGTAACCCATTAACAGATTAGAGGCCCCTATGCCCAAGGCTAGCACACTATGGCTGGGAGGAACTGGTCACCGGAGCAAAAGCAAGCATAGGCTGAGTGACATTATCTGTGCAAATGAATGCTTTTCACAGGCAAGAGATAAAAATGCATCAAGGTGCTCAGGAGGAGAAAAAAAAGCTGAATCTTTCCGACGAGACCGAGCAAGGGCATTCAAGCTGAGATGATGGTTAATGTGGCCAACTATGCTTCAAGATGGGATGGATCTGATCGAGAAGTCGATGTCTTAAGCTCGCATAACAACTATATTCGTAGAATTCCTATTTCCAATGTTTTGGTGTGTTCATCTTTTTAAGAAAATATTGTTGGATAGAATCAAGTTGAAAGTTTTTAATAAATTACTGTTCGAAAGGAATGAAGTTCATTTAGAATGCAACTTATTTTAATGTTTTTTTAATCAACATATTAATCACTTTTAGAAATGCTAATTTCAATTTAGGAGTAGATTTTTTTGGGTCACTTAAATCATTTTTTTTTAAATGATTCAAAAATTAAGTTGTATAAAAAATGTTGTAGTTTGATTGGTGATGATGATGGTTGTTTATATCCATCTACCAAGGTACAAATCCCTCTAGACTTTGTTATGGAGAGTCAAGCAGTGAAGTCCAGGGCCCTGCCATGAATAATTTTGACGATGTTGATGCTTCTTACTCATAACTACTTAACCAAAAAAACTTACTAATTTAAATGTATACTTACTCAACATTATAAATCCACTATATATATTTCAATTCGACTTTTAAATTCGATCGACTAACCATTATAATTTATTATTTGAGTTTTTTTTTAATAACGAATATCTATTTATCCTATTATAAATCTAAAGTCTTCAAATAAAGACCCATTTCCCCTTATTGTGAGTCGAAGTAGAATTATAAAACAAACATGTGACCAAAAGTTTAGTCAAATGATGAAAAGGTGAAAACCCTGATCGAACCACCTCGTTGAATTTTGATCCCCAAAAGAGCAACGTTAGTGGACATGGTGATGCCACCTCATAAACAAAAACATGTTGTATGTACACAAAGGGGGCGAGGCGTTAGGTTAGCCAAGGGGGAATTAGGATAAATTTGGACTAGAGTCCCTTAGGTTCTTCCATCCTCCCGTAGATAATGAGAAAGGACGCATTTATTATTCAAACCTTTGTAATTTGGGGAAATATTAAAGTTATATGAGGAAAATGTGTTTGGTGGGACAATGCCATGGTGATAATCACACTTTGGACCATTGAATATTGAATGCCTTTTGCAACTACAAGTCTAAAGAGGGGAACAATCACACGTATGTACAAAACATCGAATGATTTTTGTAGTTACAAGTTTCTCAAAGTTTGATAATAGAGATAAGAGAGATAAAGGGTGATATTCAATCTTGGAGGTATTGAACATCAAATGTCTTCTGCAACAAATAATAATATATATTTTTTTTTTCATAAAATTTAATGGCAATGTAAATTTGACGTAAATTCAATATTAAATTTGGTTTAAATAATATTAGATTGATGTTCACAATTTAACTATTCCATTTTAACATTTTTATATTTAATATAAAATAAAAATGTATGTGAAAAAACATTGAAACATAAAGTAAAGAAATGATATGGGTTTCAGTGACAAATTTTAGTTTGAAGATTGATAAAAAAATATTGATGGGCAGATGCAAAGGATGAAGGATGGATGGGCTCACCAATAGTTTACTAGCATGGCCAAATCAAATTGAGCATTTTGTGCATATTTTCAAGTCATTTTTTGAATATTCTTTAATATTCTAAATGCATATTTGCAACAGAGTTGTGTATTTATTTATTTTTTCATCGATTTTTTTTATGTCGCATGCAATTAAACGGAAGATAAAAGTTGACGGACGTTGAAGGAGAGGTCTAAAAATGCTTCAACGAGAAAATGATTTGAGATGTTATCTTCGAATCCTTCTCTAACAACAAGGAAAATAATATTTGAATATAAATTTGAGACTAAATCTATTATCTAACATCTAACATTTAACATTGGATGTTTTAATTTTTAATTTGTTAATTTTTTTAATATATTAAATAACCCTACTGGCAAGATAACTTTCTTATTAATGTAGGGTTGCAATGATTGAAGATATAAATTTTTTTATAGGGGTCATGTAGTTATTAGAAGTAGTTTTATGACCATTTTATTTACATTATTTAATATGGCTTTCTTTGAATTGCAAATCTATAATGGTTAAAGATATGTAAAAGAGTTTATAGAGATCTTGTGTGTAATATGTAAAATATGTAGCACCTCTTTTAACTAACCCTCTCTACACAAAATTAGGTAAAATTTTGCCAAATAAAAAAATATTTATATTATTTAATTAAAAAAGTCAACAAAAAATCAACTTAAAGTCAATGTAATTTTTTTAATTTAATTTTTTTGTATGAAAAACAATAAATCTATGCCAACTTTTTTGTTGCATAAACCCAATACAATTAAACATATTTAATTGTGTTGAGTATATATCGATTTTGTGTTGTCAAAATTGATGTAAAATATTGAAAATTTTTAAACCAAAAATATCGAAAACCATCGATTTTTTATACTACTTTAAAAACTCAAATTATGATGTAAATTGCACATAATAAAATTATGTACCAACAAATACAAACACACATGATAAATAAACTCATTTAAAAAAAATATATATATTATTAATATTGAAATAATTGTTTGTCAAACTATATAACACTCAATCAAAATATTTTTTTAATTTGAAAAACTTAAAATTTTATAAATATCAACATTTCTCCCTATATTTTAAATTACATATAATTGGTTACAATTGATAGACAAGTGGAACACATTTAAACTATTCCAATAGAAAAAAATGAATTGTCCCAATGAAAGAACATTGAGCTATGATCCTCTTTTGATGATATGTGAGTAATGCAGAGGTTGTGAGTGTTGAATTCATTTTAATGTGTTATAAATAAACTTGAATATACATGAAGTTGATCCAATGTTCTCTCTGACACACTTCCAAGTTTAAAAAATTGGTTATGAAATAACACAGCGTAGCTTATTTTTCGATTTATGAACTTTGTGTTAATATTTAAAAATATTATCGCATGAGGTTCAAAGGTATAGTTCACTTGACTTTGGTAGCTTGTAAAGGTAATTCTGGTTGTAAGTTCAACTCTCGTCTTACTTCATGATGTGAGGTGAGGGTCCACATCATATCGTACAAAGGTTATAAGGGAACTCACCTTATATTATAGAAATCAGTTCTTGGTGTTGGGTAAGAGGCCTCAATTTTTATATAATAAAATACACACCCATACATACATACACACATCATTGCATGCAAATTAAGTAGTGCTCGCGTGGATACCCTATCATTTTAATTCACTTCCTCACCATGTATATATTTTATTATTATTTGTTCAACTCAATAAATAAATAATAATAATAATGTAAGAAATTAAATATATTTTTTAGAAATAGATTATATGGTGCATTTGGATTAAAGATGTTTAATTTTACTTATCTATGTGGTATTTCAATTTTGATAGAGAATAATTAATTGAAATTTTTATATACAAATAATTTTAAAAATATCAGCATTGAAGAGATGTAGATGGGTTCAAAAGTGGGTTAGTTGTGCCCAACTCCAATCGGGTTCGAATCTTGTTAGGTACTTGCAAGTGGAATATGGTCGTTTGAATTGACTTTGGGATTTCAATGGTTAGTGGTTGTTGTTTGTGTTAGTTCAATGATTCTTAGAGATTGAACCCTTTGTTGTGTCCCAAATCTGGATCATAACTCCGATCAAAAACGATAATCAATCAAAAAATTTATAAGAATATCAATTCTAATTTTCAAATAATATACTTTATGAATTGTAAGAGAATACATACCTTGATAACATAATCTGAACATATAATAAAACATATATTTATTATAAGAGATGATATTTCCACGATCCATAAAATAAAGAATAAATATTTTCTAAATTAAATCATGTACTAAATTTTTAGATAAAAAAATCTTCATTCTATACTCACTTAGTGTTGTTGTGCTCAAATAAAGTGCATATTACCTCTTTGATAGCATCCCAGATAGGCAATGAAGGGTTATGGGTCTTGTCTTGTCAGTTTTTATGCCTGTAAGTATGTGTTGGGTTGCACACCAACAAGATCCTAATTTTAATTTAAGAGATCCATAAATTTACACATGTACATTAAAGCATAAAAGACATTTGAAGTGATAGAGACAATTAATGAAAACATTTATAAGAGGCATCCAAGAAATTAAAGAAATATAAAAGAGCATCTAACATTCATTATTGCATTTTATTGAGTATTCCTGAATAAATCAAGCATTCATTATATAATATTGAAGGTCATTGTAGTGACACATTTTATTTGCACTGGATTAGTTCATTGGATTCCACGTTGTGTATCATTGAGACCATTAATAAGTATTTAGAGCTTAAAATACATGCTACCCTTAAGCTCATACCCAAAGTCAAATCCTTTTATTTATCCTTTGCAAGTTTAATTACCTATTGGGTTTTGAAGAAGAAGATCAATTTCTAAAGTATGGGTGTGGAGATTCAGAATATTGACCTTGGGTTTTAAAGCCTTAGATCTGAAAAATGTATTTGTCAAATCATATTTTGTCTATTTTTTTTTTTTAAAAACATGGAATATACGATCTTGATAACCGAAAATATGGAGTGGGTAGTTGTAAGGAGGTGCTCAAGTCATTAATTTTTTTTTACGTGCTTATTACCTTACCACAAAACTTTAATTTTGTTATCTAACTATAATAATTGCTTTTAAATTTCTAAAAATCTTGATATTTCTTTAAACCTTCTCTTTACCATTTATTTCTCTAAAATTAAAATAATAATTAATGTGATTATTTTTTAGGTTTTATCTCTAATTGGGTTTCATTATGTTGAATACTTATAAATAGAATATTGTATTTCGATGTGTGTGTATAAAATACTTAATGTATTTTTTTTACATAATTATCGCTTTTGTATATATGTACCCTCCTCTCCAATAAGGAAGATATTTATTTATAAGAATTTTTAGATTGAAAATATTTTCAAACCATATTAATAGAAAAATATGGTATAAAATCTATTCATAGAAAAAAGAGAGTCACCGATTAAGTTTTGAGATTTTGAATTGATAATTATCATAAAAAAATTATTTGATAGGCATGGTCTATTGTCAAATTTAACCTTTAACGAAAAGTGTAATCAAAATTAGAGAACATGTACTATATTAAAGATACATAGATTATAGAATTAGAAATAATAAAAACATGAGTAAGAAATTATATCTAGGCTACAATGTGGCCAATTTATGGAAGTTACAAAAATAGATATATTGGGAAGAAGAGATCTTGATAGAAAAATGCCATGGAATAACAAATATCAAGGTGAACAATACACAAATAAAGCTATAAAATCCATAAACACTATAAAATATAATGAGTTTTTCATACATGATCTTGCAACACCAAATATGAATTATGGAACCTTCGGTGTTAAACAAAATAAACAGTTGATATAATTATCACACATTATCATCAAGGTTAAAATACTTTATTAGTATGCATGATAATTTAAGGAACAACAACAACAAGAAAATTTTATCTAAAAGTGGTATCATTCATCATACTCTTTAAGATGCAACATTCTCATAGTTCAATATTGGTACCTCAAGTATTCATGCATAACTTAAAATCCCAATCATGGATTTTGTTGAATTAGAAGGAACAAGACTTACAAAATTTTAAGAAGAGATTCACCACATAAAATATACATTGATTGTCGAAATAAGTTCTATTGGACAAAATGTGCTATAAAGAATAGACTTTAAACTTTGTCAAACATTTCCTTAAAATATAGACATAAGTTTTGGTAGTATATCTACTAATATACCTATTTTAGATAAATCTATATTAAAAACGTCCAAATATATCATTCTCGAGATGTCTATATTACATTAGATTAGTGACATAAATAGAATAAATACTTCAAAAATGATATATCTCAACATTTTTTACATAAATTTATCTAAAATAAATATATTAATTTATTTACTATTTTAAATAATTCATCTTTTATTTTATTTTTATTTTTTTCCATAATTTTTTATAATATTTATTTATTTCATAATTGTTATTATTAAAATTAAATATTATAAAAATAAATTTTATTTTATTTCAAATTAATTTATAAAATTAATATTAAACTTATATTACAATAACCAACACATATATCTGCTTAAAAATATAATCATAATTGTTAAAATACTAACAATAACCATCACTTGAAAAAACTACTATTACTTGACTAATTCTTTCCATCGCTTAAAAAAAAGAAAAATTAAACTCCATCGCTAAAGTAATCGATATATTGATTAACATTGTTCGTAATGTCAAAAACTATAATAATTAAAAACCTCTCTGCAATTAACGATGATTTTAAAAATAATAGTATATTCATAAAAGTTAGAATTACTTATGAACAAACAATATGTTAGAAATCAAATATCATTTTCCCTTTGACTATGGAAATGGGGAGATAAAGACAAAGGCTTTATGGAAGAATTTAAGAAACTTAAAAGATGGGTTTATACTTCATTGTATTTGGAAAATGATATAATTAGGGGAGATGGTTATTCTAATTTATATTATAAATATTTGATTATGTAGTTGGAAAATAGATATGTTTAATGATATATTTATGTTTAATTGAAGTATGGATAAAATTGGTAGTTGTGTTATTGAAGTAATGATTATGAGTGATATATTGAATATGAAGTAGTTTAATAATTATTTATAAAATATATATTTTTTAAAGAAATTATTGTTGGAAAGAATTAAGTTGAAAATTTGTAAGAAATTATTGTTCCAAGAAATCAAGTTGATTTAGAATGTAATTTTTTTTTTTTTTTTTAATAAATTTATTAATATATTGATTAGTTTTAGAAATACTAATTTTAATTTAGGAGTAGATTCTTAAGAGTCATTTAAATCATTTTTTTTTTAAATATTCAAAAATTAAGTTTTATTAATAGAGTTGTAGTTTGACTAGTAAGGATGATGGTTGTTTATATTCATTTACCAAAGTATAAATCTCTCAAGATATTTGATATGGAGAGTCAAGTAGTTGAGTTCAAGATCTTACCTTGAGTGATTTTGACGAACGCAAATGCCTCTTACTCATCATTACTTAGCCAAATAAACTTATTAATTTAAATATATGCTTACTCAACATTATAAATCCGTAATTCAATAATTTTATATAATACTTTCGAATCCAACTTTTAAATTCGATCAACTAAATATTATAATTTATCAATTAATTTTTTTTTTAACAATAAATATCCATTTATTTATTTTATTATAAATATGTGTCTTTCAAATAAAGCCCCATTTTCCGTTATTGTGAGTCAAGGTAGAATTATAAAGCAAACATGTGACCAAAAGTTTAGTCAAATGATGAAAAGGTGAAAACCCTGATCGAACCACCTCGTTGAATTTTGATCCCCAAAAGAGCAACGTTAGTGGACATGGTGATGCCACCTCATTAACAAAAACATGTTATATCTACACAAAGGGGTCTAGGCGTTAGGGAAGGGAAGGGGGGCAATTTTGACACGACATGTGA
The DNA here is from genome assembly GCA_037957365.1 of Torreya grandis. Lineage (NCBI taxonomy): Eukaryota > Viridiplantae > Streptophyta > Pinopsida > Cupressales > Taxaceae > Torreya > Torreya grandis. The sequence goes on from JARHVA010001267.1 coordinate 632,292, forward strand.
GCCTGACTAGAGTCCATTGGGTTCTTCCATCCTCAGGTATAGAATGAATAACGACACATTTATTCTTGATACCTTTGTATGTTGGAGAAATATTAAAGTTAATATGGGGAAATGAGTTTGGTGGGACAATGCCAAGGTCGACAAAGAGACCATGGTGATAATCATTGAATATTGAATGCCTTTTGGATGAGGAGTAACAAGGGTTTACTACCAAGGCCAAATTAAATTGGGCATTTTGTGCATATCCCTAAGTCATTTTTTTTAGTATCTTAAAAGCAGATTTACAATGATTTGTTTGTGGTTTTTTTTTTTTTTAATTAAGTTTTTTGTTTTTTTAAGATTGATGCCAAATTAAATTGGGCATTTTGTGCATATCCCTAAGTCATTTTTTAGTATCTTAAAAGCAGATTTACAATGATTGATTTGTTTGTTTGTGGTTGGTTTTGTTTTTGTTTTTGTTTTTTTTTTTTTTTTTTTAATTAAGTTTTTTGTTTTTTTTAAGATTGATTTTTTCTAACTTATATGTAAGTAAATGAAAGATGGAAGTTGATGAATGTTGAAGGGAAGGTTTAAAATGTTTCAATGAAGATGTGATTTAAAATGTCATTTTCGAATCTTTTTTTTAACAAAAAGGAAATTAAGATTTGGACGGAAATTTAGAAGTAAATCTGTCATCTAACATTTAACATTAGATATTGTATTTTTTAGTTTGTTATTTTTTTAATATATTGAAAAACCTATTTACAAGACAACTTTCTTATTAATATAAAGTTACAATGTTTGAAGTCATAAAAGATTTTATGAAGGGTCATGTAGTTATCATAAGTAGTGTTATGTCCATTTGTATTTACATTAATTAATATGCTTTTTTTGAATTTGTGGATCCTCAATGGTTTAAGATATGTAGAAGAGTCTATAGGGGTGTTGTGTTTAATATGTAAAACATGTAGTATCTCTTTTGAGTGACCCTCTTTACATAGAATTAAGCAAAAACTTTGCTAAATAAAACATCATTTATATTATTTAATATTTATAAAAAATAGTTGACTAAAAATCAACATAAATTCGACGTAATATTTTTTTAAAATTTATTTGTTTAATGGAAAGCAATAAATATGTGTCAATTTTTTTGTGGCACAAATCTAACGTAATTAAAAATGTTTAGTTGTGTTGAGTATGTGTCGATTTTGCGCTTTCAAAATTGATGTTAAATATTGAAATATTTTAAAGCCAAAAATATAAAAAACCGTCAATTTTTGACACGACTCTAACTCAAATTGTGACGTAAATTGCACATAATATAACAGTGTACCTACAAATACAAACATGTGATAAATAAACTCTTCCTTCAAAAAATGAATCATTATTGATATTGAAATGATTATTTATCAAATCATATAACACTCAACAAAATTTTTAGCATAGATTATGCTCTGTATTTGGATTAGACATGTTTAGTTTTGCTTATCTATGAAGTATTTCAATTTTGATAGAGAATATTTACTTGAAATTTTTATATACAAATAATTTTAGGAATGTCCGCATTGAAGATATGTAGATGAGTTGACAAGTAGGTTGGTTGTGCCCAACCCCAACCAAGGTCGAATCTTGCTAAGCATTTGTAGGTCGAATGTGGCCATTTGAGTTGACTTCAAAATTTCAATGGCCGGTGGTGACTGTTTGTATTGGTTCAATAGTTCTTGGAGATTGGACCCTTTATTGTATCCTAAATCTAATTCGTAACTCCGATCAAAAACGATAATCAATCAAAATTTTTATAAGAATATCAATTCTTATTTCTAAATAACATACGTTATGAATTGTAAGAGAATTACATACCCTGACAACATAATCCAAACCTATAACACAACATACATTTATTATATAAAAGATGATATTTCCATGATCCATAAAATAAAAGATTAATATTTTATAAATTAAACCACGTACTAAATTTTTAAATCAAAAAATCTCCATTTTATATATTTATTAATTTTAAAATTTATTTTTAAATATTAAAATAATTACTTCTCTTAAAAAATCTTAAAACTTTCTTTTATGATTCACCGACAAAAAGAATATTAAAAGACTTAACTATAAAACTTTTCCTAATTTTTTTTTCTAATTAAATTACCTTTGATATGGATGCCCAATTTTTTTTATAAATGAAATAGACATATCTATTTGTTGTCACCGATATTATGATTTATTTACCATTCAAAAATATTTTTATCTAATGTAATAATTGCCAAACTTTATTAACATGAAAATGATTTGTCACCAACTTGCATGATAATTTTTCTTCTTTTAATTTTATGCAATAATTGAGAACCTTCTTTTAGAAAGAAAAAGATTGTCCACAACTTTGTACCTTACAAGAATTTTTTTGATCTTGTGTAATTAATGAGAAGCTTCCCATACAAGAGAAAATATTATATCACTCTCTTTCAAAGGTCAATTCTTCCTTAGAAAAAGAAAGATAATAAATCAAATGCATGATAGCAACCAAAATTATTAAAGTATCCTATTGTGAGTGCCCCTTATGGCAAGGGCCCAATGAAAACCAGTCACACCAGGCCAACCCAACTTCAGACAATAATGAACACACTCCTTACATCTTAATGACAAGGACCACCCCTACTTCTATCTAAAACAAGGACCACACCCCCACTAGCTAGTTCAAGGCCCATACCACCTCCCTCTCATAGATAGACCTCCAAAAGAATGAGTGACAAGTGGCATAAATCTAGCTAAACGTTTCAATAGAAAATTAAATGAAAGTGCCATATATATGTATAAAATTAAAGATGGAATATTAAAGGTGTACTAAAGTATATAATTAAGAAAGGATAAAGATGTACTAAGTAATATACATATTAAACATAGGTGTCTTTATCATGTGGATAAATGATAGAATAAAGTGGCAATGTCCTCGGTCTTTGTTTCAGAGTATCCTAAAAAAGCGGGGTCAAGGTGGTCGTATATCAATGGTTAAAGCCTCCATCTATTTTTGTTTATAAGAATTATTTTGTAACATTAATGATTAGATTTTTTGAGAGTTTTTTTTATAAAAATTATTTTCTAATATTAATGATTAGATTCGTTGAGATTTTTTAGTAACTTAAATTTATTTATTTAATTTTTATATTCATGTTATTTTTTAAATTTAGTTTTTGGTAGTTAATTTTTATTTTAAAAGTAATTTTTTGATTGAAGAATAAATATTTTAATATTTATTTTGGAGTGGAGTTTTTTTGGTAGTGTTAATTGATATTAGGTTTTTATTTTGAAATGACGTTTTTAATTGCAAAATGATTCATTTAATTTTTGGAGAGATAATATTTTTTAATTGAAATATTTAATTTTTTAAAATATTTTTACTATTTATTGATATGAATCTATTTTTGTCTTTACATCTAATTAATAACTTTTACATGTTATTTGAAAGATAAATATCTTGATATTTCAAAAAAAATTTGTGTTAGTTGGTATCCCCTACTTCTACTTAATGTTGAAAAGCTTTTTAATATTAAAAAATCTTTTAACATTATTTGGAACACATTATATATGATAAACCTTCTTCACCATTGATATCCCCTGCTTCTCCCCGATAATGAAGAACCTTTTAGTATTAAGATTTTTTTAGTATCAAATAGTATCTATTGTATATAATAAACGTTCTTCCATCTAATGGTGAGGAGTCTTTGCATATAATAGATCTTCCACTTGAAGGTGAAGGTCTTTTAACATATTATAGTATGAATTTAATGGTGAGAAGTCTTTACAAATAATAAAACTTTTTCCACTTAAAAATAGTCTTTTAACATCAATTGGTATCATTTAAATATAGTAAACCTTCTTCACTATCGGTATCTCCTACTTCTATTTAATAGTGAGGAGGCTTTTAGTGTTAATTTTTTTTTTTTAACAAGAGATGTTATCTATTGTGTATGATAAACTTTTTCTATTTAATGATGAGGAGTCTCTACATATGACAACCCTTCTTCCACTACTTAAAAGTAAAGAGACTTTACTAACTATTCTTTTAACCTCTTATGATATGAACCTAATGGTGAAGAGTCTTTTACAAATAATAAAACTTCTTCCACTTAAAGATGAACCTTTTAACATAAAAATGAATCTTTTAACTTTAGTAGATATCTATTTAACATCTGTTACCATCTATTAGTTAAACCTTCTTCACCATTAATATCTCTTACTTCTATCCAAAAATAAAAAGCCTTATAATATTAAAAAATTTATTTTTTTCGGATATCAAAGTGCATGATAAACCTTCATACATTTAATGATGTTAATATCAAATGATATTCATTATGTATAATAAACCTTCTTTCATTTAATGTTGAAGAGTCTTTAAATATAATAAACCTTCTTCCACTTAAAAATGAGTAGTCTATGTTCAGAAGTCTTTTAACCTCGTATGATATCCTCTTATAATATAAGAGTAATAGTGAAGATTCTTTGCAAATAATAAACTTCTTCCACTTTTAGATAAGGAATCTTTTAATGCCAGGAAGTCTTTTAACATCTTTTACTATAAATATGTGAATAAAAGACCACCTCCAACCTAAAGTATCAGTTTTGGCTTCTACCTAATGGTAGAGGAGTTTATTAATGCTAGAGAGTCATTTAGCATCCATTAATATGGGATGTGAATTAAACCACCTTAAACTCAAAGTATGTGAATTAGGCCAAACCCAAAGTATACAAATTATCCTTTCTGTCAAATTAAAGCACAACCCTTCCAGTAACAACACTATTTTCTACTAAGGTTGGCATTTATTTATTTTTTTGGGTGGAGGAAAAGAAAACCAAAGATAGTTACAGACCAGTGTTTTCAAGCTTGACCAGGTGTTTAAGCTGCAACAAGCACATGTTCGCCAAACAATGTTTAAGCTGAAAAAAGAGGATTCTGATTCCAAATGAATGACTTATACACAACTGTCCACATATTCCTGCTTACAGAAGAAGAGGACACACCAAACACAAAAATTACAGTGATTAAAAAAACTGCACTGGATTCCCCTGATAAGCTGAAACAGGGGAGGAAGAAACATATGATTCATGAACAATTCTTCCCGCCTCTGTTAAAGAGGGGATTGCTGGTTCTAAGTACACTCATGCTAAGACTTGCTGCACTAAACTCAATCCAAAGAGGAGCAAACCCTGCCACCAACCTTGCTGCCCTGCTGCAATTCAGAACAACAACTACAACTAGTATTCCCAACTATGAGTTTGTGAGAAAAACTTTAAAAGCTTGTACCCACAACTCTCATATCCAAAGTGCTCCCTGGTCTCATCCAGAGCATGACATACCCGTTCATGGCAATTACTTATTGCAAACCTACAGACTAGCACAAACAACTGTAACTGCAACAGTGTTACTGATTTACACATTGGGGTTGCTGCGGAATGATCCCAAGGCTTTGATGGCTGATGCCCTTAGAATGAACTGGTGGTACAAAGCAGCTACTGCAGCTCCAATGAAGGGACCTACCCAGAAAATCCACTGCATAAAAGAGCAATCACATTAGGAGGTTAGATTAAATATAAGTACTGTATCAAACTAAATTTTCACAACCACCATCTTTTTACTAGATCTTTTCCAACAAAATGATGAAATTTTCTAGGTTATGATAGGTAAGCTTGATCTACCGAATGCAAGCTTTTCCCAGAATAAAACATGATTTTTCCAAAAGCTTTGGTTTTAAAGCGTGGGTATTTGGAATAATTTGTGTAGGGTTTCTGAACTTGGAAACATGGGGTTCCCAAGCATTTTTTTTCCCCTTGAAATGATAATAGAAACATGGTTTTTCCAAATACTTTTGCAGATGATTATCACAAAACAGAACTTCTCTGAATTTCCCTGTGGAAAGGTAAAGTAAGAATGCAAAAGCATATGGGCTGTGCTTTCATAATATTGACCACTATTCTAAGATTCCACAACCAAAGAAACAACACTACATACTTTAAGACTGAAACAGAGCAGGACCTCAAAACTTCAAGATAACTAACACATGTTTTCAGAGAAGAGAATTGAACATCTATTTTGAGCTCATAGTGAGATAGCTACTTACATGGTCATCCCATGTTTTATCACCACCATAAATCACAGCAGCTCCAAAGCTCCTTGCAGGGTTGATGCCAGTTCCAGTGATGGGGATGGTGGCCAAGTGTACCATGAAAACAGCAAACCCAATAGGCAATGGGGCCAAGACCTGTGCAACAAAACTAGGTCCAGTCATAACTCAAATGACATAATTTCAATAGAAGTTCTGCTTTCTAAGACATTCCAAAGCTGATCAAACCTCCAACACCAAGTCATAAAAAAGCACCTCGCTGAATACCCAGTTTAGTCTTCTGCTTTGGATTTACATACACAAATTCAACTTCAGCCAAGCAAGTTCAACATCAGTAAAAACAGAAGGAAAAGAAAACATACAGGAACATGAGAGTCCCTGGCACTGCGCTTGGGGTCAGTTGCAGAGAAAACAGTGTACACCAACACAAAGGTTCCAATTATTTCAGCACCCAAGCCTACACCCTTGGAGTAGCCTGGAGCCACAGAGTTAGCCCCACCACCATAAGTGTTATAGAAAGTCTTCTGGAATGCCTTCACAAGCCCAGTACCACAGATCGCACCCAGGCACTGAGCTACCATGTACAGAACAGCCCTTGGCAAGGACACCTTCCTGGCCAGAAACAGGCCAAAAGTCACAGCAGGATTAATATGCCCACCTGAAAACACAAAAGCACTCGTATCAGACAACAGAGCCATGAGACCATGCTAAAATTCACTGCACAGTGCAACTGCAACTGCACACCAAGCCCTGGAAACCCAAAAAAAAGTACATGAAGTCAGATGGGTATGAGAAAAAGTTAAAATACTACAGACCTGAAATACCAGCAGTGCAGTAAACTAGTACAAAGATCATTCCCCCAAAGGCCCAGGCAATACCCAGAAGCCCAACACTTCCACAGTTTGCAGCATTTCTCTTGTGACCAATCACAGTGGCGACTGTGATGTACAGAAATAACAATGTAGCAATGAATTCTGCAATCAGAGCCCTGTAGAAAGACCAGAGCTTGAATTCATTGAAATCCACCAGAGGTGCAGGAGGTGGGTCGATATAGTCCTTTGCTGCAAAGCCTGGTTGGTCTACTTCCTTGCCTTCTTCCTTGGCCATGGCTCAAAATCAAAACCCTAACTATGATTTGGATTGAACTGAAGCTTTTCTTGAACAGACAAAAAAAAACTGAAAGAGCTTGTAGCGGCTGAGCTGAATGATAAACGTTATCCCTCACTGTTATTTATGGAGGCAATGAGAGCTTAATTGCATGAGTGACGACAATGGCTTCATCCTGCCGCCCACAACCGCCTCTGCATGTCACGCCTGACCCCACTACGAATCCGCTAGTACACCGTGATGGAGGACTTTTATTTTTCACCATGTTTCCTCCTTACTGTAAATATACCCATCGACTGACAGGTACTTGAAGCGTCACTGTGTGTGCGCTGTTTTCTTGTGTGTAAAAGGGGTCACGTTCGTAAAAGTTACAGTAGTGGGATTAGATTATTTATGATTAGTTTCTCTGTTTGTAATAAGGGATCTGGGCCGTTGATGTGGTGGATTGCATGCCAGGTGTCAATCGTATTTGAAGATTTGTATTGCGTAGCTGTCAGCTGTCCGGGTATGGGCGTTTTGTGCAGCCACCCCACGTGCATTAATAACTTTAAAAATTGATGTTTTGTAACGTTTAGTTTACTTTAATGGAGGGTGACCTGGTTTTCGATCGCCCTAGTAAAATTGTTGCGGCTCTTGTTATCTTCTGATTTTATTTTATGAATTAAAATTTGATTCAAGGATAAACACTTTAATTTGTGTGTATGAATTTATTCAAATTAAGTATTAAAAATATAATTTTTATTATATATATATATATATATATATTTTGGTAAAATTAAAATTAAAATGTTATATTTTTGTTTCATAGAGATTTATATCTTTTTTTAAATTTTTATGGCTTATTAGAATTAGAAATGTTTATCCTTTCTCTTTAAAGTTATATTTAATTTTTATTCAGTTTTACAATATTGAGTATATAAATCATTTATTCATTTATTTATTTTATTTTCTATCAAAATTGAGTAGCAAGAGTTCTTGTGAATGGAGTTGCATTTATACTATTTATTATTTACTTTACATTGTATCTATTTTAATCTAATAAATCAATCTTAATTTTTATAAAATTATAATTCTTTTAATATAAATAATTATTTTACTATTGGAACATTTCATGATATCATATATTATAAAAAATAATAATACATGAAGGTTACATAGTAAAGTAGTCAGTTGGTATTCACAGCGTGTATTTTATGTCAGAGGAAAAGCCCTGGATCAAAATATAAGCAGGAATAAACAACAAAGCCGGATTAAATATGGCACTCAACAATAAATAATAATTTTGAGCACAAGTAGTGACACCCGAGAGAAGGGGTGAAGGGTCATCCTTTGGACGCAGAGCTGCGCAAGCAAAAGGCTCTATGGAAGGAGGATCTGGGGCCACCTAACCATCCAGGGGATTCATGGTCATATCAATAGCCCAACCATCAACAACGTGCATCTGAGAATTGGTGCCCATAGGAGAGAGTTTACGAGAGGGAGTTGTGCCAAATTTGCCATGTGGCGGCAATAAGCCCCACCCTTCTGGATGAAAGCAAGGGGAGAAGTGGCCGTGACTGTGTGAATGACTTTTGTGCCTTCTGGGAGGTGGCAACAGTGGTCCCTGAGGCAATGCATGTAGTGTTACCCGACTAGTGCAAGGGGCACTCACTTAATGACATGGCAACTCTTACAAGTGGCGAACTTCCATAGCAACCTTATTAGTTTGTACTTCAATCTACATACATGTTGAAGATATAATAAAGACCTTGTTAGATGAAAAATCACAAGAGCAAGCATCATTATTAAAAATTGCATTATTTCTAGCCTTCCATAGTTAGAAAAGAATGATGGCTCTGAAAAATATTCACAAAAAAGTGATAGAAATTGCGTAGTTGGCCAAATCCCGTAGAAGAGCAAGCTGCCAAGAAAGTAGCTCGGGGTGATAATGTTGTAATAGGCAATGGATCCATTTCCAAGCAGACCAGGCACGTGGATGGAACCAAAATAAATGTTTGAAAGATAAGTCGATAGCATGCCAGACACTTAGGTGGAGAGATGCTCATGTGAGAGAGCTGCTCCTTGAGAGGGAGGCCTTGGTAAACAAGGCACCATAGAAAGTGGGTGAGCTTAAGTTCGATCATGGCATGCCAAATTCTGTTAAGTCTAGCAAGCCAAGTTTTGGGAGAGGATTTAAATCCCCAATGCCTATTGAGCTTGTAAAGAGTAGGGGAGAAGGGGCTCATGACTTGATACAAAAGTCCTGGAAAATAATTCTTGAAATGGGTGTCACAATTCTAACGCCAATCTTTCCACCAAACACAGGGAGGTTGCAAACCAAGCTTCTAAAGCATAACATTAAGAATTAGCACTTGAATACGAAGCACATAAGGTAAGTTTGCATTATTTAATTACATTTTAGTTTTCAAATTAGACCAAAGAATCTAGTGCTTAGCAAAAACCAAATCATGAATGGTAAGAATACCTTTCCGAAATAACCTAAAGACTTTGATTCTTGGTAATTTATCTAGCAAAATACTAGTGCTTGTCATAATAAAAGACCACCAAATTCTACAATTATTAAAAAATAAACCTATACAAAAGACATCTCCAATCCATTTCATGTAATATTTTACCAATTTTAAAAACTTTCCATAAATAATTATTTTTAATTATCATATCTTTATACCCAAATAAATTTAAAAATTATTTTTAAATAAAAATTTCAAATTTAAATCTTACCAATCCCTTTAATAATTACAAAAAATCGATCTTATAAATCTTAGGAACCTTCCTTCATAATTAGATCTCATAACATAATAATTTGAAAAAACTTACAAATTTGATTTAATTTTAAATTATTTTATTTTTTATAAATTTTAATTTTAATTTAAAGTTTTATACAGTGTTTTAAATTGTGAAGTTATTTTACTTGTTAATTATAAATCTCATTTTTAATAAGTAAACTTACAAAATAAGTATAATTAATTTATTACATTTTTTAATTATTTTTTTAAACAAAATGAATAATTATACATGTATGCTAAATTTATTTTATAGTTATATTATATAATAATAACCAAAACTATTTTATAATTTAAGTGATAAACTTATTTTCTTTTGTCTTTAATATTTTTTCATTAAATTTTAATTATTTATGTAATTTTATTTTTTAAGAACTTCCAACATTTAAATATAAAATATTTTTAAATTACTTAAAATTTATTATGTTTTTAAGTTTAACTTAAATTTATAATTAAAATTGGTCCTCAAATATAATATTATAAAAAATCAATAAAAAACAATCATAAATTTAACATCTATTTAAATATCATATAATTTTTAAAGCTACACATTTATAATTTACTACTTCAAAAACAACAAAAATGACTTTAAAAAACCAACAAATAATATCCTAACAACACACCATCCACTCAAGTAACACCCAAACACCAACAAGTTTATCTGTAAAGTCATACTTTAACACCACAATTAAGACCTTCAACCAATGGTATTGGTTATATATATTTTAGCCCAAATTATTAGAGAGATACATCAAAATCTGGTCAAAATTAAAGCTTAAAAAATGCCAAAATGCTCGCCTAAATTTCTTATCTTATAAGTCACGGATGTCCTCCATATAGGTCGTTGGGGGATGACTAGCCATCTAGCCCATGAGCATGGCCATATCCAAAAAATAATACAAGATAGCATGTTGCATCTATGATTAAAATATGCCTTTTTAATACTGAAAAAATGTTAACGAGCCATGGTGGTCTTCACATGTTTTCCTTAAATTTTGAGAAAATGGATTTAATGAAGTTGTATAGATAGAAAGGTGTATAATATTAATTTAAAAATAATGGAATTGTATAGGTGGAAAGGGGTATAATATATGTTTTTTTTTATAGATTTAATGGAGTTGCATAGGTAAAAAGGGGTATAATATATTTATTTAGTTTATATTGCACCCTCATGGGCAATGAAAGTCCAGTGCCTTCTGATGAATCACTGCTTGCAACTTTTGATACAATTTGCTAATTCCCACCTCATGTAAAGACAACCATCACAAAACAAATTACAGGGCATTCCAATATTTGAAGCACTTTTATGTTCTCTAGATGATGGCAATTATTCAATACTACTTTTGAATTATGGGGCCCATAGTGCATGAGTGGTAGTTTGAGTGGTCAAGTAGTTTAGGTGGGCTCTTTTTTGGTCCATTCAAGTTTAAATATCAGTGTGTATGTTATATGTAATATTAATAATATATTATTTTTTATATGGGCCCTTTTTATAGTTATAGGGTGATTGTTTTAAATATTTTTTAATATATAATATGTATTTATTTTATTATTATTCTATAGTTATTATATTTTTCATTATGGAATCATTTTGGTTGACGACTTTTTTTTCATGTTCATTCTAATAATATATTTATTTACATTACAACAATTAATATTTGTAATATGTTTTTTAGTATAATCAATATTTATATGTAATTTTTAAAAAGTATGTCACATTAAAATTTATATAACAATGGATATGATTTCATTCGTTAAAAATGAACAATGAATTTTTATAACTCATTCTTACCATATATTATTAAAAGGAAGACTTCTTTAAATTTTTATAGGTTAATGTTTAATTATTTGAATCCACTAAAAAAGTTTCTTGTATTATATTCAATTTCGAGATAAAAAGTTTTAAATTAATGATATGATTATTAATATAATCTACCACTGAATTGAATTCCATGAGTATATATGATATAATTGGATGTTAGAAAAGGTATTAATGAGATTTACTCACTTTCCAATTTGATCTTTAGAAGTGTCACGAATATCTGATAATTTTATGTTGAAATACTTTAGAATACATAATAATAATAAGAATATTGAATATTTGACGTATTATAAATAAACTTGGAAGGATAGAAATAGTTTTTTTTTTCCAATTTATTTAATAAAAAAACTAATAAATTAATTATACACTAAAATCAACTCCCTACAAAATTTTAAAATATTTTACTTATCCCAACTAAAATTAAATTATTATAAAAAATTTCATAAATATATATACATTAATATATAATTATACCAAATATAAAAGATAACTCTAAATGACTACTATACCTAAATCAAGAAAAAAGCTAATTAAACCATTCCTTAACTTTATACTTCAGTAACATTTAGGGACATCAACTCATTACACTTTGAAAAGTAGTGTCCTTAATAATTTATGAGACATTCCATTTCCATAAAACATGATAAGGCATAATTTTCCTATTGAAGATATAGCTATTTCTTTGTTAGGTAGATATTTCTTTGTTAGGTAGATGTTACACAGTGTATTTGGTAAGTTTGGCAATTATGTAAGAAAATCAATTAAAAATGAAAATGGATAGAAGTTAGATATATAAGTTGGCATGTGAAACAATGTATGAGACTAAGAAAATTAATAGATTTAAAAATGTAATGTTTTTAATTGAATACATTTAAAAAATAAAAAATAAATAATCATAAAATAATATGAATAGTTAATTAGGAGATATTTAAACTCTTTAATTGTAATAAATTTTATTATAATGAATAAAATAATAATTATTAAAAAATATTATTTTTGTGATAATGAATGTGTGAAGATGATCATATTTAATTTTAAAGTTATGTTTTGTATACATATTTTTTAGTTAAATGAAAATATTTATGTATTTTTATTTTTACAAGTGGATGATGAAGAAGAAACAAATAAAACTAATTATAATATAAAGAGATAATTGGGCTTATCATTATCTTCTTCAAAATAAAACTATAAATTATAATTGATAATTTATTGAATTATAATAATATTATTTAATAATTATTAAAATATTTAAAATTAAATTTATATTAAAAAGATAATTTCAATTACAATTTAAATTATTAATACAATGAATTTAATATCTTATCAACATGTTTCTCTAAAATACACTTACTCATTAAATGCATCAATTTTATCTATAGGCTTTCAGTTGCTTCAACACTTTTTTTATGACCTTACAATTATACAACTTCACTTGAAATTAAATTTAAATGATATACATTGAAGTATAAATTAAAAATTGGAGGATAAATTATTTAATACATTTATAAATTTATATGATAAATTAATTGAATAAGCTATAAAAAAATAAATTAATATTTACTTACCTCAAGCATCTTGTAATATTTTTATGTTATCATTTACATATAATTTTATTCACAGAGTGCTCAACACTCAATATTTATATTTATCTAGTGTCAGATAAGATGATTTATCCTTATTAGAATCAAGTGGAGAATATCTATCCTCCCTCAATGAGCTATATGAAACATCTCCTCAAGGCTTATGGTTGTGATGTAGTTTAATTTCAATTTATGAGTACCAAATCGATGAGGTTGTAAGGAAGGCACAACAGATAAGGATATACAATTATACAATAAAGTTAAAATTCAATAAATTAAAAAGTAGATGTAAAGACATGATTTCAAACTTGATAAAATAAAATAAAATGTTTACCTCTTTGGCTCCTTTGGAACGGATTAAATACAATAAGTCATCTCCAGGATCTCACCATCTATAGACCATCAATATAACTTGGGGATGTGGTACCCATAGAAATCTCGATGAAAAAATGATCTCCAAGACATGTGATGAGTATGGTACAAAGGGGTGCAATACTTATGCTCTATATCTTGTTTGGTGGCTTTATGAACACTAGATCTGCCACACCCCATACTATGCAACACCCTTTTTGAAAAATTAGAACTATGGTCATGGTGTTACTTGTTTTACATGCTCATTATTAAAAAAAAAATATTTGTAAATTATACATTTTATATTAATAATAACACTTAAATAAGGATAATTTAATACATAATAAAAATATATTATGTTGGTGGGTTTTATATTTTAATTTATTATGATTTTTTTCTTTCAATTTTTATTATAATTTTGATTGCATGTAGTTTTTATTAGACTCAATTTTTTCTATGATTTTTATGTACATATTTTAGTAAGTTTTTTTCTAATATTTTTACATGCATTTTTTTTTTAAGACTTTTGTTAATATTTCATACGGTCATAGGTATTTATTTCTGGACTTTTCTCAAGTTACGTAAGGTTTTTTTTAAATTCTTTTATTTTTATAATTTTTATAATGTATTTTTATTTACGATTTTTTCTTTGATTTTAGTCTACAAGTTGTCCTAAGTTTTTTTGGTTTTGATTGTTTGTAAAGTTTATGCATAATTTTTTTTGCCAAGATTTTTGAGTAAGGGTTTTGTTAGGATTATTGTGTCATATTTTTGTTTGTTATTTCTTTTTATGAAAAACGTTTGCATACTTTTTTATTTTTGTTTGTAAAGGATTTTAATGCAATTTTTTTCCTTCTTTTTTTGACATATTACTTTTATCAATTATACATAATTATTCTCTCCATACACTTCTTCTCTAAATGAACCTTTCCCTTTCCTTCTTGTTGATCTTCTTCCTCTATATTTTACACTTTGACATTTTTTCTAACATATGGTCCATCTTTTTTCCTCAATCCATCCTTATTCTCTCCTACATATCAATTTTTTTGTTGCATCATATTTTTCACTGCCTCATTGTCCCAAAAATAAAATAAAATGAAAGTGGAGAGGGAAAATAGGCCCTCCCCATTTTTATTTTTTTATTTTAGGGTTCAATTCAATCCAAATCCATTGCAAATTGCATTGAGTTTATGTTCCCCCCTCTCCCTTATGTAATCAAGGAAATGCATATGCAATAAATAAATGTACCTCAACATGATAATTGCAAAGATCATAGAAAGATATAATCAATAAAAACATGACCTATAAAATGAGATGCCTCAAGCATTGGTATGGCTGTTGGGTGTAGGAATGTCCTACATTTTTACATTTGTGTATCATGTCTAATCTATATGTATTTCATATCACTCATATATACTGTGAAATGCATGTGTATGGAAAAAAAAATATAATTTACTAAATGTGTGATACATAACATAAATCAATAAAACATGTTATCCATAGGTCTTGATTTCTTTATAAATATTTTATTTTATTGTCTTTTTTTTTTTTTTTTTAAACACTTTGATTATAAATTATATTAAACCTACAGTCCCTATAACATATCTAAAGGATGTGGATAATAAAATTATGGATTTGATAGAAGATTACTTAGTTCCAAATATAGAATCATGTCAAATGTCCACATATTATCATAAATTTTCTTGGCATACCACTATTCATTTATGAACTTCACCTTTACATTTTATTTTTCCATAAACATTGCATGTTGTTCCACTGTGTATGAAGACTCATGATTTATTATGGAAAATAATAGAATAGGACTTGTTCTTGGATCCCTAATTATGTGATTATCATCATTTCCATCATGGCATATTTTGATTATACTTGCCTCAAATATGAATATAATGCAATTATTAGGTGCATTGATTGGTTACTCAATTTTTTATAACCACCATTGGCCCAATGTAGCTTGTGATTGGTCTCTTATGCCCATCACAAATATAAGTGTTCATGGATTTTGGGCCATAGGTGATTGGTAATGTGATATGTCCTATTGATTTCTCACAATGTATGAAATATTTAAATTCTTTTATATCATGACACATTTATTGTATAAATGGATTTATGCATGCATTGGGAATTGATTCCATATCAACCTAAAATTGAATCCAATACTCATTCTCAATGAAAATCTAAATAGCCAAAATTTCCTTTCGTAGATGCTTTTAGTTTTTACATGGTCTAGCTACATACTGAGTTATATTAAGAACCACTATTGGTTGTGCTTATTATATCTATATAACCTTAATGATATATTTATTATTATCTTTCTGAATATATTTTTGGAATGCTACATGATTATAATTTCCATTCCCAATTATTTTATGGTAATCACAATCTGAATTTCCTTCTCAATGTGATAAACAACCCATTGCTCAATGTCTAATAGCAGGTAACATATTCATTTGTTTTCAAATAATATTTTTAATATGATTGAAGGCTCTGAATCCATAAACTCCAAAATTTTTATTGAATTTTACTCTATACCATTGTTACTCTTCACAATGTAAAGTTGTTCTTGTGCCACAGTCATGCTTGATTTTATAATTTTTTTTCTTAATGGTGTACATAATATATGGAGTTGTTATGGTGAGATAGTATCAAAATATTTATTCCCAAAAATTTGATTTTTTAAGTATTGTATTTCCTTTATCAACTGTAGATTGTTATTAAGTTGGGATTTTTTAGTTATCAATGCTATTTGTACATGAATTGTCTCAATACTCTCCTAGACCGATATGTGTAAAATATAATGAGATAAATATTCATTTGGATCATAGGTGGAATGTCTAATTTTCTAAAATAATCATTTATATTCCCTTATATTTCATCATCATCATCATCATCATCATCATCATCATCATCATCATCATCATCTATGAATATAATATCTGGATTTTTTGAATTAACCAATAAGGGAAGGTATGGCATTGTTTATTTGGGTTGCTCAACATGATTTTGTGATTCATTATTTATCGCTTCTTTAATCAATACATTTTTAATTAGATCTTTATTATTTTATTTACTTAGTTCTCCATCCTCATATCTATGGATTTTTTTTGTTGGGATTTTATGTGATAGGGATACTATGGAATAACGAATAGAATATGATTATGAATTACCTTCATTATTATGTTGCTTTGTTCTACAATACTTAAAGGGATTATTCTTTGTAAGATGTATACAAATATATTTTATGCATGAATTTCAAACATTAGTGAAGTGTAGATGGTATTGATTCCATAACATGTATCCAAGGTCAACCTAAGAGTAGGTTATAATGTAGATGATTAGGCATGATTTGGAATAGGGTAGTCAATATCTTGGGTCCTACTGTCACATCCAATAATATTGAAATAATTACTTGGCATAAAATATTGCCAAATCCTTTTATGTTTCAATTTGATTTTTGAATAATATCCATATTGACCCCTAATGTTTGTAATAAATTTATTTTACATATATTTATTCATGGTCTACTATCTATCAAGATACATTTTACTTATGTATTTTTCATTTTGTCTTGAATGAATAAGGAGATATTTTTCTCTATTATATGTTTTAAGGGAAGATGTTCCTTTGGAAATAGTTTCTTCACCAATCTTTAATGCATTTATAATGGAAGAAAAATATGTAGGATTTGTATCATTTGACAAGTTTCTATCAATTAAAGCATCATATAGGATATCCTTGTATAGGGGTGACATTTTTAGAAGTTCAAGGATTTAAATATTAGTTTATATTTTTTAGTTGATCAATGATATCACACAAATTAATTTGATTGGTTATCTTCATGGGAGGTGGAGGGGAAGGAGGAGGAATATGTTGACTGCCTTTGTTATGTCACGCATGGTGGGGCACCCAACCTATTCATGTTGTGATAACATGGAACTTAGTATCTAATATAAGCCTAAGGTGAATAATGTGGGTAGAATAGTAATTATCATAAACTTGAATTCTAGAGGAGGAGGGAAAAAATAAGTCATGCATGCCCTTTGATTTCTAGTAGTAACCAAAATTAACTCAAATTAGATATGTATAAAATATGAATTAAGGAAGGCTACAAATTATTTTTGATCAAACTCATCCTTACAATCGTTACACAAAGATTTAACGCATGGGATTACATATTTGTTAAATATATTGTGTATTTCAAGAAAATAATATATAAATATTACAATCATAAGTTGAGTTTAAAAATAAAAACTTTGTATGTCCATTATAGCCATGAAAGATTTTATGTGAATGAGACAAATACAAAATTATGTTAATAACTTTAAAAATTGATGTTTTCTAACATATAGTTTAATTTAATGAAGGATGACTTGGTTTTCGATCAGCCAAGTAAAATTGTTACGGCTGTTGTTATCTTCTACTTTTATTTTATAAATGAAAATTTGACTGAAGGGTAAAGATTTCAATTTGTTTGTTTGAATTTATTTAATTAAATTATTAAAAATTTATTTTTTATTTTATATATTTATATTTTAGTTGGTAAAATTGTTACATATCATTGTGATTGTGGATAATAATAGTTTGGCACATTGTATTTATCAAATTTGTTTTATAGAATGTAGAATTAATAATTATTTTATATTTGAATGTTATTTTTAATATAAAATAAAAATGTTATTCCTTTATTTTTATAGATATTTATATGACTCTCTTTAAATTTGTGTGGTTTATTAGAATTAGAGATGTTTATCCTTTTTCTTTAAAGTTATATTTAATCTCTATTCATATTTAGAGACTTTACTTCTATAATATTGAGTACACGAATATTCTTTTTATTTATTTTGTTTTTTAATTCAAATTGAGTAGGAAGGGATTTCGTGAGAGGGTTGGTTTATTAGAGTTGCACTTACACTATCTATTCTTTACTTTACATTGTATCTATTTTAATCCAATAAATCAATATTAATATTTATAAAATTATAATTATTTTAATATAAATAATTATTTTACTATTTGAATATTTTAGATATCATATATTACAAAAAATAATGATACATGAAAGTTATATAGTAAGGTAGTCGATTGGTATTCACAACTCATATTTCACATCAAAGGAAAAGACTTGGCTCAAAACACAAGCATAAACGAAAAATAAAGTCAGACTAAATACGACACTCCATAACAAACATTAATATTAAGCACAAACAGTGGCATCCGAGGTAGGGGCAAAGGATCATCCTTTGGAGGTAGAGTCATCTAAGTGGAAAGCTCTATGGAAGGAGAATTTGAGGCCACCCAACTATCCAAGGGATATGTGGTCATATCAGTAGCCTAGCCATCAATAAGCTACATCTAAGAGTCAGTGCATGAAGGGGAGACTCTATGAGAGGGAGCTGTATCAAATTTACCATGTGGTATTGATGAGCCCCACCCTCCTAGATGAAATTGAGGGGAGAAGTGGCCACAATAACATGAATATATTATGTACCTTTTGGGAGGTGGTGGTAATGGTCCCTATGGTAGCCCATCTGGTGGCATTAATTAATAGTGTAAGGGGTGCTCCCTGGTGATCTAGTAGCTCTTGGAGATGGCAAACTTTCACATTAACCTTATCAATTTGGACTTGAATCTACATACATGCTGAAGATATAATAGAGACCTCGTTAAGTGAAAAATCATAAGAGCAAGCATCATTATTAAAAATAACATTATTCTTGGCCTTCCATAATTAAAAAAGAAAGATGACTCTAGAAAGATTATGCATAAAAGTAATAGAAGTTGGCCAGTTGGTTGAGTCCCCTATAAAAGCAAGTTGCCAAGAAAATGGCTCAGGGTGATAAGGATGGAATAGGCTATGGATCTATTTTCAAGTAGACTGGGCTTGTGGACAGAAAACACATAAATGTTTGAAAGACTCAGGTCGATGGCATACATGATACTTGGGTGGAGCGATGCTCATGTGAGAAAGCCACTCTAAAGATATAATAAAGATATCGTTAAGTGAAAAATCACAAAAACAAGCATCATTATTAAAAATAACATTATTCTTTGCCTTCCATAATTAGAAAAGAATGATGACTTTGAAAAAATTCCACATAAAAGTAATAGAAGTTGGCCAGTTGGATGAGTCCCCTATAAGAGGAAGTCACCAAGAAAATGGTTTAGGGTGATAAGGCTTGAATAGGCTATGGATCCATTTTCTAGTAGAATGGGTATGTGGATTGAACCCACATAAATGTTTGAAAGAGTCAGGTCGATGGCATGCAAGATACTTGTGTGGAGTGATGCTTATGTGATAAAGCCGCTCTGAAGATATAATAAAAACCTTCTTGTTAAGTGAAAAATCACAAGAGCCGGAATCATTATTAAAAATAACATTATTTCTGGCCTTCCATATTTGGAAAAGAATGATGACTTTGAAAAATTCTACAAAAAAATAGAAGTTGGCTAGTTGGTCGAGTCCCCCAGAAGTGCAAGCCGCCAAGAAGATGGCTTAGGGTGATAACGATGGAATACGATATGGATCCATTTTAAGTAGATTGGGCACATGGGTAGAAACATAATAAATGTTTGAAAGACTCAGGTCGATGGCATGCATGACACTTGGGTGGAGCAATGCTCTTGTGAGAGAGTCGCTCCCCGAGTGGGAGGCCTTAGTAGACAAGGCACCACAGAAAGTGGGCGAGCGAGCTAGGTTCGATTGTGACATGCTAATTCTATCAAGTCTGGCAAGCCAAGTTTTGGGAGAGGATTTAAGTCCCCAGTGCCTATTAAGCTTGTAGAAATCAAGAGAGAAGGGGCTTACGACTTGATATAGAAGGCATAGAGAATAATTCTTGAAATAGGTGTCACAATTCTAACACCAATCTTTCCACCAAGCACGGGAAGGTTGAAAACCAAGCTTATGAAGCATAAAATCAGGAAGTAGCTCTTGAATATGAAGCACACTAGGTAAGTCCGCATTATTTAATTAAACTTTACCTTTCAAATTAGGTCAAAGAATCTAGTCCATAGCAGAAACTAAATCGCAAATGGTAAGAATACCTGTCTGAAATAGTCTAAGGGCTTTGATCCCTGGTAATTCGACGAATAGAACACTGGTGCTTATCATAATAAGAGACCACAAAATGTTATGATCATTGAAAGTTAAACTTATATGAAAGCCATCTCCAATCCCCTTCATATAAGACTTGACAACTTCAAAAGCTTTCCATAAATAATTATTTTTAGTTATAATATCTTTATATCTAAATAAATATAAAAATTATTTTTAAATAAAAATTTCAAAGTTTAAATCTTACCAATCCCTTTAATAATTACAAAAATATCTATCATTTACATCTTGTCAACCTCCGTTGATAATTAAATTTCATAACATAATCAATTTATTATAGTTTTTAATTATTATTTTTAAACAAATGAATAGTTATAGACATATGTTAAATTTATTTTATAATTATATTATATAATAATAATTAAAATTAATTTATAATTTAAATGATAAATCTATTTTCTTCTGTCTTTAGTATTTTTTCACGAATTTTGTTTTTAATTATATTTAATTTTTTTTTGAAAACTTCCAACATTTAAAAATAAAATTATTATAAAATA
The DNA here is from genome assembly GCA_037957365.1 of Torreya grandis. Lineage (NCBI taxonomy): Eukaryota > Viridiplantae > Streptophyta > Pinopsida > Cupressales > Taxaceae > Torreya > Torreya grandis. The sequence goes on from JARHVA010001267.1 coordinate 653,665, forward strand.
TTTTTAAATTATTTAAAATTTATTATATTTTTAAACTTAATTTATAATTATAATCGAGATTAATAATAGAATATAATATTATAAGAAATCGAAGATGATCATAAATTTAACATCTATTTAATTATCATATAATTTTTAAAACCTATATATTTATAATCTACCACTTCATCAAGTAAAATAAATTGATTTTATAAAACCAATAGAAAACACCCTAACAACACACCATCCACTCAAATAATACCCAAACACCAACAAGTTGATTTAAAATCATATTTTAACACCATAATTAAAATCATATTTTAACACCATAGAAAGGTGTATAATGTTTTTTTTTATAGATTTAATGGAATTGCATAGGTGGAAAGGGGTATATAATTTTATTTTATTTTAGATTTAATGGAGTTGCATAGGTAGAAAAGGGTATAATATATTTAATTTTTTAATTGCACCACTCCTAGGCACACTTCTGGGAAATGAAAGTTCGGTGCCTTCCCATGAATCACTCTTTGTAACTTTTGATACAATTTGCTGATTCCCACCCCATGTAATGACAACCATCACAAGCCAAATTACATGTCTTTCCAATATTTGAAGCACTTCTATGTTCTCTAGATGATGGCAATTATTCAATACTTCTTTTGAATTATGGGACCCAAAGTTTATGAGTAGTAGTTCAAGTGGTCAAGTGGGTGGGCTTTTCTTTTGTTTACTCAAGTTTAAATATCAGTATGTTATATATAATATTAATAATATATTAATTTTTAATATAGGTCTTTTTTTAATTGTATGTTATGGTATAATTAATTTTATAATAAAATCAGAATTAAAAAAACAACATAAAAAAATTTATTGATTCTAATATTATATTAATTTACATTACAACAATTAATATTTGCAATAAGTTAGTATAATTGATATTTGTTTAAAATTTTAAAGTATGTAACACTAAAATTTATATAATTTCTTTCGTTAAGAATCAACAACAAACTTTAATAATTCATTCCAACCATCTTTATTAAAAGAAAGGCCTCTTTAAATTATTCTAGGTTAATGTTCAATTATATGAATTCATTGGAAAGTTCCTTGTATTATATCCAATTTATTAATGGCATGATTAGTAATATGATCTGCCACTAAAATTAAATTCTATGGGTATATATGATATAATTGGATGTTGGAAAAAGTAGTAATGAGATTTTTAAATTTGAAATTACAATGATATTAAGAGGTCCACTTTCTAATTTAACTTTTAAAATGTCACAAATATTTGAAAATTTTATGTTGAAACATTTTAGAATTAATAATAATAATAAAATTATTGAATATTTGAGGAGTTATAATAAATTTGAAAGGATAAAAATAATTTTTTCTAATTTATTTAACAAAATATTAATAAATTCATTATATATTAAAATCGATTCTTTACAAAATTTTGAAAAAATTTATTTATCTCAATTAAATTTAAAAATTATTATAAAAAATTCTATAAATAAATATATAATTCTACCAAATATAAAAAATAAGTATACCTTAATTAAAAGATAACTATACCTTAATTAAAAGAGAAGTTAAAACAGAAACCATTCCTTAACTTTATGCTTTTCAAAATTTAAGGACATCACCTCATTACACTTTGAATGTAATGTGTCCTTAATAAATTATGAGACAATCCATTTCCATAAAACATGATAAGGCATAATTTTTTCATTGAAAATACAACTATTTCTTTGTTAGGTAGATGCTACAAAATGTAAATGAAAATGGACAGAAGTTAGATATACAAGTTGGCATGTAAGATAATGTATGAGACTATGAAAATTAATTGATTTAATATGTAATATTTTTGAATGTATGTAATAAGAAATATAATAGAAATAGTCATAAAATAATGTGAATAGTTAATTAAGAAATATGTAAAAGTATGAATTGTAAAGACTCTTTGATTGTAATAAATTTTACTATAATTAATATAATAATAATTATTATTTTTGTGATAGTGGATATGTGAAGATGATTTATATTTAATTTTGAAGTTATGTTTTGTATGCATTTTTTTTCTATTTAAATGAAAATATGTATATTCTTATTTTTACAAATAGATGATAAAAAAGAGACAAATAAGATTAATTATAGTACCAAGAGACAATTCAGATTATCGTCATCTTCTTCCAAATAAGACCATAAATTATAATTGACAATTTATTTAGTTATAATAATATTATTTAATAATTATTAAAATATTTAAAATTAAATTTATATTAAATAGATAATTTCAAGTACAATTTAAATTATTAATAAAATAAATATAATATCTTGTTAACATTTTTTTCTAAAATGCACCTACTCGTTAAATGCATCAGTTTTATGTATAGACTTTCAATTACTTCTTCATTTTTTCCATGACCTTATAATTATACAAATTTTCCTAAAATAAAATTTAAATGATATATACATCGAGGTATAAATTAAAAATTGGAAGATAAAGAATTTAATAAACTAATAAATTTACGTGCCACTTATTATACACTTTTTTGTCCTAAATGACGAGTCGCCAACTTCTGTTGACTCATTCTATTTTTTTGGCTTTCTCATGATTATTTTCAACCTTTGTTTTGAAATGAAAATTAAAAAAAATTGTAATTAATGAATATAAATAAATAACAAAAAAAAAAAATAATGCTATGGTTTTGTTATTTTAATTTATAAAAATCCCAATCTCTATCTCGCTTGAGCCATTTTTTGTATAATTTTTACCACATAGCTTTTTTTATGCTTGGAGTTTGGCAGGTTACTCTCTCTTCATGCATATTATCCTTTTAATTCTCCTACACTTTATATATTTTAGAATTTAATATGAACATATAAATAAACATAAAATTATTTGAATGAATTATGCTATCATAACCATATATGTCACCTCATCCTGTTAAGTAATGTTGTCATAAATGTTTTAATAATATTCAAATTATAATAGGCCAAACGAACTCTTTTTAAATAACATAGATTGGCCACGTCCAACAGTTTCCTAGCTTGATTTTATTCTTATTCTTATTCTTATTATCATAGTACCTCAAATAAAATAAACAAATAAAAGTAATTTTATAATTTTAAATCTTGTGATAACATAAATAAATTAAGAAATTAAATTAATTGAATAAGATAAGAAAAAAATAAATTAATAGTTACTTACCTCAAACATTTTATAATATTTTTATGTTATCATTTACATATAATTTTACTCGTAGAGTACCTGACACTCAATATCTATATTTGTCTAGTGTTAGACAAGATAATTTATCTTTATTAGAATTAAATGGAGAATATCTATCCTCCCTCAATGTTATATGAAATATCTCTTCAAGGCTTATAATTGTGGTCTAGTTTTATTTCAATTTATGAGCACTAAATCGATGAGGTTGTAAGGAAAGCTCAAAAGATAAGGATATATAATTATATCATAATTTTAAAATTCAATAAATTAAAAAGTAAATTTAACAATATGATTTCAAACATGATAAAATGAAATAAAATGTTTACCTCCTTAGCTCTCTTAAAGTAGATGAAAACTCACCATCTGTAAATTGTCAATACAACTTGGGAATGTGGTACTCATATGAATCTCAATGAGAAAATGGCCTCCAAGGTATGTGATGAGTATGGCATAAAGGGGTGCAATACTCATGATCTATATCTTATTTGGTGGCTTCATGGACACTAGATTTTCCACACCCCATACTATGTAACACCCTTTTCAAAAAATTGGAATTATGATTACGATGTTGCTTGTTTTTACATGCCCCCTATTAAAAAAAACATTTGTAAATTATATATCTTATATTAATAATAACATTTAAATAAGGATAATTTAATAAATAAGGAGAATATATTATGTTGCTAGGTTTTTTTTTATCTTAATTAATTATAAATTTTTTTATTTTGAAAATTTTAGTATAATTTTGACTTTAACTTTTTTCTATGATTTTTGCATATATATTTTGGTAAGGTTTTTCTTAAAAATTTTGCGTATAATTTTTATTAGACTCTAGCTTTTTTCTATGATTTTTATTTATATATTTTTTAAGGTTTTTTTCAAAGATTTTTACATATAATTTTTATTAAGATTTCATAGGGTCATATATATTTATTTCTAGGCTTTTCCCAAGTTTCTCAAGGTTTTTCCTTAGGTATTTTATAATTTTTCTTTTGAGTTTTTTTTATAGATTTTTATCTATGGTTTTTTCTTTATTTAGTCTACAAGTTTTTTTATGTTTTTTTGGTTTGGATTTATTTTAGGGTTTATATATAAGTTTTTTTTTTGGCCAAGATTTTTGAATAGGGATTTTGCTAATATTTCATAGGGTCATATATATTTATTTCTAGGCTTTTCCCAAGTTTCTCAAGGTTTTTCCTTAGGTATTTTATAATTTTTCTTTTGAGTTTTTTTTATAGATTTTTATCTATGGTTTTTTCTTTATTTAGTCTACAAGTTTTTTTATGTTTTTTTGGTTTGGATTTATTTTAGGGTTTATATATAAGTTTTTTTTTTGGCCAAGATTTTTGAATAGGGTTTTGGCTAATATTTTTGTGTCATATATTAGGTAGGGGTTTTGTATGATTTTTATTTGTTATTTTTTCTATGAAAAAAGTTTACATATCTTTTTATTTTTGTTTTTAAGGGGTTCTATTGTAATTTTTTTTTTAATTCTGACATATTGCTTTTCTCAATTAGATATAATTTTTTTCCCTATACCCTTCTTTTAAAAAGTCTGCATCTTCTTCTCCAAATGAACTCTTTCCTTTCCCTCTTGTTGATCTACCTCGTCTATATTTTACCATTGACATTTTCTCTAATATATGGTCCATCTTTTTTCCTCAATCCATTTTTATTCTCTCCAAAATATTATTTTTTATGTTACATTATCTCTTTCACTACATCTTTATTCCAAAAAAAAGAATAAATTGAAAGTCGGTAGGGAGATGGGCCCTCCCCATTTTTATTTTTTATTTTAGGGTTTAATTCAATCCAAACCCATTGCAAATTGCATTAAGTTTATGTCCTCTCTCTCTCTCTCTCTCTCTCTCTCTCTCTCTCTCTCTCTCTCTCTCTCTCTCTCTCTCTCTCTCTCTCTCTCTCTCTCTCTCTCTCTCTCTCTCTCTCTCTCTGAGCAAGGGAATGCATATATAATAAATAAATGTACCTCAATACGATAAATGTAAAGGTCATAGAAATATATAATCTATAACATCATAACCTATAAAATGAGATGCCCCAAGTATTGACATGTCATTGGGTGTAGGAATGTCCTATATATGTACATCCATGTATCATATATAACATATATGCATTGCATATCACTCATATATACCGTGAAATGCATATTTATATAAAAAGATATGTAATTTATCAAATATGTGATAAAGAACTTAAATCAATGTAGTAACTAGTAAAACATATTATCCTTAGGTCTGATTTGTTTTTAAAATATTTTATTTTATTGTATTTTTATTTTTTTTGAAACATTTTTATTATGAATTATGTGAAACTTATAGTCCAAATAACACATCCAAAGGATGTGGATAATAAATTTATGGATTTGATATAATATTGCTTAGTTCTAGATATAGATTCATGTCAAATGTCCACATATCATCATAAATTTTCTCAACATACAACTATTCATTTATGAACTTCACCTTTCCATTTTATTTTTCCAAAAATTTATGCATACACATTACATGTTGTTCCATTGTGTATGAAGAATCATGTTTTATCTTTGGAAATAATAGAATTGGACTTGTTCTTGGATCCCTAATTATGTGATTATCATCATTTCCATCATGGCAGATTGTGATGTAATTATTAGGTGCATTCGTTGTTCACTCAATTTGTTATAACCATTAAATTGGCCCAATGTAACTTGTGATTGGTCCCCTTTCCCATCACAAATATGTGTGTCCATGGATTTTGGGCCATAAGTGACTGGTAATGTGATATATCTTATTGATTCTTCATAATGTATGAGATCTCGTAACTTATTTATATCATGACATAACTATTACATAAATGGAATTATGCATGCATTGGGCCATGATTACATATTAACTTAAAATTGGATCCAATACTCATTCTCAATGAAAATTTAAATATAAATAGATAAAATGTCTTTTTGTGGATGTTTGTAGTTTCTATGTGGTCCACTTCTATATCGAGTTATATTAAGAACTAGTATTGGTTGTTCTTATTGTATCTATATAACCTTAAGGATAAATTTATTATTATAATTATGATTTTTTTTTTTGGAATGCTACACAATTATATTTTTCACTTCTAATTATTCTATGGTAATCATAATATGAATTTCTTTCTTGATGTGAAAAACAACCCATAACTCAATGTCTAGTAGCAAGTAACACATTCATTATATATATATATATATATATATATATATATATATATATATATATATATATATATATATATATATATATATATATATATATATATATGATTAAAAGCTCTGAATCCATAAAATCTAAATTATTTATTGAATTTTAGTCTATACCATTAATACACTTTAGAATATAAAACTATTCTTGTGCCACAATCATGCTTGATTTTATAAAATTTTGTGTTAATGGTGTACATAGTTTATGGAGTTGTTGTGGTGAGATAATATTGTAACATTTATTCCCAAAATTTTATTTTTTTAAGTATTGTATTTCCTTTATAAGCTTTAGATTGTTATTAAGTTGGGAATTTTTTGTTATCAATGCTCTTTGTATATGAATTGTCTTAATAGTTTCCTAAACCAATAAATGTAAAATATTATGAGATAAATATTCATCTGGATCATGTGTAAAATCTAGTTTTTACAAGCAATCATTTATATTTCCCTGTATTTTAACATCATCATCATCATTATCATCATTATCTATGAATATAAGATATGGATTTTTTAAATTAACCAATAAGGGAAGGTTTGGTATTATTTATTTGGGTTGCTCAACATGACTTTGCGATTCATTATTTATCACTTATTTCATCAATACATTTTTAATTGTTTCCTTATCATTTTATTTACTTAATTCTCCAACTTCATATGTATGGATTTTTTCTATTAGGATTTTATGTGATCAGGATACTATGAAATAATTAATAGAATATGATTGTGAATTACATTCATTATTAGGTTGATTTATTCTACAATAATTGAAGGGATTATTATTTATAGGACATGTATACAAATGTCCTTTATACATGAATTTCAAACATTAGTGAAATTTAGGTGGTATTGATTCTATATCATGTATCCAAGGTCAACCCAAGAGTAGGTTATAGTATAAATGATTAGAAATGATTTGGAATAGGGTAGTCAATATATTGGGTCCTACTATCACATCCAATGATATTGAAATAATTACTGCACATAAAATACTATCAAATCCTTCTATAAAAAATGATGAAACTTAAAGGAAAAATCTAAGGTTTGACATGCTCAATATAAGTATTTGTTGATGGGTTATTTAGCACACTAAATTAGGAGGGATGGGGAAAATACAACCTCTCCTAAAAATAGATCAAAAAATATCTCCAAGGTTTATATCTACCAGATATTGGCAAGCTATATCTCACTTAGTTGGTTCATTAGAAACTATTCTATTTAAGGGGCCTTTATTGGTTTTGAAAATTTCAACAATATTTTGTGTTGGAAGTAAAAAAAGTAAGGTGTGGGGGGGGTGAATCAATGTAATTTTTTTTTCAATTCAATATGTCATTCATTAATCATTCAAACTAATCTAGAGATATAGAATTGCATAATCAACCATTCATATGAGTATGAAGTAAGAACATAACACATGAACACAAGAACTATGTGGAAAACCCTCATGAGGAATAAAATCCACTGAAACATAGCTTGGAATACAATATTATAATAAATTAATCAAAACTTAGTGAGGCACCAACCCCACAAGAAGCACCAACCCCTCACTAGTCAAGTTCCAACACAACTAGGTCTTTAACAAGTACCAACTTGCAAGGAGACACCAACCCCCTAGGTGACTCAGAACTATCTCAACCACCTGGAACCTATGATCACCTTTGGAAAAATATTACCTAACTAATGATGATCACCTTATTTTTCTCTCTACACTCTTTTATCTCTCTCAAACAACCTATTATTCCTATTCACTCAACTAGCCCTTTTCTTGGTAGAATTAGGTCATATAAACTTGATCATAATCTATATAATTTATTTTAGATCTTCATGAAATATTCAACACACCTATATTTTGGTTTTAAATCCCTCTACCTAGTTTAAAAATATCTATATCAATCATTTTTATCCTTAATATTCTAACTAGTCAAATTCGGTCTATTAAACCTTCTTATACGTGACTCTTGATCTCACCCACCTTGGTTGGACACAAGCCTTTAAATAATTTTATCACCCTTGGAATATATCAAAAAAAAAATTCACAAGTGAAACAACCACTATATAGGTCGATCACCACTCATAAGGACCAAAACCACCATTAGGCCTAATAGAGACCTAATGCAATTAGGCCTTCTCAAGGCACACATTTCACCTTGATCAGATTAGAATATTTTGAGCCTCCTAATATGGATTAAAAACTTAAAAAAAACTTAAATTAGACCCATTCTAATCGCAAATTAGGTCCCTATTTATCTCATTTCACTCCTTGAACCACACCATTAGGTCTACTCACAATTAAGCCTTCTCACTGCCAAAAAGTTTGCCTTGAATATCTAAAGTATACACTCAAATTTGACACATAAAAACATTAAAAAAACACATTTATATAACCTAAATAAAATTATGGTCATCAAAAATTCCATTATACTTCACCATACATGGAAAAATACCTTAAACTGATCACTTTCATATGCTTACTCAAAACTGCAAACATGCTTCAAAACCCAGTCAAGAACCTTTGACTTTTCACACCTTCATAGGAGTTTATCACAAATAAAAATATATTAAAATGAACCTATGAGACCTATAAAACAACTTAATTTTAATTTTATTCTTAAAATATATGCATAATGACTCAGGAACATCATTCTCACTAACACATAGAAAATTGCCTGGAGCTCTAAAAACACAGTCATGAAAACCAAGACTTATAACACGTGTGAACATTTTTATAAAATTAAAATGGGTTTATATGATAATTTAAATTAATTATAACATAATTAAATAGTATATTACAATTTTCAATATCAATATCAGTCTTACAGACCAATCTCATGTCTTTACCTTACATATACCTCCTTATGTTAGACATGTCACTTTAAGTGTAACTTTATACTTATATATGAACATCTATAAATATTTTATTCAGAGGGGATATGTGATATAGGTATTTAAAAATAACCCTATGAATTTAGAACCATCCCTATTCCACTACAACCCATCCCTAATCTCATTCTCACTTCCACTTGGTTTTCTCACTATCTTCCTCATTATGCTTTTTTAGCGATAGGCCAAATTCCATGATTAGTTTAACATATTTTAAGTCTATAAACTGATAAAAAACTTAAATTATCATAAAAAAATTCTCACACATCATCCTCCAATCATTTACATTATTTTACCTAGTCAACCTTGCCTGCTACATCAAAAATCTAAGAAACAAGGGGTTTCTAGTAGCTTCCACTCATTATTATGAAAGACTAATGCCACATAGAGGTACTTGGGAGAGTTTATTATAATCTTAAATCATCATAATAGGTTAAATAAACCATTATTATCACTTTGAATCATATCTTCCATATCAGGTCATTATTAGGGTTTTGGAGAGGGTTTAGACTGTCTTCCATTCTTAACAATCATTCATAAAGCTTAAGACCTCAACCTAGAAACAAATGGTAGGAAATTTAATCTAGGAGCCTCAAAAAACTACCATGAACTAATTATATCCTCATGAAAATTTTTCACATTTCAATGAGCATAAGAAAATCCTTCTCGGGTCTGCTATACCTCATTCTGTACACACATAAAACCTCAAGACCACATTTCATGATTTATCCTTCAAATTTTGACCTCAAACTTGGTAAAAATACTTGATACAGCCTATCACACCTATAAAAATTCTCTCATGATCTCTAACACCTTTGAAACTGATCTTGACCCCTCATTAGGCCACATTAGGTCTCTTTTCATACCAGGCTTAAAACTTGTAAGCCATACTTAGACCTTGAACACACATTGAAACCACTTGAAATTTTATAAACAATTAATACACATGTAATGTGACCTCATACCAAGATTAACCAATGCCACACATATTCTTACAATCCTCAGTCTACTCACCTCACTATGGTACTAAGCATATGCCTTCTCACTAGGTCTCTCAAGTACATGACTCATGAACTCAACCTCAAGAACAAAAAAGACAACTCAGAATGATATAAATGACACTTTTATGACATCAATTACAACTTCATGCATATCATAGAACACATTCTTAATAATATCCTCCTTTGACATTGATGGCAACTACTCATTGATGGAAATCATTCAAAGAAGCTTCTCTTACTGAGATACATCTCCCCCATATAGATCAATCTCCCCCTTTGACATTAATGAAAAATCACTACCTAAAAAAAAATCTCAATAAATAGGAATGAAAGATCAGATCAATAAACTCCCCCTATCTCATTGCATACCTCAGACATCTTCTTCTTGACAAACTGATATAAGTCCCCTTTTGACCTCACAACTTGTGTAGTTATTTCCTACTCTTGGAGTTAAAACACATCCCTAGTATCTCCCCCTAAACACTTGAATTGATTATTTATTTTTAAGAGAAATCATCACACCCAATTTCTATCTCAGATGTTCAAAAGTAGCCTTTGGAAGAGGCTTAGTCAAGATATTTACAATTTGATCCTTGGTAGACACAAATTCAAGCTTAATACTTTGTTCACTTACCTATTATTTTAAAAAATGATACTTGATAGGAATCTATTTTGTCCTTGAATGCATAAAAATATTCTTTAGAACACTTATGGCACTAGTATTATCACAAAAAATATGACTAAGACCATCAACTCCACTTTGTACTCTCTTAAGGTTTGTCTCATCCACAACAGCTGAGTACGACATGAAGATGCTGAAATAGACTTAGTCTCACAAGTAGATAAATACATTGATGGTTGATTCTTGATTATCCATGAGACTAAGCACTCACCTAAGAATAAGGCTTCTCCACTAGTGTTCTTTATATCATCTAGACTCCCAACCCAATTTACATCTATATAGGCTACTAGATCAAACTTCTTACTCTTTGGGTATCATAATCCATACTCCATAGTTCCATTAAGATACCTAAATATCCTATTGACTAATTTTAAATAAATTTCCTTAGGATCTACTTGAAATATTGACATAAGACCTATAACTTGCATGATTTCAGGTCTAGAGGCATTAATATACAACAAACTCCCAATCATTGATCTATCTTTTGTTTGATTGACTATTGAAGATTCATCCTCCTTATGTAGCTTACATCTTGTAACCATAAGTGTACTTATATCCTTGAAATATTCCATTTCAAACTTCCTTAACATCTCTTTTATATACTTGACCTATGAAATAAATGTATCTTTTTTAGATTGACTGATTTGAAGTCCAAGAAAGAAGGATATTTATTCGAGCATAAACATTTAAAAATCAGACTTCATCACCTTTGCAAAGGCATTGGAAATTTTTTCATTAGTTTCACCAAAGATGATATCATCAACATATACCAACACTATCAATTGATGGTCATTTTTAGCCTTGATATATAGGTTACTATCCACAACTCTTCTCTTGAAACCTTGGTCTAAAAGATACTTGTCTAGTCTAGGATACCAAGCACTAGGGGCTTGTTTTAGACCATAGAAGGCCTTATTCAACCTATAGACATAGTCCTTGTTATCAGTCAATAAGAAACCCTCATGTTACTCAGTGTATACTTCTTCCTCCAAGTTCCCATTTATGAAAGTTGACTTGACATCCATCTGGTATATCTTGAAGCATTTGAAACTTGCATAGGAAATAAACAATCTAATTGTCTCTAACCTTGATATAGGAGCAAAGGTTTCCTCAAATTCCACTCATTATAATTGAGCATATCCATTGCATACTAGTCTAGCCTTATTTTTATTACTTCTCCATTCTCATTCAACTTGTTTCTGAACACTCATTTTATACTAATGATATTTTTGTCTTTAGGCCCAAGTAATAATTCCCAAGTCTCATTCTTCTCAATTTGATATAACTCCTCATTTATGGTATCTATACGAAACCTTTCTTCACTTGCTTATACATAGATTTTAGGTTCAAATTTGGACAGTAAGGCATTATTCTCTTAATTAACATCACTCACCATTCTTATTCTTATTTGTATACCTGCACTCTTATTGCCAATGATCTGAGATTTAGGATGATCATTTTGAATCTACCTAGAAGGAACTTTTGAGTCCTTTCTCTCCTCAATATCTTCTTCATCCTCATCTATCTCAATTGATCCTTCATTATTATTTGACTGAGAATATGATTTCTTTATCTCATCAACCTTCATTTTTGTGCTCTCTACTATATTTTTCAACCTCTTGTTATATCATCTATAGGCAACAAAAACTGATAAATATCTTAATAAATACCTTCATCAAACCTTGAGTCAAACTTGCCTAAGTCCTCCTCATCTCTCTTGATATAACATTTACTCCCAAATACCTTAAAATATTTAACACTTATAGGTATACCATTCCATAATTCATATAGAGTCTTATCACCATTGATCCTAATCTATCCTCTGTTCAAAGTGTAAACAACAATATCCATAACTTGTCTCTAGGAGCCATCAAACAAATTTGACTCATTCAACATGGTCCTTGCCATTTCTTGTTTTTTTTTCTATTCTTTTTGTCAACCACCCCATTCTATTAAGGTGTTCTAGCAGTTGATAACTATCTTCTTATTTCATTGACCTCAAAAAACTCATCAAACTCATTTGACCAAAACTCTCCTCCTTTGTCAGACCTAAGACACTTGATCTTCACATTCATCTCATTTTTAACCAAAGCCTTAAAAGTTTTGAACTTACCTATAGCTTCTGACTTTTCTTTCATGAATGTTACCCAAGTCATTCTTGTGAATTCATCTATAATAAACATGAAGTAGTTATCACCTTGAATGCTTTGAATAATTATAGAACCACATAGATTAATATGAACTAGTTTTAAAAGTCTAGTAGTAGAGTATTCTTTAGACTTAAATCTCTTCCTAGTCTACTTACCATGTTGACATGCCTTGCAAAGAGCATCTACAGGTTTGGAAATTTTAGCCATGTTCTTCATGAATCCCTTGGATATGATATTGACTAGATCGTCAAAGTTAAAATGACCTAACCTCCTATGCCATAGCCAACTTTCATCTACCTTGCTCATAAAACACTTCTCTTTTGTGATCTCATTCAATACATATAGATTTTTATCAATTCTCTTAGCTTTGGCAATCAACCTCCATAATTTTGTTTCATTATCTCACATCATTTGTCATGAAAAGTTAGGGTATGTCCTTGGGTGAAAATTTAACTTACACTTAAAAATTTATGTTTCAAGACATCTACATATAATACATTTTTTAACTTGGTCTTTCCATTATCCAAGCTCAAAGCACATTTGCCAACTATATTAGAAAATGTGTTATCTCCAAATATTACTAAACCTATGGAATTCTTCTTCAATGTGATGAATTTGATATTATATCCTGTCATGTGACTTGAACAACTACTTCTATGTACCACTTCAAATCTTCATTCTGAGTAGGAAAGGTAGTTTGGGCTATCATATATTCTTCTCCTCTAGATTCTTGCTTCTCTTTCATCTTACCCATAGGGTCTGCTTTATTGATCCATTATTTAGTATCATCATTACATTTCTTATTCACATGACTAATTTTCCTTATAGATCTTGTCTTACACTCTCTTGCAATATGTCCTCTTTAGTTGCACTTATAACACATGATTCTACTTTTCCATCTATAGTCAATGGCTCTATGTCCAAATTGACCACAAGAAAAATAATAGCCAATGACATAATTAATATAATTTGATTATTTAACCTTATTTTTCTTTTTATGATCATTGGATGATATACCACTACCTTTGATATCCTTTGATGGAATAAAACCCTTTTTGGTTTGTTGATGATTGACTTCAAGCTTGACTACTTTTACATAGGTCTTTATTCTACTAGATTTATCACTCCTTGATAGATCATTCACTTTTGAAAGTTGAATTTCATTGAACTCCTTTTATTCTTCTTGAAACCAAGACTTGTCATATCATGAAATGACCTTTGACTATCCAAAATATTTTTAAGCTTTCCAATACTCTCCTTAAATTTTTGATATGTCTTTATCTTGATTTCATCTTATTCAAATGGTGCCTCTAAAGTATTTAATTTCATTATAAGATGGGTGCATTATTCCAGATGATTCTTCTCTTTTGAAAAATAATCACAAGTTATTTTAATGATTTTGGATAGATCCTGATTGCAATCATAATAAACACTTTCATTATCAGAATCTATACATGTGCTCCAAAGATCTCCCTTAGATTGTTAGGTTTGCATAAGGGACCTTGATTTGATACTAATTGTTGGAATTAGAACCACTGGGGGGTGTGAATTAGTTTAAAAACTTTTATTTTAATTCAATATGTCATTCATTAATCATTCAAACTAATATATAGATATATCAATGCATAATCAACCATCCATATATGTATGAAGTAGGAACATAACATATAAACACAAGATCTTTATGGGAAAACCTCATGGGGAATAAAACATAATGACACATAATTTGGATTATATTTTTATAATAAATGAATCAAAATTTAGTGAGGAACTAACCCCACAGGGAGCACCAACCCCTCATTAGTCAAACACCAACTCAACTAGATCTTTAACAAGTACCAATTTACAAGGAGGCACCAAACCCATAGGTGACTCAGAACCAACTCATCCACATAGAAAATATTATCACCTTTGGACACATTTTTATTTCCCTAAATATGATAATCACCTTCTTTTGATCTTCACACTCTTCTATCTCTCTCAAACAACCTATTAGGCCTCTTTACTCAACTAGCCCTTTTCTTGGCAAAATTAGGTAATATAACCTTGATTATCATCTATATAATTTGTATTATATATTAATGAAATATTAAACACACATATATAATGGTATTAAATACATCTACATAGTTTTTAAATCTCTATATCATTCATTTTTATCCTTAATATTCTAACTAGTCAAATTAAGTCTATTAAACCTTCTTCTTATACTTGGCTCTTGCTCTCACCCACCTTAGTTAGACACAAGCATTTAAATAATTGGATAACCATTTTAATATATCAAAAAACACATTTCACAAGTGAAAAATTCATTACACAAGTCTATCACCACTCATAAAGACCAAAACCACCATTAGGCTTAATAGAGACCTAATGCAATTAGGCCTTCTTAAGGTACATGTTTTACCTTAACCACCTTATAATATTTTGAGACTCCTTACATGAATTAAAAAATTATTAAATTATAACCTTGATAATCTCACCTTAGGTCCACAACACCATTTATCTCATTTCACTCCTTGAACCACACCATTAGGTCTACTCGCAATTAGGCCTTCTCACTGCCAAAAAGTTTGCCTTGAATATCTAAATTATATACTAAAATTTTCCACATAAAAAAATTAAAAAAACATATGTATATAATATTAACTACCATATTTTAATCACCAAGTCAATTATACTTCACCATACAGGGCCAAATACCTAGAACTGATCACTTTCATATGCTTACTCAAAACTACAAATAGGCTTCAAAATCCAGTCAAGAACCTTTGAATTTTCACACCTTTATATGAGTTTATCATGAATAAAAATACATTAAAATAAACATATGATACATATATAACAACTTTATGTGCATTTTATTCTCCAAATCTATGCATAATGACTTAGGAACATCATTCTCATTAGCACATAGAAAACTCCCTATAGCTCCAAAAACACAGTCATGGAAACCAAGACTTAGAACACATGTGTGAACATTTTTATGAAATTAAAATGGGTTTATATGATAATAATAATTATAACATATTTAAACAAATATATTACAATTTTCAATATCAATATTGGTCTTACATACCAATCTCATGTCTTCACCCTACACAGACCTCACTGTGTTAGACAAGTCACTTTGAGTACAACTTTTTTATTGTATATGAGCATATCCAAATATTTTATTCAGAGGGTATATGTGATATATGTATTTAAAAATAACCAAATTAATTTATAACCATCCCTAATCCACTTCAACCCATCCCTAATCTCATTCTCACTTCTATCTGGTTTTCTCACTATCTTTTTCATTAGGCCTTTTTAGTGATATGCCAACTTCCATGACCAGTTTAGCATATTTAAAGTCTATAAACTGATAATAAAATTAAATTAACATAAAATAAAATTCTCACACATCATCCTTAAGTAATTTTCATGCTTTGACCTAGTCAACCCTACATGTTACATCAAAAATCAAAGAAACAAAGGGTTTCATATAGCTTCCACTCACTTTTATGATAGATCAATTCCACATAGAGGTACATAGGAGAGTTGAATATAACATAAAATCATCATAATAGGTCAAACAAACCATTATGATCACTTTTTAATCATATCTTCCATATTGGGTCACTATCAGGATTTTAGAGAAGGTTTAGACTATCTTCCATTCTTAATAATCGTCTATAAAGCTTAGGCCCTCAACCCAAAAATAAATTATAGGAAATTTAAGATAATATCCTTTCCAAAATACCATGAATTTATTGGATCCTCATGAAAAATTTACACATGCCAATAAACATAATAAAATCCTTCTTGGGTCTGATATACCTCATTCTATGCACATAGGAAACTTCAAGACCAAATTTCATGATTTATAATTTAGATTTTGACCTAAAACTTCATAAACATAATTTATAAAACCTATCACACCTATGAAAATTCTCTCATGATCTCTGATACCTTGGAAATTGATCTTGACCCCTCATTAGGCCACACTAGGTCTCGTTGCATACTAGGCCTAAAACCTATAAGTCATACTTAGACCTTGAACACACCTTGAAACCACTTGAAATATATTAAAACCTCATAATCATGTAATATGACCTGATATCATGCTTAACCAATGCCACACATCTTTTTACAAGCCTCATTCTGCTCACCTCACTATGGTACCAAGCCTATGCCTTCTCACTAGGTCTCTCAAGTACGTTACTCATGAACTCAACCTCAAGAACAACAAAGAGAACTCATAATGACATCAATGAAACTTTAATGAAATCAATGACAAATACATTCATAACTTATAAGACATTCTCAACATTTTGATACATAAACAAATTAAAAGAGAATGCTTGTTTTATTGTTTATTTTGTGGGTTTCAAATAGATTTGGAATGATAACATATGCATTCATTCGACAATAAATAAACTTACCCATGTGAATAAAAAATAGTTTTGATAAGGGTTTAAACTTGAAAGGGAAATAATTGATTTAAGTGTGTTTATTTCATTACATTTAGATATTCAACAATGCCATAATAACAATGGAGAAATTGATTACAATAAAAATTGATATTAAAATGGATTGCATTTAAGATCTACATATGTGATAAAAATAGGATTTTAAAGGGTTTTCAAATGATTAGAATATGGCTGATTTGTATGCTCATTCATTCAGTTATATTCACATTTAACAATACATTTAAAATAATGGAAAATATCTTGCAATCAGGACAAACCAATAATAATATATTGCATTCAAACCCTAGTTCTAACAACTTATAAAAAACCAAAAGAGAGGGTAAGTGGGAATAAAACCCATGTGATATTGGAGACAAATTTGATCCACTTGATGTAAAAAACCTAAAAAACCAATCCTTGTATTAGCTAACCTTTACAAAACTAGGTACAAATAAGGTGCAAGAGTCTAAGGAGAGTAAAACTTCAAAGGGAAACACAGATCCACCATATTGCATGCGTAGGAAATGATAATATTCTTCCACAACTTCAATTAAATACATATATCCACTTAAGTAGCATAATAATATAATTGTTTACAATCTAAAAGAGCCGAACTTTTTTCAGCATTATAGTATGGAAGTAAATTAGAAGGAGAAATCACACTAAAATTCTATTAAAAAATATAAGACTTTTAGTGTTTTGGAGAAACAAAAAATCCATCCCTTGGAATGACTCCAATGAGCCAATATATATAAAAATATAGATCCATGGGGAAATAATTTCCCTCTACCAGGTAGTAAGGCACCATTAATGTATCCAAAAACCCATTATCTCGCTAGATACCATGCCACTTTCCCTTAATACACTTTTTCAACCTACAAAAAGACAAAAAAATTTAATTGTGGAAAATTAAAGGTCTCAAACCAAATAGTCAACTTACAAAGCTTATAATTAATTACACAAGAAAAATTTATTAAAACTAAAGGTATCAATACGTCATTGGTAGATTCAAATTTCTAATGGTTTAAATGGTTTGAAAAACTAACATTTGAGGTCAAATTTATGGCCAAAAAAATAACTCAGGCTCCAAAAGATCTTCCTAGACCTATTTGGATTTTGGAAAATGTGCAATCAATTCATTGAATGCCTTTTTTCAAGTTTTCAAATTCCTAGACCTAAACTCATAAAATGTTTTGATTATTTCTAAAAATTAAAATTTGAAAAAATAGACCTAATCTCACAAAAATTTCTTGTTAGGTTTATAAAATGAGAATTTGAAATCCTAGACCTAATCTCATAAAAAGTTCCAGTTAGGTTATTTTTTTGAAAACATAGACCTAATCTCATAAAAAGTTATAGTTAGGTCTAGAAAATGAAAACTTTGAAAACATAGACCAAATCTCATAATTTTTTTTGGTTAGGTCTAGAAAATGAAAATTTTGAAAACATAGGCCAAATATCATTATTTTTTTTGCTAGGTCTAGAAAATGAAAAATTGGAAAACATAGACCTAATCTCATGAATTTTTTAAGTTAGGTATAGAAAGTGAAAATTTGAAAATATATACCTATTGATCTCATAAAAATTGCTTGTTAGGTTTATAGAACTTAGAAATTTAAATTTAGACCAAATCAAATCCAAAAGTCCCAATTTAAACCAAAAAGTGATAATTTGACACCAAAGACCAACAATAGATAAAAACACAAGATTAACACTGGAAGATGAGAATTTTGACTTAATAGACTAGTTCAAAAAATGAGGCAAGTTTAACCAAGTAATTCTAGATTATAACCCAATTTAATGGATTTTACAAGTGCCATAAGTACATCTAGAATGTGTCTAGGGACCTTTTTAGCCTAAAATTACACCCTAGAGAAGTCAAGTAGACCTTCTCAATTTTAGGACATGGAACTATCTCCATTCACAGACAAGCCACTGTAAGAGATAAATCTCTAGGTTTGAAAGGGTTAGCTCCCTTGATTTGTCTCTTAGACTCACACTAAACTAAGATAATCACTATTGGGGGTGAACAAGGAAGAAGGAGACATAAAATAAAACTATGCTAATGAGGTGATACACCAAGACAAATCCACACAACACACTTGCATCTGCACTTAATAAAGAAGAAAACTCAAACTAAATTCAACCATATGTCCTTCTAGTATAAGTATTTCTCATAGAGGTATATTTATATGCCTATCTAGAGGTGTGTGAAAAAATGATTTGATACAAGACACTACTAGTCTCTCTCACACTTCAAGACAAACTTAACAAATAATACACTTTATGAAACCTGTTAGAAGAGATCTCATTGACACAAATATGCAAGAGTAGACATGGAAGCAAGGAGAGTTTTTTCATCACTTATCAATCACACAAACCATTTAAGATATTCAAGCAAGAGATTACAGAGAATGAAATCAACTAGAAAACTTTATTCAAAGGCAAATGAGGTCTCAAAACTAGCAGGGCTTTGCCATACCAATTATGGATCCCATATAAAGCTAAAAAGGCTTGAATATATATAACATATGAGAAGAGAGAGAAGTGAAGATGAAGGGTCATAAGACCAGGTGTAAAACTTCAAAAAATAGTTACAATTTACATGGAATGAAGTGTAAAAGAAGTTAGGAGGCTTCTATGAACATGTGTCAATCTCAAACATAACACCTTCCTCAAGTTGTCATAGACCCTTCATTTCTTTGCTTTGAAACTGCCTTCATGATGGTGAGGAGTGAACTTGAGTGTCCAAAACTACCTTAGGAAGCCTTGAAACATATGGTCTATCATGAGATGGTAGAGAAGAGGTTAGTTCATGTTATCTACTCATCCTTAATTGATGAATTCATCTTTGTCACTTGTCACTCAGTACTAACAGTCATTCATTAGCCCTCTATATTTGAATCTTCACATCTGTCACTCAGTTAGCTTGCATATACTCAAATAAATCTCATTGGAGAGGTGTTAGGAAACTCAAATAAACCTCCTTTTTCTTCTAGTCTATCCAATAGACCTCAATGAAACTCCTAGAACACTTCTTACTTCCATCACTTGATAACCATCTTGCCTTATCATTGTCTATTTAGACTACCTATTATGAATGAGATAGCAGAAGTCTTTTTATGTTCAAAAAAGGTGAGAAATGAATTATAAGAGTTATTAAAAGTCCCTAAGGACATCCACAATTGTATTTACTTTCCCATTATCTTCTATACTTGTCAAACAACATAAATCCTTCAAGATACAAAAAATTAGCCATGTTTATATAGATGATAGTATGAAAAAAGTGGATGGAAAAGGACTTTGGCGAGTTCCAGACATGTCTAAGGAAATTTCATGGTTTTTTGACCCTTCATTAATGCATTAATATCCATATCTTTAGCATTGGGTTCAAACTAGGGTTTGGAGAAGGTTTTAGAAGGTTTTGACTATTAAGGATTGTTCATAAAATCTTGACATCCAAACCTAGAACCAATTTCACAAATTTGAGGTACATGACCCCTATTTAATTATCCCTAAGTGATTGAGGTCTCATGCACAAGGTCCATACAAATATGAGAACTTAAACTTGGCCTCTCCAACCCTCTCATGCATTCTAGGTAGGCTTAATAGGGATTAAGGCTAAATTAACCAATTTTGGATGTTTCTCTACAAACCAATGGATTCAATCAACCTTATACCTCCCTTTAAAGTCCTCAAAGTTATTAGGAAGGATTTCATGGTCATATAGATCAAGTGAGTTGCTTGTAGGGATTAGGCCTAGTTTTAGGCCTTGTTGTCCCCGAAAATTGTCACTCATTTTTGGGACAACCTATGGACTATTTTGACCTTGCATAGACCAAAATTGTCTCTTCCCTTTTCGAAAATTGTCTTGAGCATTCAAATTCCTCCTTTTTAAAGCTTCTCAATTTATGAAAACTTCACAGAAGGGAATCTATGGACTCAACATGCTTGAAATTAACAGGTTCAAAGAGTTTGATGGCTTTAATAGGAAAATTCCTTCAAAAGAACAAGTTTCCATCACTTATACCTTTCCAAGCTTGGTTCAATCGATCAGTTCAATCAAACGGTTTAAAGGAGCGCATAGAAGAAAAAGATGAGAAGAAGCTACCAAGTGTCATCTACCGAGACACATTATGATTTGCTTCTCAAAGTAGAGGAACATGCCACATGTCCTTTGTAGAGTTTTGCGAAAAGTGACAAGTGGCAGCTACAAAAGGTTTCAATATATTTTTCTCAAAGCAACAGAACGTGCCGCATGTCATTTTAAAAGCTTGGTGGAGGCTACCAAATGTCAATGGTCACTGTATCTTCCTTTGGTTTCATTATCGAATAAAGACTGTGGCAGGCCCTGGGCAAGTTGCTAAAAGAATAAGCGGAGCATGCCAAGTGTCATCATCTGTGTGATTGCTAAAATAGAGTGGAAGTTTCCATGTGTCCCATTGTAACTTAGCGAAGCACGACAAGTGTCGACATCCACACTTCAAGCTTCTTATAAGTTTCCAAGCTTCTTTTAGGGTCCCACGAAATTTGCTAAGTGGTAATCACAAAAGGTTGTAATCTATTTCTAAGAAGCCATAGAATAACCACATGTCCCTGCTAAAATTTGGCAGAATACGCCAAGTGTTGACATCCACAGTTATTGAGTAAGGGCTATGGTGGACCTCAGGTAAGTCACAAGAATGAGCAAAATGCACCAAGTGTCATCATCCACGTGAACCCAATTGAGTCTCGAATGTTTTTGTAGTGTTTTTAGAGCTCAGCAAACGCTGCCACATGTCATCTCCCATAAGACTCTCAAAGGTTTCTAAAAGCTCCTATAAGTTAGCTGGATCTTGCCAAGTGTCCTCACTTGTTTCAATGGAAGATGCCATGTGTCATTTACTAAAAGCAGTGGAATATGTGACGTGTCAAAAATGGAACACTCCCAATATAAAGATGCAGAGCCAAGGAAAGATTTCCTTCAGACAAATTGTTTGAAGGAACTCCTTTAGACTTTTTATCCAAAGGAAATAAAGGATCAAGCTTAACTAAAGAAATTAAAACCCGAAGGCCACCTGAAAGATCCTGAAGGGTAGGTACCTTTGGGCGGGCACTCGACACTCAAAAAGGACCTTTTTAAAGAATTGAAGAGGCACTCGACACTCAGCAAGTGGAAAAGACACGAAAGAATTGCTAAAGAGGATGACATACCTGCAGCCATCAAATTTAGGACAACTAATTAGCCGTTAGCTTTCAAGCGATGACGGAACGAAAGACATAAAATTTGTGGCAATAAAATAACTGTTGATTTTTGTAGGTTTGAGTGTGGGATCAAATGCATTCAAAGGACAAAACCAAAAAGGGGAAAAGGTAGCCCAAGGGCTCAAATCACAACAGGAAGAGACAAAGAGGGAAATATCTATAGAAGTTATTTCCAGTAGGTGGAATAGTCCATGAGGTAGATATTTGGGATTGCAAACATTGAAGGTGCATCCTATTTATCTCCTTTGGAGTAAAGGCAATGTGGACAGCTGTGAGGATAATAGGTGATAGAATAAGTGACTTAGGCTCAGGAGATGACATTCGAGATGAGTCAACATGCCACAATTAAGGTAGCTGCCTATTCCAAGCATGGGCCTCCCTGACATAACCAAAAATGCATTCAAGGCATTAATGCACAACATGGGCCACTCCATGGGACAAAGTGCCAAGCCTTCCTTGGCATCTATATATTGTAATCTCTTGGTTTGTTTTAGGAGAGATATTTCTTTTATAGAAGCAAAACTCTGCCCAAATTGAAAGGCATTACTAAGAATTTGAGCTCAGATTGTTCATCATATTTCTTTATTTGAATCAAAAAGCAAGTTACTTTCAAACTTTGTGCTGTTATAGCTTGTATCATTCTAGGAGATTGTTCTGATGTCTATTTCCTGAATGTATTCTTGTTTATGTAATTTAACAAGTAGAGCTAGTGGAAGTGATAAGGAAGGTGTCCTAAAACCATTTAATTTCAAACTTTGTGCTGACATAATTGTTTTTAGTGTGTGTTTTTAGTTTCTTTCTATCTAGAGGACCTTGGGATGACTTTATGCCCCATTGTTCTTTGTATTTCACTCTTGGGAAGTCAAGGTGGAGACTTTGTGCTATATCTTAGATTGTTGGTTACTCTGTACTCTATTGCTAGTTACTTATCCTACCTAAAAGAACTCTCATTGTTGCCTATAAAGACCACTTCTAAAAGAAGAGAAGTGCCTTTAGTGTTTTCACCAAGATTTTCTCCTCTATTTGTTAACATCATCTCTAAAAGAAGAGAGATGGATGGCATATCCTACCCATGAGTGTTATTTTTTGCTTATATATATAGTATATAACTCCTGTATATTCATAGGGAACCTCCCCTTGATGAGAGCAGAGATTTGTCCCCTATTGATGTAGTAAACCTACACATCTAGCCGACCAATCTCCCTATGCTGTGGTTGAAGAGACCTATTTTGCTCACCAGTTAGTTAGTCGACAAAACAATCAACCAACAATTTTTGGCAACTTCGCTAGGGAAGGACAAGCAGTTTGAAGCCTCAAGCTTCAAGTTGAAGCAAGACCAGTCTTTTTCTATTTTTGTTTCACAATCTAGCAACTCCATGCTATACCAGAAGCCAGAGAGTTCAAGGTGTTGTTGAACCTATCTTTGAGTTAGTGCAACAAGGAAATTTTGACTTATTTCCTCCCCAACTTCAAGTTCAAAGATTCAGGAGTGTTCTTCCTACCCATACCAGGACACCAACACAAGGCAGAGCTATTTTTTATTTTGTTAGCACAGCTTTGCCTATCCACATGCCACCCATATTTGTTATCCCTCTTTTTCATAATCCCATCATGGTAATTTAAGGCCCCTGGGGTAACTCTTTTGGCCCACTCAACCTCACTTCACCTCTACATGAACTCCCACATGGCTCAAGAAAGAATTTCCCCAAATTTTTTGGTGATGGGAGAGTTCATCCTGACGAACATATTGCAGCCTTTAGCATATCCTGTGGTGTAATAGAAGTGGTAGTTATGATTTTCATGGAAACACTACAAGGTGCTACTACAGACTGGTTCTACCATCTGCAAGCTAGATCAGTAACTGATTGGGGCAGACTCAAAGCCAAATTTGAAGCCATGTTCAAGCCTGCAAAAGATGCACATGCCTTGCTAGCCTAACTCATATAGATGAAGAAATAACCTCATGAACCTATGAGGAATTTTATAGCAAAGTTTGATAATTTGAGGAACTAAATTCTTGCTATTGCTCAGTTGACACCTGAAAACCTCAAATGCTTCTTCATCAACTCACAGCTGCCTGAAGTGAGTTTTTTGCTAAGATGTGCTGGCGACATAAACCTCGAGGCTACTCAAGACTTGGCTATCAAAGTTGAAGATGACCTTATCTTGGCAAGAAAGATAAGGAGAGATCCAAATAGAGGTAAACCCTCTTCATCTTTTGAATATTCATCTTCAGCCACCACTGATTCGATGGTGTAGTAGTTGGAAAATGAGTTGCTGGATCTCAAAAAATAAATGGCACAAGGGATGTCATCTGCTCTTTCATATAGAGATATACCAAGGAGGACATTCCCTAATCAATCCTACCAAGGCAATGCTACCAGGAACCAGGGGCAAACCAATCATCTTCCTCTCCTTTAGAGGAATAACCTTGCCATTAAAGCACCTCCAACTAACTCAGCGGTTGGATATCTTGAGGCTGAATCAGATTTCTCATTTCAGCCTAAGTCAAATCCTAAAGATGATGCTAATCTCTTCACTGAAGAAGAAGAAGAATTAGCTGGCGACTCCAATATCGGTTTCTTGAATTATCAAGATGAACCCATAAGTGAAGTAGTGTAGTTGAGGGATCATATGCTGTATTCACCCAGTCTAAGAATTAATTAGCTCAACATGCTAATCAAGAGAAGACATAGGGGCAACCTCAACCAACAATTTCAATTGCTAAGTGTGGAACCACTCTACCTTTCCAGCCAAAGGACCTGGTAGTTGCTAGAAAGGTAAGTACCCCAAACATTTTTGTACCTTTAACTTTAAATTTGTAGTCCAATTCTCCCCCTCCCAAAACTCAAAAAGATGAACTGCCATCCTCTATGCCTAGTTCATTTCCAACATTTGATATCATTGACCATATAAAGAAATCCAAAATTCAAATGTTTGAATTGAATTTCTACAGTCCCATCCTGAGCAATTAGATATATTGATTCAATGTGTTAAAAACTAAGCCATCCCTATAAGACAAGTAATTCCCAAAGTGACACATGATCCCCCCAAGAATGCTCCCACTAGGAACAATCTTGT
Organism: Torreya grandis; assembly: GCA_037957365.1. NCBI lineage: Eukaryota > Viridiplantae > Streptophyta > Pinopsida > Cupressales > Taxaceae > Torreya > Torreya grandis. The sequence continues at coordinate 679,600 of JARHVA010001267.1, forward strand.
CATTAGCCCTCTTGCTTCTCTTGGTAGGACTGAACCTTTCTATGTCTCATTGCTGATAAATGGTCATCAACTAGATAATTGCATCATTGATTTTGGAGCTTTAGACAATGTCATGCCTATTAAAGTGGCTAAATCCCTTGGCCTCACATTGACCAAAACATTTGGTAGATGCTTCTCTATGGAGAACAAGCAAGTACCTTTTTTGGGATAAATTAAAGATGCCCAATTTGCATTTGCAGTGTTCTTAGACAAAAGAATCAAGATGACTGTCTTGATAGCCGACGTCCCAACTTCATATGACATCCTTCTTAGATGAAAATTATGCAAGGATGTTGGAGGTGAATTGAGCATGGACCTATCCGAATCAAGGATTCCAGTCAAGGGTGTTATGAAGAGGTTACTCCCTAATAAGGAAGTGAAATATGTGGTTACCCAAAATTTTGGCACTTGAAACTCAAATTTTGTTTGAGTCTTCAGGCATGGGTAACTACTTTTTATCCACAGATGAATTTCATGAAATGCCTATTGAAAATCCTGTAGATGGCAAGTTGGAAATGCATTCAATTAGAATAATAGGAGAATTGGTGGAGTGTAATACCAATGTGGAAGGGTCTCCACCTCTAAATGAAGAAGAATCCAAAGAAAAATTAGTATCAAATGAGGTATGGATTCTTGAATTTGATGGCAGCTGCTCCTTCACTAGTTCAAGAGCTGGAGTTGCGTTGATATCTCCTCAAGAAGATATTTTTCCTTCATCCTACAAGTTGTAGTTTAGCAACACTAATAACACAACTGAGCAAACGAGGTATGGATTCTTGAATTTGATGGTAGCTGCTCCTTCACTAGTTCAAGAGCTGGAGTTGCGTTGATATCTCCTCAAGAAGATATTTTTCCTTCATCCTACAAGTTGTAGTTTAGCAACACTAATAACACAACTGAGTATGAATCTTTGTTGCTTAGATTGAAAGCTACTAGGGATAAAGACATCAAACTCCTTCATGCTAAAGGAGATGCTGAATCAGTGGTTTGTTAAGTAAGGACCCTGTATCAAACCAAGAATGAGAGATTGCGCCACTATTGTAATCTAGTCTGGGACCAAATTGAAAAATTTGATGCTTTCAACATCTCTGCCATTCCTAGAGAATTCAATGACTGGGTTGATGCACTAGCTATTTCAGCTACTCTCTTGATTCCCCACCCAGACTTCAAAGGAGACAAGTACACTATTGAGATGGTCTTTAGACCAAGTGTACTTGATAATGCCAGTCATTGGAAATTATTTAACAATGACAACCAAATCATTGCCTTCTTGGAGCAAAAGGATAGCTTTGAACAGCTACATTTTGAAGGCAGTGAACCTCAAAAGTGTTAACCAACTCTTAAATGAAATATAGACACAGGTGAGGAGTTTTTGCAACTTAAAGGGAATAAAATTCCCAAAGGCCTAGTTTCCCTTGAGAAGTTATTTGACAAACATGATAGATTCATCAAACAACAACAAATAGATTCAAGCTCCTCCTAGGTGTTTGATCAAGTAAATCTAGGAACCAAGGAATATCCCAAGATGGTGAACATTGGGAAATGCTATACTCTTGAGGAGAGGTTCAAGTTCACTATTTTGATCAACTAGTACATGGACATCTTAGCTTACTCCTATGATGACCTGAAGTCACTTCGGCCTAATGAAATTTGACATGACATTCCTCTCAAGGCTGATTCAGCACCTTATAGGCAAAATTCTATGTAGTATAATCTAAAGATATCAGGTACCATTTGGTCTGAGATACAAAAAATGTTAAATTCTAGGATAATCTTCCCAATCCATCATTCCATGTGGATTGCCAATATAGTGCCTATAAGGAAGAAGAATGGAAAAATTCACCTCTTTGTGGATTTTTGGAATTTAAATCAGTCATCCTTGAAGGATAACTACCCTCTGCCTATCATGGACCAAGTGCTTCAGACAGTGACGGGTTCAGAGATGTTATCAATGCTAGACTGCTTCTCTAGATATAATCAGGTTGAAGTTGGTGAGGCAGACCAACATAAGACTACTTTCACCACACCTTGGGGCATGTTTGCATATAGAAGGATGCCTTTTGGTTTGATAAACACTGGTGCCACATTCCAAAGAGAAATGGACCTTGCCTTCAAGGATGAGATGGGTAAGTTCATTATAGTTTATCTTGATGACTTGATCATCTTTTTTAAGCATCACCTAGATCATGTGTGCTATTTGCAATAAGTGCTAGAACGCTACTGCCAAAATGGCATTTTCTTAAACCCCAAGAAGTTAGTTTTTGGAGTAACGGAGGGGAAACTTTTTGGACACATTGTGTTCAAATGAGGCATAAAGAATAACTCAGACAGAGTGAAGTCTATCCAAGAGCTTACCTTGCCCACAAGTAAGACTGTTGTTCACTCTTTCTTTGGAAAGGTGAATTTCTTATGGAGGTTCATCCCCGAGTTTGCTGAGAAGAATAGACATATTGTAAACATGATGAAGGGAAAGGCCACCTTCAGCTAGACTAAAGAAGGCAAGTTAGCATTTGAGTATATCAAGACTACCATTGCCCATGCCCCATTTTTGGGTTGTCTAGACTATAACAAAGAGTTCACCATATACAATTATGCTTCAAAACACACACTTTCAACAATTCTAGTTCAATAAAATAAAGAAGGTATGGAATCTCCCATTTCCTTCATGAGCTGTCCTCTCAAATATCATGAGTTGAAGTACTTAAACATGGAGAAGCATGATTATGCAGTGGTGAAGGCAGTAAAGCATTTCCACTTCTACGTCTTGAATTTACACACTACTACCTTGGTTTTCTAACACCGCGGTCAAATCCATACTAACTCAACAGGATTTTGGGACAAAAATAGGCAATTGAATAGAAAAAATCTAGGAGTTTGATTTGGTCATCAAGCCAACAAAGGTGGTACATGGAAAGGGGCTATGCCAATTAATTATTGATGACAACCCAGAAGGAATAGAGCATGAAGAATCAAAAGTAGAAGACACACCAACAGTCCTCTTTGTCTCCACCATGAATGAGTGGTACTCAAGTATTACCCATTTCCTTAAATATGGTGAGTGTCCTACTCACCTATCTTATAAAGAAATGAGGACTATCAAGTTGAAAGTTGCCAATTTCATCCTTTGAGATAATGGCCTGTACAAGACGAACCTTGATGGAGTGTTCCTCTATTGCATAGACAAGGAAAAACATAACCAACTTCTAAATTTCTTCCATAATTTAGCCTGTGGAAGACATTTTTTTGCTCCTGTGACTGCCCATAAGATTATGGGAGCCAAGTATTACTATCCAACTCTCTTTCAAGATGCATACAAGTGGGTAAGGAAATGTGAACTATGCTAGTAGTTTGTTGGGAGACCCAAGTTAGCTGCCCTACCTCTCAAGCTAGTGGTCATAGAGGAGCCATTCTAGTAGTGTGGAATTGATTTCATTAGTGATGTAAACCCATCTTCAAGTGCTAGACATGATTATGTCATCACAACCATAGACTACTTCACCAAGTGGGTTGAAGCAATTCCAACCTAGCATGCTATTTCAGAAGTAGTGTGCAATTTCCTCAAGGAGAATATCATTTCCAAGTTTGGGGTCCCAACCAAAATTGTCACAGACAACGTAGATTTTTTCACTTCTCAGGAGATTAATCAATTCTATTTTTACTATGAGATCACCCTTTCTCACTCTTCTGATTACTTTCCACAAGGGGATGGGCAAGCTAAATCAAGCAACAAGAACTTGGTGGCTATCATCAAGAAGTTGGTAGATGACAACCAAAGGACATGGCATAAATCATTGATTGATGCTCTATGGGTAGACATAATTGCACTTAAAAGGACAATTAGTATGTCTCCTTTCCAACTTCTTTATGGACTCAATGTTGAGATACCAATCACCTTGGAATTGCCAGCATTAAAATTGGCTAAGGCAATTGAAGATCAAACATATGAAGGTGCCCTTGATAAGAGGATCATGTGCCTAACTAAGCTAGAAGAGCAGAGAACTGTAGTGGTATATCTAATTTCTACCCATCAAGGTTTGGTGAAGAAGTTCTTCGACCAAAAAGCAAAGAACCATGATTTCTAGATTGGAGATCAAGTCTTGCTGTGCAACAAAAGGAGAGAGCCAAAGGAGATGCGTGGAAAGTTTGATTCTCTTTGGAGAGGCCCATTTATTATCCATCAGCTCAATGGTGAGAATAAATTTCTATTGAAATATCAAGAAGGCATGCTCTTTACTTTGCCTAACAATGGGAAGCATCTAAAGCACTTCAACTCTTGAAGCATTAGATGAGTTCACCTGTACATATGTATATTTGTATGGTCTTTTATTTCTATTTTGTGATTTTTGTTTTCATTTTTTGAATCCTTTCTTTTTGGGTAGCATGAATCCATAGCCTAATGACATACTTCAAAGGCATTGGAGATTCTGGTTTCTACTCCCCTTAGCTATTTCAAGTTTTCAATTGAAAGAAGTTCCCCAACTGAAGCCAGCTGTTGTCCCCAAAAATTTTCACTCATTTTTGGGACAACTTATGGACTATTTTGACCTTGCACAGACCAAAATTATCTCTTCCCTTTTCAAAATTTGTTATGAGCATTCAAATTCCTCTTTTTTCAAGATTCTCAGTTCTATGGACTTCACAAAAGGGAATCTACAGACTCAACATGTTTGAAATTAACAGGTTCAAAGAGTTTGATGGCTTTAACAGGTAAATTCCTTTGAAAGAAAAAGTTTCCAGCACTTATACCTTTCTAGGCTTGGTTCAATTGGTCGATTCAATCAAACGGTTCAAAGGAGTGCATAAAAGAAAAAGACGAGCAAAAGCTGCCAAGTGTCATCTATGGAGACACATTATGATTTGCTTCTCAAAGTAGCAGAACATGCCACGTGTCCCTTGTAGAGTTTCATTGAAAGTGACAAGTGGCAGCTGTGGAAGGTTTCAATATCTTTTTCTTGAAGCAATGGAACATGCTATGTGTCATCTACAAAGCTTGATGGAGGTTACCAAATGTCAACAGTCACTGTATCTTTCTTTGGTTTTATTATTGAGTAAACACTGTGGTGTTCCCCAGGCAAGTTACTAAATGAATAAGTAGAGTGTGCCAAGTGTCATCGTCTGTGCGATTGCTAAAATAGAGCAAAAGTTGCCACATGTCCCATTGTAACTTAGTGGAGTGTGACAAGTGTTGACATTCGTGCTTCAAACTTCTTATAAGTTTCCAAGCTTCTCTCAGGGTCTCATAGAAAATTCCAAGTGGCAATCGTAGAAGGTTGTAATCTATTTCTAAGAAGCCATGGAAGTTACCACGTGTCCCTGCTAAAATTTAGCAAAAGCTGCCAAGTTTTGACATCTGTAGTTATTGAGTAAGGGCTATGGTGGACCCCAAGTAAGTCACAAGAATGAGCAGAACGTGCCAAGTGTCATCATCCATGTGAACACAAATGAGTCTCAAGTGTTTCTGTAGTGTTTCTAGAGCTCAGCGAAAGCTGCCATGTGTCATCTCCTGCAAGACTCTCAAATGTTTCTAAAAGCTCCTATAAGTTAGGCAAATGCTGCCAAGTGTCTGCCTATTCTGATGGAAAATGCCACATGTCACTTGCTCAAAGTAGTGGAATGTGCCACGTGTCAAAAATGAAACACTCCCAATACAAAGACACAGAGCTAAGAAAAGATTTCTTTTAGACAAATTGTCTGAAGTAATTCCTTTGGAAATTTTATCCGAAGGAATTCCTTCAGACTTTTTATCTGAAGGAAATAAAGGATCAAGCCTAGTTGAAGAAATTAAAACCCGAAGGCCATCCAAAAGATCCTGAAGGGTAGGTACCCTTGCAGAGGGGCACTCAACACTCAGAAAGGACCTTTTCCAAAGACCCGAAGAGGCACTCGACACTTAGCAAGCAGAAAAGACATGAAAGAATTGCTAAAGAGGATGATGGACCCATAGTTGTCAAATTTAGGACAACCAATTAGCCATTAGATTTCAAGTGATGATGAACCCAAAGACATCAAATTTGTGGTAATAAAATAACTATTAATTTTTATAGGCCCTAGCATGGGCTCGAATGCATTCAAAGGACAAAAATAGAAAAGGGAAAAGGTACCATGAGGGCTCAAATCACAATTGGAAGAGACAAAGAGGGAAATATTTGCAGAAGTTATTTCCAATAGATGGAACAATCCACCAGGTAGATATTTGGGCTTGAAAACATTGAAGGCACAACTTGTTTGTCTCCTTTGGAGTAAAGGAAATGTGGATAGATACGAGGATAGTAGGTGATAGAATAAGTGACTCAAGCTCATGAGATGACATTTGAGATGAATCAACATGCCACAGTTAAGGTAGTCACCCTATTCCAAGCATGGCCCTCCCTGAGAGAACCAAAAATGCATTCAAGGCATTAATGCACATCATGGGCCACTCCATGGGACAAAGTGCCAAGCCTTCCTTGGCCTCTATATATTGTAATCTCTTGGTTTGTTTTAGGAGAGATATTTCTTTTACAGAAGCAAAACTCTGCCCAAATTGAAAGGCATTACTGAGACTTTGAGCTCAGATTGTTCATCATATTTATTTGTTTAAATCAGAAAGCAAGTTACTTCTAGGCTTTGTGCTGTTATAGCTTGTATCATTATAGGAGATTGTTCTCATGTCTATTTCATAAATGTATTCTTGTTTATGTAATTTAACAAGCAGTGCTAGTGGAAGTGATAAGGAAGGTGTCCTAAAACCATTTACTTTTAGACTTCATGTTGACATAATTGTTTTCAGTGTGTGTTTTTAGTTTATTTCTATGTAAAGGACCTTGGGATGACTTTGTGCCCCCATTGTTCTTCATATTTCACTCTTGGGTAGTCAAGGTGGAGACTTTCTGCTATATCTTAGATTGCTGGTTACTTTGTACTCTATTACTGGTTACTTATCCTACCTAAAAGAACTCTTGTTGTTGCCTGTAAAGACCACTTTTGAAATAAGAGAAGTGCCTTTAGTGTTTTAATCATGATTTTCTCCTCTATTTGTTAACATCATCTTTGAAAGAAGAGAGATGGATGGCATATCCTAGCCATGAGTGTTATTTTATGCTTATACATAGTATATAGCTCCTGCATAATCATAGGTAACCTCCCCTTGATGAGAGGAGAGATTTGTCCCCTGTTGCTGTAGTAAATCTACACATCTAGCCGACTAATCTCCCTATGCTATGGTTGAAGAGACCTATTTTACTCACCAGTTAGTTTGTCGACAAAATATTCACCCAACAAGCCAAATAGGTCTGACTATCTTTTCTATGTGTTTGGCTCACCTCAGGGTTTCTATTGAATATAGTTTCCTAAAACACTTTTTTAATCTCATAAAAAACCTCCCAAATTATTTATCAATGCATCTTGTATTTTCATATCATCTTTTATCCCCAATGTGCTAGGTTTACAGGTTATGAAGTTTAGGGAGTGCCCTTTATCTAAGACAAAATAGAGGGTATCTCCCTTATTTTCATAGATTGATGGAGGTTAGGAGGAGTTATATTTATTCATGAAGACCATCTATACAAAATATCAAGGATTTATTCTAATTTTAATACCCTCAAACATCATATTTCATAAGACTAGCTTATTAGCTCTGTATTCTATGCAGGGTTATATGCAAGGTTTAGACTAATTGTGTTTGAGACTCATCAATGTATATAGAGACTCATATATCTTAAAAACATTTGAGAACATGTTATTACCACTATGATATTGGTTTCAACATGATTCATCCATACTAAACCCTTGAAATCTTTCCAAACTTGTATCTTATATTAGCCAAGCTAGTTTGTGACTGTGTTGGTTGTGCCACCTATAGGTGGCCACTTGGAAGAGTTCAAGGAGTCTTGTAGATGTTGATATTTCATGAGAGACATAGGGTTTCATTAATTTTATAAAATTAGTTATATATCTTCATTCATTTTATGCGTCATATCTTTAGCTAAGTGTGCTTTCTCTTATGGACTTGGGTCTATGTGCATGAACTAGACTAAAAATGTTATCAAGAGTCCATGTAGGTGACTATTCAGGTCTAAGCATGGTAGCTACATACGTTGATCTCTCCTTAGGTCACTAGCACTAATAAAAATTTGAATGCACTTGTCTCTGATTTGAGATCATGTTCTCATTCCTTCTACCATCATTGTGTTATAGGCCTATAATTAAAATGCAGATGCTACTTGAGATGTGATACCTTTTAATAGGTGATCATAAATTCTTGGGCATTATGTTTAAATCCTTTATAATTATCTAAGGTTAATAGGACTATATTTTACTTGGATGAGCTCTTTTCATACCTTAGAACTATGTTCCAATCAATGCACTATAGTGCACTTAGTTGAATTTTACACTCTAGACTCAAAACACTATAGTTTCCACTGAGTGCTTATAGTGGAAGCTTGATGGAAATGAAAACTTCATTTTCAGTTCCTAACCAAATACACATCCTATCATATTTACATGTTACTAATATGTCCAAAATGTAATAATGAATAAATAATACTTAATTAGATGTCATGAATTCTCATCACAATATAGCACTATATAGGGCAAAATCTCCTTTCGAAGATAGTAAGGTAATGAGTCCCATAAGCAACTTTCTCAACCTGGAAACAAGGACCTAACTCTATTTATAGTGTAGTGGATTCAAGATTACCGTAATGTTATTTTATATGTTTTTAGACCTGTTTTAAAGTTTTAAATGAGCTCAAACTCCTTCATCTCAACACTCTCTACATCTTTTGGATTGCCTTCAAACCACTGCTGAATACTGCCTATAGGTGAACATCAGATACAAGACTGTGTGCCAAGTTAGAATCTTGTCATCATCCAAATGAATTTTCATTAGGTTCATGTAATTTTTTAGGGTCTCATTTAAGATTAATACTTTCAAACATCATTGTGTTTCCTTTCATCTTTTGATCTTTCCTTCAGGTTTGATCATGAAACCTTTAAAATCCTATTCCATCTACTTGACTATATCAAGTATCCTAGTCTTTGCATATAATAAAGGAAACATTTGAGACCAAAAATTACATGAAGATTATGATCAAAAAATGATATCATAGGTTAGAAAAAAACACTTAGCCTTGTCCTGGAATCATTTTCATGAGGGTGAAACTCTGTAACTCAACAACATTGTCTACTGACTTGAATGGAGTCTTCTACCAACAAAGTGAGATGGTATTATTAGTATACTCACTTTCACACATGAAAATAAAATTGAGAATAAAATTATAAATTTATTAATACTCTCCAAAATCACTTACACCACTTGGCTTACATAGAATAATGCAAATAAATAATAAAATTGGAGGATATGGGGATGAGAAGGCAATTTGAAGTCATCAAAAATCTTAGTGATTTTTCATAGATCATAATACACCTAACCTAAAAAATTTTCCATGAAAAGGAAATACATGGAGAGTAATATCACACACCAAAGTCATTTGATCCGATTGACTTCCTCTTATCTATACTAGGTTGAAACCAGTTGACCTTTTTAACTTGTTTGGGAGAGTGATGGAGAATATGAACTAGTTTTTACCAAATTTGAACCTGTTATGACTTATAAAGCATGGAAATAAAATGTAGGAATCTAAATAGACACTCCTAAGTAGTCACATGTGCCAAGTAGATTATCCTTTTTTGTACAACTACCCTTAACTACTTGTTTTGTAGTGATCTCCTTAGATGGATGTTGAACTTGCATTATGTCAGTTACAGAACTGACTCCTGACACTCAAATAACATCTTGGAAATTATAAAACACTTTCCATTTGTTATTTCATGAATATTATGTAAAAATTCCCTCAAGTGATGAAAATGTGACATAAAGGCAAAATAGAACAAATGACATATTTGTCTTAAGTAGAAAACTGTACATTTCACAAAATGACTCAAAAGGTGGCCAAAAAGATGACATAAGGTAAATATTAATACTTGGCACATATGAAAAATGTGTAAAACATATTAAATGACCTTAAACATGACCATGTAACCATTTCATGACCTAAGAAGGCCTTATAAGAAGTTTGACTATATAGGGGTTGACCTAATTTGACCTAGGATCAAATTTGGTCAACATTTTGGTGATTTCCTAAGGGTGACAAGCCTGCTATGATAAAGACCAGTAGCCTTCTCCTATACATTGGGATATTGGGTCATTTATACACTTTTCTTGGCATTGGAAAACCTTTGAAAGGGTACCAAACACACCATACACAACAAAGAAACAAACAACAAGACAAGAAAGAAACTCACACTTGTGTTCTCATGAAGACTTCGGGAAAACACAAACCAAATAAAAATAAACACACCTATCCTAATATTTATAATAAATTAAGGAAATTGAGGTATAAAACCTTTAATTATTTCAACCAGGGTCAAATACAATGCTCCTTGCATCCTTGTTTCTCTAAGAAAATAATGCATCATAGGATGCATGCTTGTCTATGAAAACTTGTTTGTGGAGGTAATGAAGAGACTTAACATGGTTAAATATTATATTTATTGTAATATTTTCATTTAAAATACTTAATAACACTCCATTCAAATAACTAAGGGGATTATTTGTCTTTACATTTGGCTTAACCTCTATCATGCTCACTTGACAGTCTTTAATTTACATCTTGTGAGTCATCAAAGACTTCTCAACCTCAACTATATTTAAAGCATGGCATGATTATTATTGTAAGTCATAAATATTGTCTTATTTATGTTCATTGAACATAACATATTCTACTAATGGTGTTTTTTTTTAATGGAGATCTCAATCTCCTCATTGTACTCATTGGAAACATGATTGACTTCATTAGGTTTGTACTCGTATTGAACAACTAAAGGTATGATAATCTCCTCAAATTCCTAAAAAATGGAATTGAATTGCTACCACATATTATCCACCTCTTCTTAGGGTTTAGGTTTAATGATGTTCTATTCTTTTACAGGTAGAATGTACTGCTGATTAGGACTATCATATCTTGAAAAAGCTAGGATACTCACATCATTATCCACATGTACAAGGTAGTTTCCCAATGTAACTTGTTTTAGGATGTTGTCATGATCTACCTTAAGGATTGCATCAATGTCATCAAGAAAAATGTAATTTACAAGACTAGTTTCTTCAAATTCACCTTGCTCAACTCCCCACTCATTAAGATACAAATTAGACATGCCATCAAGGAGAGTTAGAGTTTCTTGATCATTAGGCTGATCATCTTCTTCAATCACATTATAATTCATGTTATAAGTGTAAGGAACACAGGGTTCAACATGAAAAATAGAAAGAGGCTCTAATTTAATTGTCACTTTTGCACTATATCTAGTCCAAATACCCATGTAGGACCACTCTGAAGTCAAATAACCTCTAATTTTAGCTATGAATTCTCTATACAAAAAAGTGCAAAATGGGGAGGCAAATATACCTCTAAAACATCCTAAGAAATGGTGAAGGTAGGAAAAGCATGGAGGATAAATTTCAAACCTCTGATTATACCAGTGGTCTTTGTAGCTGACCCATCCAATTGGAGCACTCCTTTGGCATGGGGTTTATAGTCAAAATTAAGTTTATCAGCTACCATCTTGGGCATAACCCAAGTAGTAAGTTCATTATCAATGAGATAATTATGAACCAAATAATCTAGAATAATGATGGATAGATATAATGGAGGAGGTTTATCTACCTTTCAAACTTTCTTTGACCTTACTTCACTTAGAATTATGGTGTCTGTCAAGGTTGCCTCTCTTTGGCTAGGATATTTTAATGTCAAAATGAGCTTGGATAACTCCTATTGATATCTCTACTTGTCCAGATATGTCCAATATATTCCAAATTGACATATTCACTTGAGACCTCTTCATTTACTCCACAATGCTAGTGAAAGGACCACTAACTCTTGCTTACCCACTAGAAGCAATAATGATGCCTACATCTTGAGAATTTGAATGTATGAAAGAATTCCTAACATTATGATCTCTTTGACTTACATGTGTACTTATAATAACATTAGACATACCTAATATTGTATTTTTTTGAACATTCATTGGATAACCATTAGTATCCCCTTGAATTTCTTCAACAACCTTCCTCTTACTTCTTATGTTTACAGCTATAGAACTTGTATCCATACTTGAATGCCCTTGATGATTGATTGTACATGAATCATCTAAATTATAATTGAACAATGTAGACCCCACTTGAACACCCTTATCATTAGTCACTCCATTTGTTAATTCATCTTGTGTCATAGCTGACATAGGTCCCAAATTTGCCATGAAGGCTTGGTTAAAGGCCTCATTGACATAAGAAGATGGATCATAAGGTTGATATAATGAAGGTTTACTATTATGGTCTTGGGATATATTTTTTTGAGTAGGCACTAGTGTCCTTGAGGTATAAGGAGAATTAGGATTATAACAACCATATGGATTAGAATGGACTAGTTGTCCTTGACCTTGAGTATGGCCTTGAAAAGGAGGTCTATTTACCTTGATAGTTGGGATAGGATTTATTAGGATGATAGTGACTTTAGAAGGGATTAACTTATTATTGTTTAATGATCCTCTTTAAACCAAGGATATCTTGTTCTATAACTCTCATCCTTTCTACCTCATTAGGTTTGTTTGGTTGACTAGGGGCTAAAAACTTGTTTTTAGGTGCAGGAATGGGAAAAACAATAGGTGTAGGAGTTTACAAGTCAAGAAAAAGAGGCATGGGAGGTCATAAGGCAATATTCCTAGCCTAAATAAAATAATTCTCTACCCTAATGGCCACCTCATAGGCATTAGGCAGAGTGTCACCTCCCATAGATTGTATCATCATTGAAATGCCACTATCAAAATCCTTAAGGTATTAAAGGAAATCATGGTGAGTTGCCGGTCTTACCAAGATTGGGATTATATCTCATGTCTTTTAAAATATTGCATTTAAGTCATGAATGACTTATTAAGGTACTCTTCTAATGGTGGTTAGCTACTATGTTAGTGACAAGTTATCACTCTTATCCTCAAATCTTCTTCTCAATGCATCTCCTAGCTCATCCCAAGTTATGATTGATCCAGATGCCAATGTTTCATACAAGTCAATATCTTTTCCTTTGAAGGATAAAAACAAAAACATAATGAAATTTTTTTCCTCTATGATGTGAAGGATATTTCATAAGTTATCAATATTCCTTACATGCTCAATGGGTGTGATGGAAGACTCATCAGTGTATGATGGAACACTTTTGAGGGAAGATATTGGGATATCATCATAGTGAGAAATATTTAGAGGGATATAGCCATTGAAGGAAACAAAAGGATGGTTCTCTACCATGGTGGCCTTAGGAATTTGAAATAATTTATGAATCAAGAGCTTATTATGGGCTTGTGAGCAAGATAGGATCTCTTTAGATAGGGATGGGTGTGCTCAAATATAATTTATTTGTAGGAATAAAAAGGAATATCTTGAAATTCAAAATGTATATGTATGGTGAGAGACCTTGTGTTTACCTTAGGCATGAAAGGGTGCACTAGTTTTTAACCAGGATTGAAACTTTAGAGTCAACAAATACTATAAGAAGTGGACTATTACAACTCCTTGTTGTCAAAGCCAACTTTTACCTTGAATAACCTTCATGGACTTCAAGTCCCACCGAACATTCCAAAATTTTTGTAGCCTAAAATTTCACCCTAGAGAAGTCAAATATACCTTCTCAATTTTACTATAATATAGAAATATCTCCCTTCATAGACAAGCCACTACAAGAGATAGATCTATAGTTTTAAAAGGGCTAGCTCCCTTGATTTATCTATTAGACTCACACTACACTAAAATAATCACTATTAGGGGTGAAAAGGGAAGAATGATACATAAAATAAACCTATGATAATGAGGTGATACACCAAGACTACTCCACACAACACACTTGCATCTATATTTAAGAAATAATACAACTCAAACTAAATTCAACCCTATGTCCTTCTAGCATAATTATTTCTAATAGAAGTAGATTATCATGCCTATCTAAAGGTGGGTAAAAAGAAGGTTTGATATAAGACACTAATAGTCCCTCTCACACTTTAAGACAAAATTAATAAACAATACACTTTATGAAACTTGTTATAAGATATCTCATTCACACAAACATGCAAGAGTAGGCATGGAAGCAAGGAGAGCATTTCACCACTTATCAACCACAAAAACCACTTAACATATTCAGGTAAGAGATTATAGAGAATGAAATCAACTTAGAAAACTTTATTCTAAGGAAAACGAAGTGTCAAAAATAGTGGGGCTTTGCCATACTAATTTTAGATCTCATATAAAGATAAAAAGGATTGAATTTATAAAACACATGAGAAGAGAGAGAAGTGAGGATGAAGGGTCACAAGACTAGGTGTCAAAAATTATAAACCAATTAAAATTACCATGAAATGAAGTGGAAAATAAGTTAGGAGGCTACTGTAAACATGTTTCAATCTCAAACATAGCACCTTTTTCAAATTGGTGTAGATCCTTCATTTATTTGCTTTGAAATTGCCTTCATGATGGTGAAGAGTGCGCTTGAGTGTCCAAAAATTCCAAAGGAATATTTAAAACATATGTTATATCATGATAAGGTATATTATAGGTTAGTTCATTCCATCTACTCATCCCTAACTGATGGATTCATCTTTGTCACTTATCACTCACTGCCAATAATCATTCATTAGCCCACTAAGATTGAATCTTCACATTTGTCACTTAGTTAGCTTGTAGTTTCTCAAATAAATCTCATTGGAGAAGTATTAGGAAACTCAAATAAATCTCCTTTATCCTTTGGTATATCAAATATACCTTAATGAAACTCCTAGTACACTTCTCACTTCCATCACTTGATACCCATCTTGCCTTATCATTGTCTGTTTAGACTACCTAATATAAATGAGATAATAGAAGTATTTTCATGGTAAAAAAAGGTGAGAAATGAATTATAAGAGTTTTGAAAATTCCATAAGGACCACCCACAATGATATTTACTTGTGCATTCTCTTTTTTACTTTGTCAAACAACTCAAATCTTCCAAGAAATAAAGAATCAACCTTATCTGTACAGATGAAAGTAAGATAAAAGTGGATTTAAAAGGACCTTTGAGAGTTAAAAATATGTCTAAGGAAATTTCATGGTTTTTTTACCCCTCTTGAATGCATTACTCTCCATATCTTTACCATCAAGTTCAAACTAGGGTTTTGAGAGGGTTTTAGAAGGTTTGAACTATTAAAGATTGTTCATAAAATCTTGATGTCCAACCTTAGAACTAATTTAAAAAATTTGAGATATAGGACCCAATTTAACTCTCCCCAAGTGATTGAGGTCTCATGCACAAGGTCCATATAGATATGAGCACTTAAACTTGGCCTCTCTAGCCCACTCATGCATTATAGGTAGGCCTGATAAGGATTAAGGCCAAATTGACCAATTTTGTATATTTTTATACAAACCAATGGCTCCAATCAACATTATACCTCCACTTTAAAGTCCTAAAAGTTATTAAGAAGAATTTCATGGCCATATAGATCAAGTGAGACACCTGTAGGGCTTAGGCCCAGTTTTAGACCTAATAGCTCTGATTATTTTTCCTATGTGTTTGACTCTCCTGAGGTTTTATATTGATTGTAGAGTCCTTTAATAATTTTTTCATCTTAGAAACAACCTCCCACATCCTTTATCAATTCATCTTGGATTTTCACTTCATCTTTCATCCCAATGTGCTAGGTCTATAGGTTGTGTAGTTTAGGGAGTGACCTCTATTTGAGATAAAATAGAGGGTATCTCCCTTGATTTCCTAGATTAAAAGAGGTTGTGAGGAATTATATTTAGTAATGAAGACCATTTGTACAAAATCTCAAGTCTTTATTCTTATTATAGAACCCTCAAATGTTAAATTTCACAAGACTAGCTTATTAGGTCTGCATTTTGTGCAAGGTTATATGCAAGGTTTAGACTGACTATGTTTGAGACTCATCATTGTATAGAGAGACTCATATATCTTTAAAAAAATTGATAAAATGTTATTACCATTTTGAAAGTGGTTTAAACATGAACCATTCATACTAAACCTTTTCCATCTTTCCAAACTTGTATCTTCCATTAGCCAAGCTAGTTTGTGACTGTGTTGGTTGTGTCACCTATTGGAGGGTAGTTGGAGGAGTTAAAGGAGTCATGTAGATGTTGATATTTCCTAAGAGACATAGATAAAGTGACATTACCTTTTTTCAATTAGTTATATATCTTCATACATTCCATGTGTCATATCCGTAACTAAGTCTACTTTCTATTATGGACTTAGGTCAATGTGCATGAAATAGACTGCAAATGCTGACAAGATTCCCTATAGGTAACTATTCAGGTTTAAGCATGATATATACATAATTTGATCTCTCCTTAGGTCACTATAATTATTTAAAATTTTAATGCACTTGTCTCTACTCTGAAATCATTTTATCATCCCTTCTACCATCACTATGTTATAGGCCTATATTCAAAATAAAGTTACTACTTGAGATGTGATACCTTCCTGTAGGTGATCATACATGTTTGGGCACTATGTTTAACTCCTATATTTTTGTCTAAGGTCAATATGAATATCTCTCACCTAGATGAGATCTTTTCATACCTTATAACTATGTTCCAATCAATGTACTATAGTGTACTTAGTTGAATTTTACACTCTAGACTCAAAACACTATAGTTTTCACTAAGTGCTTACAATGGAAACTTCCTTTTTAGCATCTCTTCTTGAAAAAATATACTTCCTATCATATTTACAGGTTACTACTATGTCTATAACAATAAAGAAGACATAAAACTTACTTAGACCTCATGGATTCTCATCAAAAGATAACATTGTACATGGAAAAATATCCTTTTAGAGGTATTAAGGTAATGAGTCCCATAAATAACTTTCTCAACCTAGAAATAAGGACCTAACTCTGTCTAAAATGTAATGGCTTCACCATTACCACAATGGTATTTTATATTTTCTTAAATCTATTTTAAAGTTTCAAATGAGCTCAAACAACTTCATATCAAACACTCTCTGCCTCCTTTGGACTGCCTTTAAACCATTGATGAATACTACCTATAAGTGAACATCAGATACAGGACTATGTGCCAAGTTAGAATCTTGTCATCATCCTAATGAGTTTTCATTAGGTTCAAATAATTGTTTGGGGTCTTAGTTAAACTCAAGACTTTCAAACATCATTGTGTTTCCTTTCATATCTTGATCCTTCTTTTAGGTTTGAACATGAAACCTATAGAGGCCTACTCCATCTACTTAACTATATCAAGTATCATAAGCTTTACATATCATAAAGGAAACATTTGAGACCGAAAATTCCATGAAGAGTATGATCAAAAAATTCTCTCATAGGTTGGAAAAAAACACTTAGCCTTATCTTGGAATCATTTTCATGAGGGTGAAACTATGTAACTCAATAACACTATCTGCAGACTTGAATGGAGTCTTTTACTAGCAAAGTGAGATGGTCTTGCTAGTTTATTCACTTTAAAACATGAAAATTATACTGAGAATCACATGAGAAAGGTATTCATACTCTCTAAAATCACTTACACCACTTGGCTTTTACATAAAAATGCAAATAGAGAAGAAAACCAGAGGCCATGGGGATGAGCAGATAATTTGAAGTCATCAACAATATTAGAGATTGTTTATAGAGCATAGTATACCAAAAATATAAATATTTCCATAAAAATTAAGTAAATAGATATTAATATAACCCACCAAAGGCATTTGCTCTGACTCACTTCTTCCTGTCCATACTAGGTTGAAATCGATTGACCTTTTTAACTTGTATATGAGAGTGATGGAGAATATGAACTAGTTTTTGCCTAATTTGAACCTATTATGAATTATTAAGCATGGAAATAGAATTTAAGAATCTTAAGGGACACTCTTTAGTAGTCACACATGCCAAGTAGACTTTCCTTATCTATACAATTGCCCTTAATTGCCTATTTTTAGATGATATCCTTTGATGGGTATTGAACTTGTATTATGTGAGTCACAGAACTAACTCCTAACACTCAACTAACATATTGGACATTAAAAAACACTTTTACATTTTTTATTTCATGAATATTATGTAAAACTTCCCTAAAGTGACCATAAGGGGACATAAAGGCAAAATAGAACAAATGACACATCTGTCTTAAGTAGAAAACTGTACATTTCAAAAAATGACTCAAAAGGTGGCCAAAAAGATGACATAAGGGAAATATTAATACTTGTAACATATGAAAAATGTGTAATAAATATTAAATGACATTAAATATGACCATGAAACCATTTCATGACCTAGCAAGACCTTATAGGAAGTTTGACTATATAGGGGTTGACCTAATTTGACCTAGGGTCAAATTTGGTTAACAAGGACCATGTGTAAAATACAAGAATTAATAGAATGAGATTTACCATCGTTAGGATAGGTATCAGGAACCAAAATATAGTTTAAATCAAGATGACCCCATGAAGGGCTTAGATAACTAAGTCAACCAAACTTCAAGTGCAAATTGGGAGGGCTAGACTCTGGCTAGACACTAAGTGTTTTATATGAAAGTTTTTTGCATGGACATGTCCTATCCAATGGTGATGGTTTCAAGACCCAATTTAGCATTCAAAATGAGGTTATCTACCAAGGCAAATTGAGAGTGCTAAAACTAAAAAGTTGTGAGCACAAGAGGGGTGGGTATAAAAGCAAAAAAGAGGTTCCTTGATTCTTAGGGGTATTAGAGAATATTACGTAAGTAATAACTAATGGTGACTCTACTAGAAAATACTTATAAATATTTTGGAATGATATAAACTTGTGTATGAACCTAAAATATCTAGATGAGACTATACATTGAGCATGAAAAAAATTGAGAGAAGAGAATCCAAGAATGAATAAAATTCAAAATCATATATTCCCATTAATCTGTTGTGTACAAATAAATTAATTAATACTTCTTTGAACTTACCAAGACTAAATAATATAAATCCAATAATTATGATAGTGAATCATAACTTGAGAACACTTACCTAAACATTACTTTGCTATCAACTAGGGATCCATAGTCCTGACAGAATTGTCTCTGATCCCATTCAAGGCCTTTTTCTACTATTGGCCAGGCATCTATAGCCCTGGTAGAGGTTGCCTGAATCACCTAGAATTGATTTTATCTTCTTTTCTTGTTTTCTCTTTTCTTTTTATTTTCTTGGCATCTCAATTCTAGGTTTGGGACCACTGTGGCAAGTGAAAGGTATAACTATAGATTTTTCAACTTAGATCTTCACCATAGTAGGTTTGTCCAAGCAAACCCATAAACCATTAAGATGTGATTTTTGTGCTTGGTTTCAAAATAATGTCTTCATTGAATAAATAATTTACTGAAACTTAACCCAACTTAAACAAATTTAGAATGCTCACGATAGTTCAATCTTTCAAAACTGATTCAAAAATAGAATCTAACACTATAAACTACTCAAAATACTTATGCACTAGAACCCATTTGTACCACTTACCTTAAACCTTTTTTTAATTCATCATTTTGACTAATAAAGGAACCTACAAGGCAAAACAAATGGGCCAAACTAAAAAGAGATAAGAAATGAGGCTAGATTGATAACAAAAAGTGATAAAAGTTGGAAAATCAAATAAAATCATGAAATAAAACATGGAACAAAACCAATAAAAGGAAAACAAGGTATTTACATGAACTTATCAATCAAATGCATGCTTGGAAGCTATAATTTTAAGGGCATGTCTATAGATAGGCCAAAGGTCATCCTTGCTAGTTAGACATTTAATACAAAACACATTCTTGTTCAGGATTTTGAGAAGGTTGGTAGAGATCCTATAAAGGGAAAACACGTACTTATGCATATGTTGATCTTTACACTGATAAACACTATCCCAAATATTCCTATCTACATTATTTTTGTGTAAATTAATCAAATGTACACTATAAAATTTAGTAGCGTATTTACATTTAATTTACAAAAATTACTTGGTCTAGATAAATACTTATACCTACACATTGAATTATGGTGAGGGATAGGAGTGGGTATCAACACATACTAGAGTTAATTGCATACCCAACATATCATATGTCTATTATCTCTTACAACTAATCAATGAATCTATTTTTGGCTACTCCTTGAATGAAATGAATATTTTGGTAGCATGCTCTTTATTGTTTTCATCATCTAAATGGTGTTATGTTTGTCTCTTTCCATATCAAGGAAATTCTAGCTTTGTATTTAGTGTTAGATGTGTGTGGAGAGCTACATTAGATTAATGCATCTTCATCTATGACTTCCACTGACTTCACTTATTCATGTCTTGGGCAACCATGCTTATGATCACTCATTTATATTTTGTCTATCTCCATTGTGGCAAGCAACACAAGATTATTACAACCCTTGTTAAGAACCTCTATGATAAAATAAATAATAACTATATATATTGATTATAAAACACAATATTCTTTTTTGATTGGAAGAAATAACTCCACAATTGCTTGCAACTTCAAGGAGGATACCTCCTTATCAGAGTATTTAACTCTAATTGAGTTGATACTTACTTGGATGCATTACAATGGCTTATGTCTTGTATTTATACTATTATAATCTACCCAACTCCTTAGTCTTATGCACTTGGTATTAAACTACTATTCCTTACTTTTTACTACTATTCACTATTATACCCCTCTCTAGGTATATTACATTCCAACCCCCTTAAATATGTTTTGCCCTTGAAACATGATAAGAAATAGAGGACCAAATGAAGGCCTGCTCATACATATTAGAATAGTTTGAAGACTAGATAGAAGCACATCTATGTGTCCTTTTTTGCTTCCATTTATTTTGCCTATACTTGGATATGAACATATACATCAACATAGTGAACATGAGCACTATGACTAAAGGTTGAAGTGCAATTTTAAGCATGATGATCAACATATCAAAGCAAGAATGAAGGTTCTAAAAACAATCAACCTAGTGAGCCAATGGAAAATACATGTCATTCCCCTTAGCATTATTCTCTGAAAGATTTAAAGCATCATTTCCTTGCTTAGACTCTGATATTATCAACTTGGGCTCATTGGGGGCATGCCTAAGCTTGTTGGTTTCCTGAATGGGCTCAATAGAGGATTGCTTGGGCACTTTGGTTATTTTATCAGGCTTTGTAGGTGCCTTATTGGGCTCTTTTGGTGCCAACTCAGGTGTTGTTTTTCCTTGCTCAAGTTTTTTGGGAACCTGATGGGGTGCTTCTTATGCTAGCTTGGATTTATATGGTGCCTACTTAGGTTCATCTAGAACCTACTGAGGTGCATCCAAAAGGTAATCAGTGTCTAGTTTGTTGAGGCATTTGATGGTTTGGAGATGTGGTGTTGTGTAGGGACACAAGACCAAAGACCAAGGTATCTCACCACAACCATTATAGATGAAATCTTCTATAAGTTTAGCTAAGCCCACAACTTCCATCAGGTTTTGAGTTTGCCATATTCTAATCTCTTCTTAAAGTTCTTCATTGAGTCCATTGATGAAGCAAGTTATGAGGAAATCCTCAGACAAGCCTACAGTCTGAGTGGCTACTTTGGAAAAGTCATTGTTATAATCTTGTACTATGTCAATTTGACAAAGCTTAGTCAAAGTCCCAATGAGATTACCTTCAGAAAAAATATGAATCCTCATGATTATAATTTAGTGGATGTCAGCTTTAACCAAAAATTTATCCTTACACAAAGAATTATAGAGATTTTTTTTTACAATTGTAGTTACAATAAATATAATAACTTTTAAATTAATTAAAAAATCAAAAATTCAAATTGTTCTAGAAATTTAGAAATGAGATGCACAAAACCCAAAAATAGTTTGATGTGATTCATTATAGTATGAGATCAGAATGCATAAGAATATTCATGATTTTGATGGCAAAAAATGAAAACTTGCACTTCTTAGACTTGCTCCATGAAGCTCTAAAATGTGCCTATAAAAAAAACACTCTCCACAATATTTATACATTTTCAACAACTTTTACTCCAAAAACTAACTTCCTAAATAAAATATGTTCTCTCTAAACACAATTTTTATCCACTTTTAGATCACCATGATCCTATTAAGGTAAGGTGAGAACATATGGTGAACAAAACTACAAACCCCTACTTGCACAACCTCCTACTAAAATATAAAAAAATATACAAAAATATCCATAGAAAGAGCTTTGATACTAGATGTTAATAACCTCTATGCTAAAATACACGATAACTATATATATTGATTACAAAATACAATATTCCTTTTTGGCCAGAAGTATTAACTCCACAATCACTTGTCACTTTGAGGGGATACCTTCTTATTAAAGTCTTTAACTTTAATTGAATTGATATTTGCTTGGACGCATTACAATGGCCTATGCCTATATATTTATACTATTCTAATCTACCCTTCCCTAGGTATATTATAACCCCATTACACAAGTTGTTTTAAAGGAGCTAAATATTTTGAAACAAGATTAAAAAACCTAATTTTATTCTTCTTTCTATCTATCATTATCAACATACAAGTGGTGTTATTTGGTGGAAATTACCCTCATGAATTTTCCATTCATGTTCAGGCCAATTAGATCAAATGCAAGGCTATCCTTAGGTGATACACCTTCCATTTTGAATTCATTCAATTCACATTCTTCAGATAGATAACCAATTTCATCCTTAATTTCTTCTATTTCATTCATCTCCAATGGTGGGATGAGAGTTAAATTACTACCATTGAGATGCCTATCATCTTGAATCAACTTTCCAAGTGTAGGAAAAACAACATATGATGA
Source organism: Torreya grandis (assembly GCA_037957365.1). Lineage (NCBI taxonomy): Eukaryota > Viridiplantae > Streptophyta > Pinopsida > Cupressales > Taxaceae > Torreya > Torreya grandis. The sequence continues at coordinate 702,520 of JARHVA010001267.1, forward strand.
GAATGTTTTAGATGCATAACATGCATCTTCTTCATTTAGATGCTCCAAGTCATCTACTTCATCTTTTGAATAATTACAAGAGAAGTCTAATTCTTCTTATTATATGGGCAACTCACTACTATTCTAATTTTTAGCCAATAGTTCACCTATAAAAGTTGTTACTTCTTTATCATTGAACTCATCCTTATCACTAATCTCATGAACTAGTTCATGTTTATAGGATGGTACATTGTTGGTCAATAGGACCATTTTAACATTCATCTCATTTTCACATCTATATATACTAATTTGTGAACTTTGGAACATAGTCTCATGGGTTGGTTCACGAATTACTTGTTGGATATCTTATGCAATGAATGACATTAGATTAGTAAAATCATTGAAAGACACTTGATCACTAAAACAAGGTAAAACATCCTACTAAATAAATACTAAATTGACATGATTATATGCATTAAATGAACAAGTAGGGTTCTCATTTATCATAGGGAGGTCTAATTACTCACAAGCTTGAGCAATGCTTCATTATAAGGCATAAATTGGCTAATGGGATGAATTGTACGTAAGTAGTTTGAAAGATTTTGGGTGTAAACACCTTGCTATTCAAGTGACTAAAATGGGTACACACTGTAGTCAAGTGGCATTGATTATTTTCTAATTGTGAAATCCTCTTATAAAGTTAACACTAGAGATGTGAGATCAGACAAAGTCATCTAAATGAACATAAAAATCAAGGGATCTACCATTTTAAGGTAAAATTCAATAGCAACCACTTCTATTTGGAGGAATTGGTCTTTCAACCTTTAGTATAACTTGTGAAAATAAACATTAAATATGCTAATTGATTCATTGGGATCCCTATGAGCTATTTAAAATTGATAATACAAGGTAACATGATCAATGTGCATACTAAAATGGTTGACAAATAAGTTTTTCAAGATAGCCCATGAAGTAATACATCTATCTAGTAAGTGGAGGTACTAGCTGTACGAATCCCTATCTAGAAAATAAGAAAAGAGATGATAAGCAATCTATTTGTGTTGGATTTGAGTCCTAATTATTTTATCCTTAAATTCATGATGTGTTCTTCTATCATCCAAATCCCATCATGTGTGTATTTTTGATAGAATTCATTGAGATCTTTAGGCAAGTTATGGGTGGGCCCTAGAATGTTCATAGGATAGCCACCTATGCCAAGCCAAGTAGGATTATCCATAGGTGGGTATAGAATTTAGTTTTCTAGTCTTAGAACCTGGAATATTACATTGGGAAAAGCCTCTAATGTTGTCAAATTTTGAAATATTATGTTTAAGTTAGAGTTCAATCCCTCTTAATACTAGCCTATTGGCACGTGTTTAAAGTGTGCAAAAGGGTGGGAAAAGTGTAAGGGATGGGTCAAAATACCAAAATGAATAATAAGTTAAAATAATCCTTATAGGCCTTCCTTTTAGTGCCAATATTTTGATGTGTATTTTAAGCACACAACTGGTTGGGAGAAGCATAAAGGATGGCCATAAGACCAAAAAATAGATGATAAGTTAAAATATTTCATTCAAGGCCCTATTTCTAGTACCAATCTATGGATGGGTTGTTTAGCACACCAACTAAGGAGGGATAGGGATCATCCAAACTCTCATGAAAAGAGATCTAAAAATCTCTCCAAGGTTTATATCTACCAGGTATTGGTAGGGTAAATCTCACTTAGTTGGCTCATTGTAAATAGTTCTATATAAGGGGCCTTTATTGGTTCAAGAAATTTTAATAGTATTTTAATACTTAAATGAATTAAAAGAGACTATTTTGTTTTTGGATTTTAACAAATTTGGAAATGATAACATATGCATTCATTCACCAATAAATCAATGGATCTCATGCAATGAAAATAAATAAACTTGCCCATGTGAATAAAAATTAGTTTTGATAAGGTTTTCAACTTAAAAAGGAAATAAATGATTTAAGTGTGTTCATTCCATTGCATTTAGATATTCAACAGTGCCACAATAATAATGGATAAATTGCTTGCAATCAAAATTTACATCAAAATAGACTGCATTTAAGATCTACATATGTGATGAGATTCAAATTTTAAAGGATTTTCAAATGACAAGAATATGGTTGACTTGTATGCTCATTCATTTCATTATAATGACATTCAAAAATGCATTTTCAATAAAGGAAAATATCTTACAATCAAGATAAAACAATAATAATATATTGTATTCAATCCCTAGATCTAACAACTTATAAAAAAATAACAAAAGAAAAGGGAAGAGGGAATAAACAACATGTGAAATTGAAGATAAAATCGACCCACTTGATGTAAGAAACCCAAAAAACCAATACTTATATTAGCCTGCATTCACACAACTAGGGACAAAGAAGGTGCAAGATTTTGAAGAGATCAAAACTTGAAAGCGAAACACAAATCCATCATATTACATGTGTAGGAAATGACAATATTTTTTCAAAACTTCAATTAAAATCCGTAGATCCACCTGAGTAGCATAATAATGATTATTTTTACAATTTGAATAAATCCAATTTTTTTCTAGCATTATAATAAGGTAGCAAATGAGGGAGAAATTACACTAAAATTATATAAAATATGGAATACTTTAAATGTTTTAAAGCAACAAAAAAAGTAACCCTCAGAATGACTCCAATGGACCAATATATATAAAAAGAGAGATCCATGGGGAAATACTTACCACCCAAAAATTAGTAAGGCACAATTAATATAGCCACCAACCCACAATCTCACTATATGCCACACCACTTTCCTTTAATGCATTTTTCTAACCTACAAAAAGATTAAAAAATATTAAATCTTGGAAAATTAAAGTTCCCAAACCAAATAGTCAACTTTATAAGCTTATAATTACTTTCACAAGTATAAATTATTAAAAATAAAGCTATCAAGATATCTGGGTAGAGTCATATTTCCAATGGTTTAAACGGTTAGAAAAACTCACACTCGAGGTGAACGTTATGGCCACAAAACTAACCTGAGCTCCAAAAGGTCTTCCCAAACCTATTCAAGGTTTATAAAATGTGAAATCATGTCATTAAATTCATTTTTTCAAGTTTTCAAATTATTATAGCTAATCTCATAATTTTTTTTGATTAGGTCTAAAATTCAAAATTTGAAATCCTAGACTTAATTTCATAAAAAGTTCTAGTTAGATCTAGAAAATGAGAATTTAAAATCCTAGACCTAATCTCATACAAAGTTTCATTTAGGTTTAGATATTTTTTTGAAAACATAGATGTAATATCATAAGAAATTTTATTTAGGTCTAGAAATTGAAAATTTGAAAACATAGACCAAATCTCATAAAATGTTTTGGTTAGGTATAGAAAATATTTATTTATTTATTTGATGAGATAAAAGATTTTGAAGCCAGAGCTATGAAATAAATAGGTGAGGGTTTTTATAACTAGACCCACAACCAGGGAGAGGGTTTTACACAATAGTCCTATAACCAAACATTACTAGGTACAAAAATATGGTTTTAAGTATCCCACAACCATACTAAGTACAATAAGAGGGTTTGGAGGCTTTCAAAACCTTTCACAAGCACATATAGAGGGTGTTAAGGCTCTCACAATGATAATCAAAAAAATAAGAGGGTTTGGAGGTTCCCACAACCTTAACAAAACAAGAGGGTTTTAAGAATCCCTCAACCATAACACAAGGGTTTTAATATTCCCACAACCTTATTAAAACCATAAATATTACAAATTAATGAGACTTGAAGAGATGAAGCCCTTCAACATGACTTCCTTGAAGTTTACAATGTAGAATAAGAGTCTGACAGGAGTAAAAGGTCTTCTACTACCTATAACTTCTACACAACCAACACATATCTGAGATACTAGAAGTGGGATTTTCCTCCCACTGAAATAATTTATTAATAGGTCACAACAAAGGCCTATCCAATCCATCCTCAATATTCTGGCCATAACTTGAGACAAAATAGGGTTTTTTAATCTAGGTATGAGTAATATCCTTGAATTCATGGGCAAACCTTGTGGCCTAGAAAATATAGGAGTAAATTCTTCTTCATCCACTTTGATAATGCAAGAGTTGACTTGGCTTCCTCTATACACTACAATCAAATTTGGGCAAGATTGAAAGTAGCCCCCCACAAGTCTAGTCTTCAACAAGATACTCACCGATCTTCCTTAGACTTTGTGAGCTAAAATTGACCCTATATAATCAATCAGTGATACCACCACCGATGTTTCAAATTAGACGCCATAAATTTTTGTGAGGAGTCATTTGTTTTCCTCATTAGCCATTAAACCTAAGACTGGCCAAACAGGGGATTCAATAATTTTATATATAAACCTAGACCCTATCTAATGTCCTTCAATAGGGCTTCCTTGAAGCTTACACTGTAGAATAAGAGTCTAATAGGAGTAGGTCCTTTAATACCTGGGACTTCCACACTACCACCACATATCTATGACATTGTAAGTGGCATTTTCCTTCCACTAGAACTATTATCTTAGAATCTCAAATATATTTGGGTGACAACAATGTGGATTCTTTTGATGTCATAAGGCTCTATTCCTTCTAGATCTGATACAACATCATTCTCTATAACCTTTGATTCATTGTAACCTGTTTGGGTTTCAAAATTAGATAGTCGAGCCCTCAACATTCTAGCAATGACTTGGTACATGGTATAAAATAAATGAAACTTTATTTATTCACCAAACTTACTCCCTTTCTTAATGGGAGGGGGATAAAAATAAACAACCCAATGACTATATGTAAAATTCTCTTGTAAGATAAATACAAGATAAAACATGAACTTAAAAGGAAGACAAGCACACCCAACCCTTGAAATGGTAGAGTCTAAACTTTCACCAATCCTTTGTCTTTCCTAAAATTTTTGAAATCCTATAGATCTACCATAGGGAGGCAACAAGAATTCCACTTTGGTTTTCTTTACTAGATCACACCCAAAAAATTCTTTTCACTAGTCTTTAGATTTGATTATTTTCCACCTATTAAGACATTCAATCTATCAGGGGATGGTGTTGATGAGATAGATAACCTCTATCCCTCTTAGTTCTGGGTCATCTTCTTCTCCTCCTACTTCACACACATCCCACCCACTTTTATTTTAAATATCCTCCTCCTGCTATAGGAATAAATCCACCTTTATGTCATGGACCTTCTTTTAGTCCATTTTTTAGGTCTATCCCTTAGCCTCAGTGAGTCTTTCACCTAGGTTTTTTAGTAGGACTCCATCCAGAATCTTTTGCTCCATTATATAACACCTACCAGTCTTCCCCTCTAAATCTCTCCCACCTAGTGGGCCATTAAAACTTTTAGGGGAGGCCATTGATGGAATTAATAACCCCAAGTCCACCTATATCTAGGTCATCTTCATCTCCTCCTTCCCCTTACTTTCCTTCTTTCCCATACCCTATTTGAAGAATCATCCTTCCACTCCTTCTGCTCCCATCCATGTTTATATTGGTGTTCTAGTTTTCCCACTCAAATTGAAATTCAAAATTCTTAGGGTATTCCACTCCTTTCACTCCACTTTGTCATCTTTTTTGACTACAAAAAATGAAAAATTTGAAAACATAGACATAATCTCATAAAAAGTTTAGGTTAGGTCTAGAAAGTGGAAATTTGAAAACCTAATCTCATAAAAAGTTATGGTTAGGTCTATGGAACTTAGAATTTTCCATTAAGACCAAATCAACTCCAAATGACAATTTGAACCCAAAGACCAATACTTGATAAAGACATGAGATTATCATTAGGTGTTAAGAATTTTAACCTGATAGACTTGTTTAGGAAACAAGGCAAATTTAACCAAGGAAGACCAGATTGTGACCCAATCTAACAAGATTTTATAAGTGCCATAAGTACATCTAAAATACATCTAGGGAATAAGTGTAAAATACAAGAACCAATCAAATAATATTGGTCATCTCAATAAGATAGGTTTCAAGAATTGAATTGGCATGAAAATCAAGATTACCCCTAGAGGGCCTTAGAAAACTAAGACAAACTTAAAATGCAAATTAGAAGGGTTCAAATTTGACTAGGCACTAAGTGTTTTATATGAAAGTTCCTTACATATATGTGGTCTATCTAATGGTGATGGTTATGGGACCCAATTTGACACACAAATTGAGGTGAGCTACCAAGGCAACTTGAGAGTGCTAAGACCAATAAACCATGAACATAAGTAGGAGTGGATATAAAATTAAAAAAAGGTTTCCTAATTCTTAGAGAAATTAGAGCATGTTGTGCAAGCGACAACAATATTGAGTTCACAAATATGTTTGACCTTATTTGGGATTAATTATCTAAACACGAATACAAATTTTAAATATTCAAATTGTCTAGGATTGTGGACACTAAATCTAAATTATTTATCACCTCATCTTATACATTTGGAAAATACATATCATGGATGTATCCTTTAGTTATAAGACCTTATCACTACCAAAAGTCTCACGTTCACTATCTCTTTATGCTAAATTACTTATCTCTTAATTTGACCACTATTATTTTGATAACTGTTGATGGTGAAAATTGCACCTGGGGCAAGGAGACCTAGCTCCTACCTTTTCCTCGCAACATGGAAACTCTCTTCTCACCTATGGGACTAGTGAAGCTAGAGGAGAGAGTCTCTAGATAAGGGCTAGTTCCCTTTGATGCATCGTGTTGTTTCTAGCAAGTGCAAAACACACACACACACACATATAAAGGGGGTGGGATGAAAAGAGAGAGAGAGATGTAGGAAAAGCAAACCTACTCTAAAAGAGGTGATGCACCAAAATAAGTCAACCTTCACACATCCACTCTTAGAATCAGACAAATACATACATACACTACACACTTGGCAGAAGGACCAAGTTGTAAAAGACTGGCCGGGAGGCTTTCATGAAAACACAGGAAACAAAAAATCACTGAGGCACTATGAAATGCACACTATAAGTAACTCCTGTTCTAGTCTTCTCAAATGTCAGCTCTTCTCCTTTCAGTTGCAAAAATGGCACCTTGTAGATAACAGGTTTGCTGGTGTTGAACCTGTGAGAGCACAAAGAAACAATGACTGGACACAGACAAATACTCAAGACATTCTCTGAAATATCTATCCATATGGAGGTAAAAAACTTTGTTTATTTGATTCAGGTGAAATTTTTCCAGGGATATGCCTTACAAATGTGGAAGATCCGATTCTTCTCAAAAATGAGAAGTTACAATATATAGAAGAAAGGAGAAAGAAACTTGGCACTTTTTTGACAATTTGGCCTGTTGCGTTTCATTGGAAAGAGGAAAACACTGTTGTGTTGTCATCATTCTAGAAGAAGCCTACTAGAACCATGTTGTATAATCACCAAATTTGACTTTAGCATTTGAGCTTTAATGTGGAAGCGTGGATTGCACCTCTTTTCTACCTATAAACTAAAATTTGTCCCTTTTTCAAAACACGGGCCATGTTGCTTGCTGTTTGCACCATTTGGGGTCTATCAAGCAATAAATCACTTTGTCAGCCACTTGGACTATCTCATCACTTCTGCACCATGTCATTTCTCCTTGTCTGTCACTTTGTCATTTTGTCTTTACTCAGTTTTGTCTTTCGGGCTTAGTTGGCCCCAAGGGGTGAACCTTTAACAGGTCGCTACATTTATGGCTCTTTCTGGTTAGCACCTATTTGTTTTGAACATAAATGGTTATTTAATTTATTAAACTTTGATGGCTTCATCGACATCCTTGTGCTTTTTGGCAGTCAAATCCATGTTTACTTCTACGGCTTTGCCTTCTCTTTAACACCTCAGCGGGTCACTTTTTACCTTGGACGGTTTGCGCAGACTTCGAATTGCTATCAAGCCTTTGCATTATATTTGAAGTGTGCTTGAATTCCTTTAGACTTTTTGTCTAAAGGAATTCCTTCAGGCAAAAAGTTTGAAGGAATTTGGGACTGTCTATTTTGATCAATATAAGCTTTGGACTCACCCGATCTTTCCATGCAAATGTTAAGTGCTTGCCCTTCGAAAGGGCTTTTGACCTTTAAGTCTTGAACCAAATCACTGAACTAATTATGTTAAAATAAGCAGAGAAACACTGGCATTGAATTGTGTAGCCCAAAAATGATTACTTTTCGAATAAGAAAGGGAGGAGTTGACCATGATTTTGCCAGTGGGAAAAATTAGTCAACAATAACTATAGCTTCTACACTATGCAAAATCTTCTAAACCTGATCATTATCTACCCTTACCAATTTTAGACCTATACCTATTTTATATATTCTCAAACACTTGCATCCTAGCCAGGTGTCTATGTCAATGAAAGTGTCCCTTTTCAAACTAAGTGTCTAATGCCAAAAATTCATCTAATTTGAAAATGAAACATATCTTTATGGTCAACTTAAGTGCTTTAGTGTGATATATTTTAGAAATGATTTGGTATATGTACAAGATCAACCCTTATTCATTATAAGTTTACAAATTAATTAGCTTGTGATAAATATATTTATAACCCTTGTGCTTATTCATTTCTATAATATTATCCCTAGATAACACCCTCTTATAAATTTAGGGTTAAACATTTGGTGAACCCATCATTTAAAAACCCTAGTTTATCCTAGGGTATTCAACATTCTGAGGTTTTTCATTACTATATTTTTTCTAGATTTACTCTATCATTTTAATGTAACCTAAGCATAGCCCTAGATTAGTTGGTGTTTCTATTAAAAACTTAGAGATTATTCATTATCGACCTAAGATGGTTCAATATAATGAAGTGACAAATATTATACCTAATGAAGATGCCAATAATGAAATTGAATCTCATACTGAAGAGATTATTATAAAATATGATTTTAATCATGAAAATAATCAATCTAATGAAAAAATGAACATGAACAAATAAATCAATAGAAATTACAATCTCTTTCTATGTTTCAATAATGTATCTAAAAAAATTAGATGGTCTTGAAGAGATCCTCAGCACCATATTGGAAACTAAGAAAGCAAAAAACATAGAATAACAACCAAGTGCATCCATTTATCATGATATTAGAGTTATGGGTCATCCCTATATAATAATCACCCTCCACTTGAGCACATCATCAATTCATAATTCTAGTAGGGGCATAGGTTGTGTTTACACCATTATTCCTTGAAATTAATACTACTATTATTACATCCTACATGGGAAACATTAACACTTCAACTCAATTACTCGTTTCAATGTCTATATCAACTCAAAATATTGGCATACCTCATTTAGAGAATTATAAAAATTCAAACCTTAGTGATAAAAATGTTCAAGATCTTGTCTAAACTATAAAACTTTTTAAAGCTAAGTTTACAAATATCAAAAAAAAATCTATGAACTCACCTTATGCTATTGATTTGAAAGAGGTGTTGCATAACCCTTTTACACCTAATATACATTTACATCCCTTTCCAACTATTTTTATTGCACATAAATTCACATTTTATGATGGAAAGGGTGATCCTAAATAGCATATTTGAGATTTATATGTGGCATGCCTTGATTATGCCTCCAATGATAAATTTTTGACTAAACTATTTCCAAGGATCCTCAAGGACTATGATTTAAGATGGTTCTATGATTTACCCATCCAATTGGTAAATCATTTTAAACTATTTTAGATTTTTTTTAGCACATTTCTCTATCAAGGTTATCAAAAAGGTTTCCTATACCCAAATTACAAAGATTGATCAAGGAACCAATGAACCTATCAATGAATATGTATTGAGGTATAAGACAATTTTGGCTAAAATGACCAATCCAATGGCCAATAAATATCTTCAAGACATCTTCAAGCAGTTTGTTTTCCCTATTAGACAATCCATTATTTTTAGAAATTTTAAATCTTTTGATGACTCATGCCATATTGTTCATGATCATGAAATGAAACTTATCTCATTGATAAAATTTAAGTATATTGCAAACACACTGACTACATCCAAGTTGAAGTTTACTATCAAAACAAGTTACAAAGTGAAACTTATAGAACTTAAAAAGGAAACAAATACTATGGTTAATGCATTATCACAATAACCTAATTGGCTTGTCTTATCCAATGCACCAAGGAGATAATTTTTATGCTTACCTGAGTCTCTAACTTCATTACTTTTGAAGCATTTAGAGTGTCACCTCATATCTCTCCCTCCTCTAGAGGTTGATATGAGTCAAGCTCTACCCAAAGGATATGATGCAAATATTTATTATGACTAGAACCAAGGCCCTGGGCATTTTAAAAATACATATTATACCTTTAAGCGTAAAATCCAAGACCTATTTGATGTTTATAATTTTTCATTTGATGATCCTCCAAAGGAATCAATTTCAAAACTTGGTGATCACCATAATCAAAATATATTTAAGGAGCCAAAAGTGCAAATGGCATATGATGCACATCCTACTCCACCACATTGTGGGTACCCATAGATGGAATTATGGGTACTTATACATTACATATACATCCCATGATTAGATACCTTCTATTACTTTTGATGACAGTGAGATTTTGGATGATGACTCATATCTTCATTCATTATTCATTTAAGCATACCTTCATCACCAACCTATACATAGTGTTATTATTGATAATGGTGCTAGAGATAATGTTTTCATGATGAAATTAATTACACATATGGGATATACACATGATGATTTATACCCTTTGACCAAAGTGGTTAAAGTATTTGATGGGACCTCACAAGAGGTTCTTGGTGAGATGGAATTACCTTTACAAGTTGGCCTAGCACATGTTATCACTAAATTATTAGTTATATGTAGGGTTTAATCATGGAAGGATATGTGAAAACATTAGCAGAGGCTAACGACCTAATGGATATGGATTATGATTATTAATTCAATCTAAATTTCCTTATAGTAAGCTTCAAATAATATTTTTGATCTTGAGTATCACTTGAAGTGCCAGAGGAGAGCATACATCTTTATTATGAACTCAAAGGCTTTCCTACAACTCTAGACTTAAGAATTATACTAAAGACTCAAATGAATCTAAAACTTGGAATGCCTAATGCCTTTCAAGATTTTTTATTTATAGTAGAAGATAGGGTCCTGCCAATAATCTTCTACTTGGCAGTGTCTACCATTTTCTACTTTACAACACATGATATTCTTACTTTATGTATAAATCATGATTAAAGAGAAATGTTGTTAGATTCATTGGATGATGATGTGGATGTTAAAGGTGTAGAGTCCAACAATGCTTCCACTTTAGTTAGGAGGACATATTCATTGATGGGATAGAATAAACAACTTATCTAAAATACATGATGTGTGTTCCAATACCTCCATCATTATCTTTATGTCATGGGACAATATAAAAGTAAGATTCCCACTCAAGATTTTAGTGTATAATTGTGTGGATAAATGTGTCTTGACTGTGTTGTTCATGTTTATAGATTAGATGTGGACCAAAATGTGTGATCCATTTATAAATATAATCATGATGTCCTATTTGGATTTTAATTTGCCATGTCTAATGAGGTATTTTGATTAAATAAAAAAATTGTCTCAATAATAATTCACTATTTAGGTAGTAATTAGTGATCATTCCTTCATTTTCTTATCGATCTACTGATACATTTGTGAATCTTGACATTTGTAAATCTGTAGAGGCACTATGTGAGAATCATAAATATCTGGGATGATGGCCTTTTCTCAATATTTGTTCTTGGATCAAAATATTAAGATTTGAAAACTTCTATTATAAATTCTAGTTAGATTGAAACTAGGATAAGGTTGAAACATTAATGTAGTTGTAGGATTTTTATTCAACCAATTTGTCACATGATTTTTCTTACCTTCAATATGTTCTGCAGTATAATTAAATTGATTAAATTATGTCTACCACCTGACATGCTTGCCTCTACCATCTTTCCTACCATGATATTTTTCTTTAAAGGTTAAGAATCGAGAAAAGTCAGTTCTGATAACAAAATGTTTTAGATGTATAAGTTTAAGAGCAAAAATTTCAAGACATTTTTCATAGCATATATTTATTTATTTTAGGAGATCCATTTTTGACCTCATCAAAAAGGAATCCACTAGAATATTCATAAACACACTCTTTTCCCTCTTCAATGCAACAAAAAATTCCTCCCTAAGCTGTATTAGATGCATCTGTATAAAAAAATAAATTATTCTGACTATGGAACATGTAGGATAGGAAATTTTGTTATCTTTTCTTTAATAGCCTAGATAACTTTGGAATGTTCTTTAGTCCATGAATATTTTCTATTCTTTTTTAATAATTCCTAAAGAATTGTTCTATCATTGCCAGTATTAACATAGAAGTTATTGGCATAATTAAGTAATCCTTAAAAATATTGAAGCTAATTTTTATCAAGAACATCTATAAATTGAAGGACCTTTTCAGTGATATGAGATTGTACTTGTAACTATCCATTTTTAACAAGCCTAATAAATTTACAACTATCTTGGCATAATTGAATTTTTATACTTGATAGTATAATCCCTACATCCTTTGTAATTTTTATAAAATTGAGTTAAATGATTCAAATGTTCTTCAAGCATTCAACTAAAAATTAGTATATTATCAATATATACACATAAAATCTTAAATGTACCTTTGAAGATTACATCCATGTGTGCTTAGAAGTATGCTAGTGCATTCATCAAAGCAAATGGCATAACATTCCATAGATAATGTCCAAAAGGAAAATTGAATGTAATTTTGTACCTATCTTTTAGTTTCACCTGAATCTGATAAAATCCTAATTTACAGTCAAATTATGAAAAATATTTACATTGAAAAACCTTCTATAGCGAATAAGATCTATCAAGAATAGGGTAAGGATATGGTTCTATAATTGAATTCAGAGACGTATAGTATATTACCATTCTCTTTTTGTCTCTTTTCTACTATGACTATTTATTTACCATGAAATCATAGAAATATAATAGTGAAGTGCATGTTTCAATGAAATTGTCATTCGTCAATTCCTGAATAGCCTTTTCCATATCAAGATAATTTGAGGCTGGAGTAGGGATCTTTTTCCCAATTTTTATTATTTTTTCATCGTTGATCCTTATTTCCATTTTAGGCATCTTTTTAGCCTAGAATAACTAAGGATTCTTAGAATAGATATCATCTTGTATAGATTTCCCTATTTTCTCTATATCTTGATAGACTAGATTTACAAGCTGTGGGTTCATTATGATAGGAAACTACCCAATAGCATAAGTAAGGTGTGGAGCTCTTATTATTTCACCATGAAGGATGAAAAGTAAACTCTAAGGAGTAGATCCATAAGGATAATATCTATCTATAAAGGATCCACCAAGGAGTATATCGACATGTGTATTGTTATACTGGAAGAAGTCATAATGAAAATTATGTCCTTCGATATTTATAAGCTCATGATGTTTATAATAGGAGCTGGTAAAAGAGTTTCCTTGGACATATATTGACTTATAAACTTGATTAGGTGCAAGTTATTCCTAATTTCTAATGATTGGAGCTTTTGTAAAAGAATGAGATGCTCTAGTGTCTACTTGGGCATCATATCTTCTACTATTGATTTCAATAGATATAAATTGTACAAATCTTCCATTAATGAATTGAGTAATATATACTAGTTTTTTTCATCTTCTTAGGGAACAGAAGTACATACCAGTCTACAATATAGGGGATTTTTTTTGGAACTTCAACTTGTACCTTTTTAGCTTCATGCTCTTCTTCTTCTTCCAATGATTTTTCCCATAGTTTAGTACTAGGAGTACTAGGCCTTTTATACAAAGCTTGTAAATTATCTTTTGGAATCAGTTGAAAATATTCAAAACAAATAAAAAGATCTTAAAATTTTTCAGTATCATAAAAGAAATCATTTTGATTTATTTTAGCTTTGATATTTGGAGCAACAAGTTATAATATAGCAATTTTAGAAGAGTTAGTAGGATGTTCATCTGGAAATAAGTAGCTAAACTTATCCTTCATCCAATTATCAGTAGGATTGAATGTATAATCAAATTACAGTGGTTTAGGTTCAGGTTTATGCATAGTAGGAGGAACATAGTCAAAATGTGGTTTTTTCCCCTTACTTGGATACATGTTGGCTCTTCTTCTATATGAAGATCTTCCTCTTCTAGAGATAATTTCTCCTTGTTATTTCCATGGCCTTTGGATCAGAGTAGTAGGTTCTTATTCAATATCAATGGCTAATTAGTCTAATTCATCCTCATCATCTAGAGATTTTGTGTCAATTTTTATCAGCACTAGTTAAAAATTATCTTCTTGTTGAAACAAATCTTCATTTTCTTATACCAAATCCCACCACACTATTGTGTTAGTAGAATAAATATCTTTGATGGATTTATTTTTACAATAATATTATGGAGTAATATGACCAAGCTGATGGCAAATATAATGACATATAGTTTTTGACTGAGGCCTTGGGAATTTAAGGCATCAGAGGAATTTATGACATGGGGTAAAAGTATGACATTGTGGGAAAAATATGCATTTATAAGATAGGTGATGGCATTGATTCTTGGGATTATGTACAAAGGGATTACATTTGAATGGATATATCTCAAGGAATTTTGAAATGAATTTATAAGTCTAGTGCTTATGTAGTTTCTGGCTGGCTCGTGATTGAGTTATAAATTACATAATTTGTTGATGAGAAAAATCTATGACATTAGAGTCATAACAGATAAATTCAATCCTTTTAAATTAATATATAAAATCACTTACTCAGCCAAATTATATGAAGAGAATTTAAAAATTATATCTTCATAAGATCAATGCTCTAAGCCTTGGCCTCATACGCTAATTTTCTGTATTAGATAGCATATTCTTCAAATTGAGCTACATCAAATAATTTTTAATAACCATTTATGACTTTCAATTTATTTATTTCCTTGTGGGGGAACAAATTCATTTATGAGGACCTGAAAGAGGCTTCGCATAGTTTGTGGTTGAAAAAGGATCCTTATTTCTTATAGAGTTGGCCTTAAGTTATTCCATCATTTTGATACTATTCCCCAAAAATATTTTGTGGCAAATATTACATTGTTGTGACCATCTAGATTTAAAATAGTACCAAGAGTTTGCATGGTATTGTACCATTTAGTGATCTCATTTAATGGGTTTATCAAGTCATCGATATTCAAGAACCATGGATTTATTAAGATATGAGATTTGATCATAAGAGTTAAAGTAGGTAACCCTTTCTTTTTATATCGACGCTCCTTTTTGATGTATTAGGAATCAAGTTGGGACCAAAGTCTAATGAGACAGTTGATTGACTAGAACCTAAGGAGATTTCTTGGATTTGTTCCTTTTTTACATTTCAAAGCTAATCAAGACTATTTTTTAGTTGTCACAATTTATCAACATTTATCAATTGATCTCCTATACTATGGAGATTATTTAAAGACTAAATTGAAATAGTATTAATACTATCATTGAATTTCCTAATATGCTAAATGGTTTCATTCATTAGGAAGATGAAATTAGTAGATTTCTTGATTTCATGAATATAAGATCATAAAATAGTGACCTGATTTAAAGATTGTATAATTATTTGGACATCTCTACACAAATCATCAAGGTTATCTTGATAATGGGAATTATACCTAGAAATGTAATTCCTTTGTTTGAAATTTGAAGAAAGTTCATTTTTTGATGAGGAGGTAGGCTGATATGCAATAAAAAAGTAGGATATTTCTCCTTCAGCTTGATTATAATGGCCTTTATGTAGTGGCCATCTTACTACTTTATAGAGAATGGTATTATTATCTTTGTAGTATTCAATAGTGACTTCCCTAGGTAAAGCAGACATGGTCATATGAGTGAAAGGATATGGGCAATCATTTACTTGTTCTTCTTCAAGATCTACTCTAAGGTTACCTCTTATTTGGGTTCTATTAGGATTTTTAGAATTTCTTGAGACACTAGGTCTAGGATAACTGATATTCAATCTTTTAGATAGAGATCTTAGAAGGAAATGAATTTCATTTCCTTATACCTTATGAAAAATATTTTCTTTCCTATGTATCTTAAGAGAAACATGTTTAAGCCAATCCAAATTCCATGAATTAGGAATTTATATTGAATCAACATGACCTTTCTAGATTTGAATAGTACCATTGACTCATCTTGCATATAGAAGATTTTATAAAATCTTTGGGTTACTAGTGTTTTAAATTGATTATAGTACAATAATATTCACATAAGCATATTGGAATGGACAAAACATTTTAAAACCATATACTGAAGAAAAAACTCCAACAATCTAAAGATCCAAATTTTACCTCTATACATCCTTTATCTGTAGCATTGAATAATAGATTTGGATACAACTCATAACTAATAATACCTTTATTTAAATGAGATATTATAGATAATTGACAAGCATATTGAAAATTATATTGTTTTCTCTCACACAAAGCTACATAGATATAGGTTTATTATTAACAAGACTAATGGTTTTATGCTGACTCTAATTAACCCAAAATGTATGAACTATACATCTAGATGACTATGGATATAGTCTATCTCAGACTAAGGAATTAGTGGGAGTATATGAGTCTGATAGATCTAACCTAATCTATACTCAAGAGCTAATTTGATAGCCTTAATCCTAGGTTTTACAAAGGACTTGAACGTGGACTTATTATTAAGTTTGTCTAAAATAAAATCTCATTTTAATGTAGATTTTTGATAAATTAGACTAGGTTTAAAAAATAAGGTCTGAAATCAATAATCATACCTAAAATTGATTCTTTTGTAAATTATATTTAATGTAGCCCTCCTATTTAAAAAGCTTCTTCTCTAAATTTTGTAGAAGGTAATTCATAACATCATTTAATTTCAGCCTCATTCAAAATCTAATACCATAAAATAGAATTTCTAGGCTTTTGGAATTCTGCCATGGAGTAAGTGGGTCTACAAGAATAAATGGGATACCCTTGAAAAGAGAAAGATAACTCTTATCAAATAAAATGGATTTAAAAGATGGTAAAAAATGAGATATAATAAATTCAAGGAAACAATATAATCGATTGGTTATTATTCACAAAAATAGGCTCTGATACCAATATGGCCCAGGGTTTGCTCATGGAATGGATATGTGAAAACAATAATGGAGGCTAACGGCCAAATGGATGCATCTTCTAATTATTAATTCACTCTAAAATTTTTTATAGTAAGCTTTAAAGAAGAAGATTTTTGATCCTCAATATGAACATTTTAGCCTTCAATATGCTCTACAATATAATTAAACTGATTAAAGTATGCTTGCCACCTAACATACTTGTCTCTACCATCTTTCATACCATTATCCTTTTCTTTAAAGGTTAAGAACCAAGAACAATTAGTTCTAATAACAATTTTTTTTTAGATGCATAAGCTTAAGAGCAATTTTTTCAAGACATTTTTTCACAACATATATTTATTTATCTAAGGAGATCCATTTTTTGACCTCATCAAAAAAGACTCCACTAGAATATTCATAAGCATACTCTTTTCCTTATTTAATGAAACAAATAATTCCTTCTCAAGCTGTATCTGATGCATTTGTATATAAAATAAATTCTTCTAATCATGGAACATGTAGGATAGGAAGTTTTTATTATCTTTTCTTTAAAAGTCTAGATAGCTTTGGAATAGTCTTCAGTCTATGAATATTTTTTATTCTTTTTAAATAATTCTTGAAGAATTATTCTATCATTATTAGTATTAGCATAGAAGCTATTGACATAATTAAGCAATCCTAAGAAATCTTGAAGCTAGTTTTTGTCAAGAACATTAGGAAATTGAAAAACCTTTTTAGTGATATGAGATTGTACTTGTAACTATCCATTTTTAACATGGCCAAGAAATTTAAAACTATTTTGGCATAATTGAATTTTTGTACTTGATAGTACAATCCTTTCATCCTTTGTAATTTTATAAAATTGAGTTAAAGTATTCAAATGTTCTTCAAGCTTTCAACTAAAAATTAATATATAATTAATATATACACAAAAACTCAGATGTACCTTTGAAGATTTCATCCATGTGTGCCTGGAATTATGTTGGTGCATTCATCAAACCAAATGGCATAACATTACACTAATAATGTCTAAAAGGATGATTGAATGAAATTTTGTACATATATTCTGGTTTCACCTAAATCTGATAAATCATGATTTATAGTCAAATTGTGAAAAATATTTACATTGAGCAACCTTTTGTAGTAGATAAGATTTATCAGGAATAGGGTAAGGATATGGTTTTGTAATTGAATTTAGAAGATTATAGTTTATCACCATTCTCTCTTTACCTCTTTTCTACTCTAAGTGTTTATTTACCATGAAATCATAACAATAGAATGGTGAAGTGGATGTTTTAACAAATTTGGCATCCTTCAAATCATGAATAGTCTTTTCCATATTAGGATAATCTGGGGCTAGAATAGGGATATTTTCCCCAATTTTTATTATTTTTCCATCTTTGACCTTATTTCCATTTTAGACATATTTTTAGCCTAGAATAATTGAGGATGCTTAGAACATATCTCATCTTGTATTGATTTCCATATTTTCTATATATCTTGATAGATTGGATTTTCAAGTTGTTGGTTCATTATGGTAGGAATTGCTCAGTAGCATAAGTAAGGCATGGAACTCTTATTATTTCACCATGAACGGTAAAAAGTACACTCTAAGGAGTAAATTCATAAGGAGAATATCTATCTATAAAAGATCCACCAAGGAGTATATCTATAGGCATATTGTTATACTGGAAGAAGTCATAATGAATATTATGTCCTTAGATATTTATAGGCCCATGATTTTTAATAGGAGATGGTAAAAGAGTTTCCTTAGACATCTATTGACTTATAAACTTGATTAGGTGCAAGTTGTTCCCAATTTCTAATGAATGGAACTTTTATAAAAAAATGATATGCTCAAGTGTTTACTTGGGCTTCATATTTTCTACCATTGATTTCGATAGATATAAATTGTGCAAATCTCCCATTAAGTTTTTCTTCATCTTCTTGGGGAATAGAAGTACATACTAGTTTCCAATATAGGGGATTTTTTCTAGAACTTCAACTTACACCTTTTCAACTTCATTCTCTTCTTCTTCTTCTTCTTCTTCTTTTTCTTCCAATGGTTCATCTCATAGTTCAGTATTGGGAGTACTAGGCCTTTTAAACCAAGCTTTTAATTTATATTTTAGAGTTAGTTGACAATCTTTAAAATAATCAGAAAGATATTCAAATTCATCAGTATCAAAAAAGAAGTCATTTTGATTTATTTTAGCTCTGATATTCAGAGCAACATATTCTAATGTAGCAATTTTAGAAGAGCTAGTAGGTTGTTCATCTGGTAATAAGTAGTTAAACTTATTCTCATCCAATCATTAGTAGGCTTGAATGTATAATCCAATTATGTGATGTACATCTTCCACCTTTATAGAGAATAGTATTATTCTATTTTTAGTATTCAAAAGTTCCTTCCTGAGGTGAAGAAGACATGGTCATAGGAGGGAAAGGATGTAGGCCATAATTTACTTGTTATTCTTCAAGTTCTACTATGAGGTTCCCTCTTCTTTGGGTTCTGCTAGGATTTTCAGAATTTCTTGAGATAGTAGCTCTATGAGAATTGATATTCAATCATACAAATAGATATCTTTGAAGGACATGAATTTCATTTCCTTCTACCTTATGCACAATATTTTATTTCTTATGCATCTTAAGAGAAACATATTTAATCTAGTCTAGCTTCTATAGATTAGGAATTTCTATTGAATCAACATGACCTTTTTGGAGTTGAAAAGTCCCAATGAGTCATCTTGCATATGGAAGATTTTATAAAATCTTTGGGTTATTGGTGTTTGTCATTGAGTATAGTACATTAATATTCATAGAATCATACTAGAATGGAATGAATATTTAAAAACCATATACTAAAGAAAATAAATCCCAATAATCCAAAGATCCAAATTTTACCTCTGTACATTTTTTATCTCTATCATTGATTGAAAAATTTGGATATAGCTCATAACTAACAATACTTTCATTTACATGAACTATTTTAGATAGTTGACAAGCATGTCAAAACTCGAACTATCTTCTATTACATAGAGCTACTTATGATACAAGTTTAATAGTAGTAGGGACTAATGGTTTTATGCTAACTCTAATTAACCCAAAATATATGAACTGTACATCTGGATGACTATGGATATAGTCTATCTCAAATTGGGGAATTAATGGGAGAAAAAGAGTCTGATAACTCTTCCTTGGCCTATAATCAAGAGCTAATTCGACAACCTTAATATTAGGTTTTAAAAAGGACTTGAACATGGAATTATACTTAATTTTATCCAAAATGGAATCTCTTTTTAAAGTAGATTGCTTATAAATCAGACTAGGTTTAATAATAAGAGGTTTAAAATTGGTAACCATACTTGAAATTGATTCTTTTGTAACTTATGTTTTAGATATCCCTCCTTCTATTTGAAAATATTCTTCTCCAAATTTTGTAGAAGCTAATTCATAGTATCCTTTAATTTCATCCTTGTTCAAAATTTGATGCCCCAAAGTAGAATTTCTAGGCTTCTAAAATTCTGTCATGGAGTAATTGGGTCTATGAGAATCACTGGGATACCCTTGAAAAGATAAAGATAACTTTTATCAAAGAAAATGGATTTAAAAGATGCTAAAAAATGGGATATAATAAATTCAAGGAAATGGTATACTCAATTGGTTATTCTTCATAAAAATAGGCTTTGATACCAATATGGCCCAGGGTTTGCTCATGGAATGGATATGTGAAAACCATGATAGAGGCTAACCACTGAATGGATATGACTTATGATTATTAATTTACTCTAAATTTTTTATAGTAAGCTTTAAAGAAGAAGATTTTTGATCCTCAATATCATTTGAAGCACCAGAGGAGAGCATACGTATTTCTTCTAAACTATTTTTTTTTCCTACGACTCTAGATTCAAGACTTACCATACATAAGAGTCTTTGATATGTTATTGCAATGACCTTGGATACATACACTCTATGCAGTACCTTCTACAGTGTATGGGTGTGTTAAATACATTCATGCCAATAGGGTAATCATAATTTCCATAATTCCATATGATCATCCACTTGAACAAGAGAAGTTTATTCCTAGGAAGTTAATTATCAAACTTACTAAGGTTAATCTTTCATGAAAGGGTAAGAAATAGGCATCCCCTTTCTTAAGTGACTTGTACTTGAGAGATAAATATTCAAAGAGACACATTGGGTTCCATATAATCCTCATCTACTATACATAACATATTCAATTACCTAGAGTAACTAAATAGGTTCCTATTTTTGTTATTCCGAATAAACTAATGAACACTCAATGATGGGTTCCACAAACCCCCATTTCTTATTTCGTTTCCTCATGACCATAATGTCCTATTATACATACACAGAGCATCAAAAATACTATAGTGCTAGATAATACACCTATACATGCTTCTTGGTAGTACCACCAATTTGTTTCACTAGTTTTCAAGTGGGGAGATACCTATGAGCAACCCTTAGATGAAATCATAAGATAGTATTTTATTTTTAACTTTTCCACAAATACCAAAAAATTAAAACATTCAAAAATCCAAAAATATTTAGCATTTTCATATCTTATTAGTTCCTTCACATCTATGTTATTGGTTCCATGTTGGTAGATACCATAAAATTTCCTTCTATATACACACATATCTTACACATATTTTGAGTGTGATACAAACATATCTAGGAACATGGTATATGCATATATGGATGTTGGGAATTCTCTTTACTCACACCACTAGTACATTGGGAGCATCCAATTCTTTGATCATATAATATAAACATGTTACATTATTATATTATCATTTTTCATTATTATGATTGAGCTTATGTACTTACACATTCATTTATCCATGTTTATATATTTCATAGTGTACTTGATATGCTATGTACTTAATATTTTTTACTAACACATATATCCAGGGACTAGTATGATATGCTTATGTTAGTTGCTTGTGATTTCATGCTTTCTCTTTTTATCACTTCCTTGAGTGTGTTCATTACTTTATATTATCTTGCATTGCATTAATTGTTTGAGCATTTGAATATGCTCTATTGCTTGTAACCCGCGTGCCTTTATTTTCCTATTATGACATTTGCACATGTCATAGTTTTTTTTATGTGGACATATGAACATGTCATTATATGATTTGTGGACATTGGACTAAGTCACATCCCTTAGATTGTGCAACATTTAAACATGCCCCTTGTACGAAGTATCCTTTGACCATTGCCTTTTATTTTAATTTTGAGATCTATTGTGTGTGTACTTGATTACTTGATGATATTTTACTATTACTCTCTAGATGTTGCCATGATTTACATCATGCATATTAGGACTTGATGTGATCACATACTATGTACCTCATTACTATATCTACCTAGACATGCTACTCCTATATGTTACATGATCCATATACGGATAATAAAATTATCATGTACCTATCAGTTTCTACTTCCTTCACCTAAAAAGTGGGGGAGGGGGTATATTAGTAGGGGCATGTCATAGGGACACGACTTCCACATTTTCATAGTTGTAGATTTTCAATAGGGGCATGTTATGGAAAACATGTTCACACTTATATCAGTTCTCAAATTCTATAGATTCAATTAGGGTATGCCATGGGAACATGTCCTCCACACTTTATTTTTTCTCAAATTTGGACAAGTTTCATAGTTATAAGATTCAGATACACATTTGTGGCAAAATTAAAGACACTGGTACCATTATTATACCCAACTTTTAACTTGAGACATATATGAGGTACATATGCCATAAAAAGGGAACCTAAAATTACAAAATCAAATCAACCTTTAGATTTAAAATACTGCTATGGACTATTATCATGGATAAGATGGAATTTTATAGATTTTTATTAAGCCAATCTATTATAATAGTTGGTTCAACTTTTGGCAAGGTTGAGGTCATTAATTCACTCAATCTTACCAACATTATAATTTTGAATTGATAAAATTAACTAACTTCACTATATTTATAAGATGGAGTGATTAAATCATCTATCCTCACTAGATATATAGTATGATTTGATTGGATCACTATATTTTCTAGGTTATAAGTATGATTGGGTTACATGATGAAAATAAGCTCAATGGCCATATGGTAACTTAACTTTTCACCAAATTTGGGGCATATTGTCCTTCAATATCTATATATGTATGAACTTGTAGGTTTCAAAATTATCCTAATCTTATCTCCAAGGATTCATAATGAAGCATTTATTCAAATAAAATTACCAAAAGGCAAGATGGTTGCACCGACACATAGGTGTACACCTAACCTTGCTCTCTTTACTTTCAAGCATTTCAACTTATTTCAATTTTGGATGTTAGACATTGATTATTTACTATAAAATATTCTTTATTGCAGGTAATCACCAACAAAGAACTCAAGTTGGGCTCACATAAAGACAAAATGTGTTATACATACCTAGGTACATATCTATTTTATTTTAACCTAAAAGTTTCATTACTATATTAGAGCGGGGAAAGTAAACACTAAATCTAAATTATATAACACCTCAGTCTTGTACATTTGGAAAATACCTATCATGGTTGTATCTTTCAATTCTAAGATCTCCTCATTTATAGAAGGATCTTGTTCACTATCTCTTTGTGTCAAATTGATTATCTCTTAGTCTAACCACTATTATTATAATGACAAATGATTACATATTATGAAAAATAATCTAAACTTGATCATTATCTATCTTTGCTAGTTTTGGACCTATACCTATTTTTTAGCTTCCTAGACACTTGCATCTCATCTAGGCACCTATGTCGATGTAAGTGTCCCTTTTCAAACTAAGTGTCTACTACCAAAAAGTCATCTAATTTGTAAATAAAACATATCCTTATGGTTAGCCTAGGTGCTTTAGTGTGAGATATTTTTAAAATGGATTGGTATGTACAATATCAACCTCATTAATTCTTCACTTAAAAAATACTGTGAACTCACAAGGAAACTTACCAAAAAACACTCAATCAATCATTTAAGTTATAAAATATATCCTATTCATCCTTATTTCCATATCAATCATAGAAGTAGTCAGTAGATCTGAAGTATTGAAGCAACATCCCATGATCCATATTTGTTAATTTATAAGCAAGGTCACTATATGTACTTTTATTATCACACATTACATCCTTATGCAAACACAAACCAACATGTATGGGATAAATACATAAGTATGAGACCTATTCAGAGTATTAGATGTATAATCAACACCTATTAATAGAGGGATCCTTGGAGAAGTTTGACACTATGTGCCCATTAACCCATTTTTCCCATAGTCACTCCAAGGGTAAGGAAGCTAGGGTTTTGGTCATTTGATGAAGAGTAACAACCTATGTGCATGATATAAATACATCATATAAAAGGTGATAGAAAACCTTTAAGGATCTAATTGGTTAGAGCAGATCAATTTAGAATTCTGTACATGACACCTGCATCAAGTTTAAAAGCTATCATCAATGCAACTATCTAGATCCGATGAAAGCGTCTAAGGCATATAGTGAAAAATATGATAATATAATGATTGTTTTAGGATCATGATCTAGTCCACTTCCAATCTATTTTATCCTAGATCTGTATGTGCATAGTAAACCAACTAAGTAATCTTAATTTTAATTCATTAAAATATAAATCAATAGTTATACTTTCTATTTTTGGCATATCTCAGTATGTAAATTTAGAATATTTTTTATATGAGTTTGAAAATTAATTGTTCTACTCTAGATACGTTTATCACCCTTGTACTTATTCATTTATATATTCTTAACCCAAGCCTCTTGTCGATTTAGGGTTAAACAAAGACATGTCTAAATTAAGAAAATATGAATACTACACACAAAATTCAATTGAAATTTACTATTTATGGAAAGGACTAAGAGGATAGGGTAATTAACTTCTTACTTATTTTCTCTAGTTTAATACTGTGAAAGTATCATAAAAGACTAATATGGATATTTTCACTTTGAAACCATTGTTCTAATTTTAACACCAAGTTTAGGCCTTAAAAAAGGGAATAAATATGGGTTTATATGACCCTAACCACCCCCTAATGAGTGATTGAGTGTTATCTAATAATTTGAAGAGGGATCAAAATGCAATTAGTTCTTTTATTTAGGTGTATTTATGAAATGGTTCTCATTTAGTATGCATTCAACCTATGATATCGATTTTGACACTTGAAAATAGTAAATTTGACTCATCTTGGGTCCTTAAAACTTGTAAAATTCATACTCATTGTGATTAGTTTCTAATTTAATATATTTAGTGTAGCCTTTCTCAATGTGTAAGTGATATATGTATGCTTGCTTGATACTTGCTAGATAGATGCTAGATTAGGAAATAGGCTTAGACCTTATGTGTATAAATAGATGATTCTTTGACAAAAATATCACACAATAACATGTTATACATATGGTCCAAACCACATGGATGATTGGAATTTTAAAAATGATAGTTCCTTGGTACACAAACAAGTCTGACAAAGGTGGATGGTTTTGAAAATATGGATGCATATGAGTTTGATCGAAGGCATAAAAAAATAGGAACACTAATATAATGATTATGATAATGTCTAATTATGATAATAAGTAGGTTAGTTAAAAATTAGGGAATTATTATAATTAAGTGATAGCAAATCGGGAAGGTTGGACCCATACAAGGCAAGTGGATAGGCGATAAAGGGTGTGAAAGAGTCATATGTGTATACACAAGTCATGTAAGGTAAAGATAGGTTAAGAATGACATTTCCAAGTGTTTAATACCATATTTTAGTTTTAAATTACCTCTTCTTCCTAGATAATCAAATTTAACTACATGAAATTTCACTTAAGCCTTTTTTTGGTACAAAATACAACAATATGAAACTCATGAAATCATTTGAAATTATTGAAGAGGATTATTTAATCTCGATAATGCACCTAAGACTTATGAAATGCCTTGATACTTGTCAATTATCCTCTTTAAAATTCATAGGATTAATTGTATATATATATATAAAATCAAGGAACCTTTGGTGTGTAAGTTGACACAATAAAAAATAGAAAACTAAAAACATCGGTCCACACATCAATAAAAGACAAAGATGGGATAATTTTCCAACTAAAGAAGAATGGCCAAAATCGGTGACCATCAATTATGGTTAGATCATAATCGACAATCATGGATTATGGTCATACCAAAATCAATGACTATTGATTATGGTCAACACTGGAAAAGTAGAGGGAATGATAGGAGGATATGTCCAATCATAGACAAAATAATTAGGAGAGATAAATACATAAGGAGGAAAGGATAATAAAAAAAAGAAAATCTCTAATAAGTACCTAATTTGAACCAATGATCCATATGTACACAATTATGTAGAAATAATTAAAATAACAATATTTTTACCAAAACTAAGTGTAATATAATGTACCATTTTCATGCACATTTGTGTGTGCATATAAAATTAGAAATAAAATGAAAAGCAATGCCTAAATACTACTTGAGGGATGGAAGATGAAATCTAATTTTTTGGATTGTATTTATTGACAATCTATCATCAACAACTCAAATTTACCTATAGGAAAATATTGATGTACATTAATGTCCTCATAAATCGATAATCAATGTAATTGAAATGAAATGAAACTAAAAATAATCAAAGGAACACATACATATGGTGGCACATAAACCATGTTGTCACTCTTGTAACTTTGTAATTAAGGATTATACACTTGAAACTAATACTATAACTCAACATTGGAATTCAAATTCTCAAGGGATAAACTTTAATTATTTATTAGGGAAGTATACATCTAGTAATTTCTCTAGAGACTCTAGTAATATCTTTAGTGACTCTGGGTAGTAGTACAAATTTAGAAACTGAATAGTTTAAATAGATGCCCATATTTTGATGTGAGGGATGGTCTTGCAAATCACTCATCTCAAAAAAAAGGATTAAGTGTACCATGTGTAAAATATAGAATAATCTTAGCTATTTTAATAATTAAAAGTATATTTTCAGCACATGTATGTAACCATAGAAAGATATCATGATGTAAGGCTTTATTGGAATAGGTAAGCCATGTGAGAGTGTGATTATAAAAAGGGAGGGACAAGTGACATGCCCTAGTATCACCCTATAGAACTAGATAAGGGAGATGTCTCATGATAATAGTGTAGCCAAATATGGACAAGATATGGCAGTAAATGTGTCAAGTGTAATAAATATAATATGAATAGGTGTAATAAATATATGGGGAGTGAGAACCCATCATGATAAAAGTTTTGTAGTGTCAATGATTAAGCAGGTTGAATAATATTTATATAAGGTAAGATCATTGATGTTCATAGAGAATGTATGGGTATGATGCTCATAATGGTAATAAGTGATGTAGGTATAGGAGAAAAACATACCACCATGATGAATAATTAGGTGCATGTCACATGGATGGAATACAATTTATGCAATAGTGTGGTGTCCTCAATAACATAATATAAAATAAGTGAAGTTCATGAATAATGTGTGGGTATTACACCCACAATGATAAGAGATATGTGACAAGCTCAATAAAGAGAGGGATAAATAATCCCAATGTATTGTATAAGATAGACAAATGATATGTGCCAATGTAGAAATGTTCACCTAGGAGGATTAGATATAGTAATTAAGCACATATACAATAGTATTATTATGCCCAAATAGCTACTTGGTATAGACCAAGGCAATGTAAAAAATAAGCATAGTATACTATAAGTAATAACATGCATGGTATAACTCATGACATATATCATATGATATCACCTATTATATGTATTGTATATGTAAACCATACATAGTAAATGTAACCATCGATTAAAATTTTTGATCCACAATAAATCAATGTCATAGACATAAAAACTATGGGGATCCTCTACATATATTACCTGACAAGAATCAACAATAAACATGCACAAACACACACAACAACAAACATACATATACAAACAATTGATAACTCATAAGGCACACAAGAGATCATGAAATTCAACCATGTAATTATCATACAAGTAAACATAATGTCTCCATGTATAACACCACACAAAATGTAATCTAGGGAAAACCATGTATAAGAAATGGTATAGAGCTATATATGAAAATGGAGAGTATGAAGGATAAAACTTGAGATCCACTAAATTTTTTTCCCTGGTATATGCATACCCCTAGTATGATAATTGCCATTGGTTTAGGCATAATTAATTCATAAAACATATATAAATACGTGATCATATGTGAAATATATATCATACATCCATCTCACAAGATACCACAATAAGCACATACATAACATATATATGTAATCCTATAGCGTAGGTAGATTTACATGATATGTAATAATGTGTCACTATGTAACCATTTAGATAGAGGAAAATAACTTTTTTTAATTTTTATGTGCTTCTATGTTTTTGCATTTTTATAAATTTTTAGGAGAATTTGCCCCCTATATGGGAAATATATGACTAATTTGAGAACAATATATGTTCCAAATGTAGGCAAGGTATAATCTAATATAAGTATCTAAGTTGTATGTTGCCTATAAAGTTATAACATGAATCATGGAAATTTAGTTAAATTCATGTACCATACGGATCATGGTGAATAAAAGATACATGGACATGTGATGAGAAAACAAAGAGAGTGAAAATTAAATTCAAGAGTTTTCACGCAAAGTGAAAATAGGTGAGCAAAATTTTCAAGAATGTAAACTCATAAGAGGAATAATCAAATGGAAATAACCAAATACA
This sequence comes from Torreya grandis, assembly GCA_037957365.1. NCBI lineage: Eukaryota > Viridiplantae > Streptophyta > Pinopsida > Cupressales > Taxaceae > Torreya > Torreya grandis. The sequence goes on from JARHVA010001267.1 coordinate 731,438, forward strand.
AATGGAAAATTAAAAGTCATCAAGTCAAATAGAAATGACCATTCAAAAAAATAGAAGTCACACTAATGTGAAATGGAAAATGAAATTATACCACAATGTCCCTTGAGCTAATTATGAATCAATGATCATATATATGTATACAATGTAACTCACCTATCGATTATGTGAATAAAAGATGAATCATTGAGGTAATAGGTATGTTCTCAAAGCTAACTAGTGATACCATCAATTCCTAAAGTGTTAAAATAGATTATACATAGAGTTGTACTTGACACATTATTAACAAAAGTAGAAGATGTTTTCAGCAAAGCATTGTATTCAAAACTAATATATTTGATGCATGTATATGTATATTTGAATTTAGTTTACCTTGGAGATGTACCAATAGATGATAATTCCACTTTCTGGGTTTTGATCTTGTTTCTCTTGTCTCTTAGGAACCCATTTGAGTGCTATTTTAGACGTATCAGGATATGGTTTGGGATGTTTCAAATATTTATTTCCTTGATATTTTAATGTAATATTTTCATGTGTGTTATCAAGTAATAGAATGCATGGTATAGATCATGGCATATAGCATATTATATCACATAGTATAGTCAATGTATATGTAACCATACATAGTGAATGTAACTATCGATCAACAAATGTGACCCAAAATAAATAAATCATAAAGATATGACAATTATAGATCCTATAATACAAGTAAAAGTGTGCATGGTATAGATCATGACATATAAAACATGATATCACATAGTACATGAAATGCATATGTAACTAGACATAGTAAATGTAACTATTGATCATCAAATGTGACCCACAATAAATCAAGCACATAGACATGGGATCCTCTATGGATAACACATGACAAGAATAAAAAATAAATATACACAAGCACACACTACAAAAAACATACACATACAAGCAATTGAGAACTCATATGACACACAATATACCATGCAATGTAACCATATAATTATCATATGACGCAATATAATGCCTCGTAAAACACACACAAAATTTAATCCAGGGAAATATATTTATAGGAATTGGTATAGAGTTCTATACGAAAATGGAAATTATGAAGCATATAAAATAAGACTCACTAAAAATATGCCCTTAATACAAGAAATACCCCCAATATGAGAGTTCCCAATGGTTCAGGCATAATGAAATTGTTAAACATTTGTAAATCCATGATCATATGTACTATGTATATATTACATCCATATCACAAGACACCATGAGAAGCATGTGTGTAACATGTATATGTAATCCTATAGTATATGTAGATATACATGAAATGTAATAATGTGTTACTATGTAACCACATAGATAAAGGATTTTTTTATGATTTTATAAGAGAATATTGCCCCCTATATGGGAAATAAATTACCAATTTGAGCACAAAAAATGTCCTAAGTGTAAACATGATATAGTCCAATATAAGTATCAAAGTCATATGTTTCATATATATTTATACCATGAATCATGGAAATTTAGAGAAACATATGTACCATATGGATCATGGTGAATAAAAGAAACATGGACATGTGATTACAAAATAAAGATATTGAAAAGAAAAGTCAAGAGTTTGTACATATAGAGAAAATTGGTGAGTAAAAATGTCAAGAATGTAAACTCCTAGGAGGAATAATAAAATGGAAAGAATTAAAGGCAAATATAAAATGGAAAATCATGAAAATTCATCAAGTCAGATAAAAATGACTAGTCAATAAAGTATAAGTCAAATCAATGTGAAATGGAAAATGAAATTCCATGAGAATGTCCCCTAAGCCAATTTTGAATCAATGATCATATGTATATAATGTAAGTCACATATCGATAAAGAAAAAATGTTTATTAGTGTTGGACCCCTAATTTTGGATAAGTATTTTTTTATTTTGGTGTGGAACCTGCATGGTGTGAAAAGAGTATAGCTTAGATATACTAAGGCACAAAACTAGACTAGCACAATAGGACCATTGTGTAGAACTAGTGAGGCACAAAAGGGTAAGGGCACAAAATCACCAGCATGAGAAGACCCAATCAAAGATGAAATATAACTATGAGTAAATTTAGAGCATAAGAATTAGAACAATAGTGATAGACTTGGGGAGTGCATGGGAAGTGGGAGATGGTTAAGAAGTTATTCTCAAAGGCCATCCAAACCTTATCTATAATCACTTTTACACTGAAATACAAAGAGATAGACACATGGCATCAAGGATATAGCATAGAATAAGTATATAGGGGATGCAAAGGCCCATGTCCTTAAGAGAAACCAATTAATAGACTATCATGACTCTCAGTTGATAGAGAGTTCATTAGCCAATCACTGATGTCATTTTTTTTATAACTACTTGGTTAAGGAAAAAAAAATATAAATACCCTATATGAAAACATTGTAAGGTAATAGATTTTGGATATCATTTTGTTGAAGCAAAATATGAAGTTATGGATTTTATAATCACTTCTAATGTTCATGTTCTAATTAATTGATAGTTATGTAAATGTGGTAGGTTTTTATTGAGCACTTGTAGTTGTAACTGAATATGAGATCCATGCAAACATTATTAAAGGATAAAAACCCAACATTTGGGTTCTATTGCCAAGACCCATACCCCTTACTACATAGTAATGGAAGATGATTGAAAGTATCACCCTTGAGAGTATTAAGCAATGTATTACTAGCATTTAGGATAATTTTATGGTTCCTTACCTTGAACCAAGAGTTTTTTCATGTCAGTGGGTAGAATAGAATCTCTACAGTACATTATATGAAACTTTCTTCATGGAAATGTTGATTCATTTGCATACTTGGTTATTTGATTATGCTCAAGGTTGATCAAAAAACTTTGGGAGAATATAGTCTTGGATGTTGGAATGATAAAGAGTTGTATAATGAATAGGAACACCATGGACATGAGCTATTAACATCTGATGGAGAGGAGTGTTGAAAAGTTACATTCTAGAATATTTTGGAACCACTTATGCTTGTCATAAAGAAGCTAAGTTTTAGTTCCTTAGAGAACCATGTGGTTGGTATATTAGACATTTTACATTATAAATTAAGAATTTTTTTGTTGACTATGGGCTTAGAATTATGGCAATGGAGAGATAAATCCATATTTGCATGAGCTGCACATTTGGAAGGGGATATAGAAGAATTAGTAAAAGAATTTAGGTTGAGAATAGGAGCCAGTCAATAGGCATTACAAAAGTTAGAATATGATGAAACTCGATAGAGGATCATAGGAGTGAGTGGTATAGGAAGGGATGGGGAGAACTTAGGAAGTGTTGTTAGGATCTGTAGGGAAGCATAAAAACATAAAGAGGACCCCATCACTTTTGAATTGCACCCCATGCCACTTTTATCATATGAAGAGAAACTAGATAGACAATAGAAACTTAAAAATCCAAGTTTTAACCTACCAATCTCATAAACCATAGTGTGTGCTCATGATTTTGAATTAGATTAATTACATATACATAATTAGGATAAAGCTAGAGTGGAATTAGAAACTAATCCTATAAGGGATATTGTAGCTGATCCAATTTTAACTAATACAAAATTAACACTTACTTTCCCTATTCAAGGGAATCTCATTTTCAACTTGGGGTGATTGGAGGACCTAACATTCATAGTGGATAGACTACAGGCCCAAATATTATTAATCAACTAGCTACTACACCCCACAACATAGGTGTTTCTACTAGAGGAATTGGAGGTAGACTAGGATGTGTCATGGGAGGAGGTGGTGGACTTCCCCCTCAAGGGATATGATTTAGGGGTTATACAAAACCACTAGTATCATCACCTCAATTATTAATAGTATATTATGAAATGATGCTCCACCTACCTAAATATCAAGGCATAGATAATTCTATAAAACATGTCCAAAAGTGTAAACTTATTTGAAAGGTGTGATGCATCACTTCTTCTCAGTGAAAGGCCACATAATTTGTAACTATACTTTTGGAGAAAGTGCATAAGTGGTATATAAATTTTTACCCTCAACAAGTATTAATTAACTATGCTCATCTCAAAACAATATTCATTTATGAATTTGACATTCCCAAATTTGAGCAACAAAGTATTGTCATATTGAAAGATATAAAGCAAGAGCTTACTGAAAGTGTACAGGATTACGATGCATGGTTCAAAACACTTTTATCAAAGTTTTCAATTGAAATCAATGTTGTTTAGCATGCACAATGGTTTGTGGGAGGTTTGTTACTTCCTTTTCAATGAAAACTATCCCATAATACCTTTACTAGCTCATGTGAAGCTTTGAAATGCACCCTTCACACTGAAGCTGTTGGTAGTATTGACACTGGGATAGTCCCTTCATGAAAGGTAAAATGGATTTAATGGAATAGAAAATTGAAAAAATAATATCAAACAATGCATATGATCTACTTTTAATGCTCTTTGTTTTACTAATTGTGAGTCTAAAGGATATAACTGAAGTAGCTACATGTGTAAAAACATTCATGTTATACTAAAGTAGTCATGTGAAATTTTCCATGAAAATGATGTACACTCTTGTCCTCTCTTGAAATGAGATACACATTATATGGTGTCAAAATATTTCAAAATATGTGATGCCTACACCTATGACACAAATGATTGTCAGCTAATTAGTGATATCTATGAAGCATGCACTAACAGTACATACCAAACCTCAGTGTCCAACAATAATGATAATGATGGTTTTCATGGTCAAGGTAGAGGATGAGGATGAGGAGGTGGTCATTTCCCACCAAGAACATATTATAAATGTGGATCCCTATACCACTATTAAAGGGATTGTCCAATCTACCCTACGTGTGATTTTTGTAAAAAGGACCATCGGTTGGAAGAATGTCCTAAGTTATACATAGCCATAACTAAAGAGAGAAATGACAAAGGGAAAAGTATGATTCATCTTGAGAAACCATACTATCACGTGTGTTTAAGCACCCCAACAAATCAATAGGTAAATATCACTATGCATAGTAGAGGAAAATCTCAATCTACATCTACTCCTATTAAGACAGTATAACATGAAGAGCCTAGGGCAAGGAAGTATCTTGATTCCCAACAATAAAAGGATGTTCTCTAGGATACTATGATGTTAGTATGAGAACTACAAGGAAATATTCAATTTATTAAAGACTAAGAAGCAATGCAATGTGCTAATATGCAAAAAGCAATAGAGCCTCAAAACATGGTGTGAGATGATTTTCAAGAGATTTGCAATCGTATGATAGATGAAGACATTGTCCCACAATTGAGAATTTGGATTTAAAATTAGGTACAAGCACCAAATTATGCTCAACCTCAAATGAATCGATATATTGAGGATCATCATTTAAATCATGCTTGATGGCAAGATACCCTTATTCCTCCTAGCCCTTTAGAGGATAAAGAAATACTAGTGAATGCTACCATCAACGACTAGGTAATTTGAAACATCTTAGTTGACACTAGTGCTGAACTTAAAATATTTACTAAAGATGCATGACATAAAATGGTGATTCTAACATTATAACCTTCACTACATGTATTGATTATAGCTAATAAAACTCATGCTCTATCGATTGGTCCTCAAGAATGCAATAGTGGATATCTATGGATTACCTTTCAAAGTTGACTTTGAAGTTCTCATGTTAGTTGAGGCTAATGAATTCCCAACTCTATTGGGGTAAAACTCATGTTATGAAAACAATTATGACTTAAGTTTAAAAAAGAGCTACATCATTTTTGAGAATGTTGATCAACACATTGTTATTCCCCTAAATTGAACACATGGGCCCCCATATGTTGAAACTGTTAATGTGGACAAAAATATTAACCACATCTATAATGTCACTGCTAGAGATGGTGAGTAATGTGATCCTACTCTTGGTGTCATCCTCTAAGGGATGAACACTCATTCCCTTTCTAATACTACAAACAATGCTTATAATTATTGGGCCCACAGTGACTTTGACCTCATTAGAAGAGTGTGTAGTACCATTGGTAGTCAGGAGAACATTCCATGTCAGTATCATAAATGCCATAGGTTAGTTCACCTTATTACTATCTAATTCATAAGGGGAAAAATAATAGATGCGCATTTAGAAAGACTCAATCCAACCCCTCAATTTCATGACCAAATAAAAGTCTATGACTTTGTTCAGTGCCTTGAAGAATTTTATCACTCTAACAATGATCATTTATGATCCTTGGTTCACCTCTTTGATATAAAAACTTCAAGATGGTGGCAAACCCATAATAATCAAATTCTCTAGTGGGATCAAGTAAACTTTCCTTTGCATCATTGGTTCTATCACAACAACTGAGTTAAGGGAATAATCAACTATAGTGGAGTACAAGCACTTGAACCCCATATAGAGGCCTGTGAGTCAATGTGGAGAGTTGAAGAGTCTTACTTACTAGAGTACTTATGGGTACATTAGTTATATAAAACTTTAAGAACTTGGGCAAGAACATGGTATGTTCATTAAGAGCAGCATATGAGTACCTACTTTTGGCATCTGTTGAAGGAAAACATGAAATCAACACTATCTTTTCCTCTCTAAGAATGGATTTATGCTTCACTCTTCAAGCCATACACAAATATATTATTGGTAACCTTAGTATCATTGAAGAATGCCTAAGATATATCCATAATGTCCCAGAAGAAGGACTAATTATCTTTAATGAATCATCTACACAACTTATTCCTGCACTAGAACCAGTGTTTGATCAGGACCGACATGAAGAGATATGCTAAGGGAAACAAAATCTAGTACTTTAGGTAGAAGAGGGTGAAGGGTTCGACCCACTTGACCCCTTATCAAATAATTTGATTGTTCCTATGGACTATGGCACACAAGTTTCTCATGATACTGGTCCCGATATAGACCACCCTTACTCTGGGCCAATTCAAACTACCCAATCCAACATCAACATAGAGGAAGAGCCAAAAATAACTAATTTAGGTAATTAATGGATTGACACAAAAGTTTTATATATTTGAGTTGTTAAAATAATACCAAAATGTATTACTAAGAAGATACAATGAGATGAAAGGAGTTCATCCATCCCTAGGTAAGATGCATATTAAACTGGTTGGCGGTGCTTGACCAGTTAGAAAAAGCCCATATAGGATGAATTCAAATCTATGAGAATGTGTAAATGAAGAAATTGATACTATGTTGCATGTTGGAGTAATCAACCCCATTGATGAATTCATGTAGGTTAGTACCATGGTAATAAGTATAAATAAAGATGGATGCATTCAAATTTATGTTAATTACTAGATACTTAATATATCTTGCATCACTGATATCTTCCCAACATCATTCACAAAGGAAATACTTGAAGGCATCATTGGGTATGAAATATATACTTTTAAAAATGGATTTTTAGGGTACCATCAGGTCCAGATCATTGAGGAGTATCAACCTAAGACTACATTTTCCACTAAATGAGGATCTTTCGCATTTACTATCGTGCCTTTTGAGTTGAAGAATGAATAAATTGTATTCTCATGTATAACCATTGAAGCCTTTAAATATTTCATCCATAATTTTCTTCAAGTCTGCTTGGATGACTGGATAATCTATGGCTTGGTCAAGGACCATTGCTCTAATCTATGACTCATGCTTGAGCATTGTCGAGTCCTAAAAATATAATTGAATCTAAAGAAGTGTCTTTTTGCTACACCTTTCGGTGTTCTTATAGGACATATTATTTGTAAGGATGGAATTTTGGTAGACCCAACCAAAGTATCTATCAATCTTCACCTCCCAGCACCAAAGTGTCAATGTGAAGTTTGCACCTTTCTAAGACATACAAGTTATTATAGGAAATTCATTCATGGGTATGTAAAGATTGTTGTGCCTCTAGAGGAACTCTTAACACATAACACTTCATCTAGAATTACTCCTGTTAAGAAGCTTTTGAGGCCTTAAAAGACAAGTTGGGTACTATTCCCATCCTCTAGTTCCCTGACTAGACAAGCCCATTTTATGTCCATGTTGATGCTTCTAGAATGGAAGTTGGTGCAATCCTTTCACAACCAAGTGAAGATCACCTTGATCACCTGATCTACTTTGTTAGTAGAAAACTGAGCAGAATTACACCACCATGAAATGTAAAGCATTGTCAATGGTCTATGCTCTATAGAAATTTCAACAATATTTATTGGCAACTCCTTTTATATTCTATACATATCATGACACTTTAAAGTATATATTAAACAAACTTGTGCTGCATGGATGGATCTACCACTAGATAGTGTTGTTTCAAGAATTTATATTTTATATCATGGTCAAACTGAGAAAAACTAATTGTGGCCCTAATCACCTCTCTCAAACTGATTTCAAAGAACCATCATACACTAATGAAGATGAATTGCATGATGTTCCACTCTTTCATGTTACTCATGTACCTGAGAAGCTGGAATATATTGTAGCCTTTCTAACTACCAACTCAATGCTCAACTGTCTAAATCCATAGGCCAAGAAATAACTCATGGTTTGTGCTACACCCTTTCGGCTCATACAAGGGTACCTCTATAAGCTTGGAAAAGATGAAATTATTTGGTGTTTTTTCATGAACATGAGAATTCTAAGGTACTACAAGAAGTTCATGAAGGCATTGCAGGTGGACACTATATTGGAGAGGCCACTACACACAAGGTTCTGCTAGATAGATTATGGTGGCCTACTCTTTTTCAGGATGCTAAAATATATGTTTCAAAGTGTGACATTTTTTAGTGCATAATAAAACTAAATCACCAACATTTTATGCATTTACATCCAATCCTATCTCAATAACCATTTGAAAAGTGGGCCATTTATTTTGTTGGCCCCATCAATCCAATTGGACACCGAATAGGTTCTTGATATATCATCACAAAAAATAATTATCTCACATGTTGGCTTGAATCTATGTGGACGAGAGATTGTACTACTGCTAATACTATGCACTTCATTTTGGAACATGTCATAACTTGGTTTGGATTCCCACTAAGTTTTACTAGTGATCGCAGTCCCCATTTCCTAAATGAAACTATTTACATCTTACTTATTGAGTTCATGATTGATCATCACAAAATAACATTGTATCACCCCTAAGCCAATGAAAATGTTGAGGCATTCAATAAAATATTAGGCACAACACTGACAAAAAATTGTAATATTAGCTAAACTAATTGGGATGATAGAGTATCTGTGGTACTTTGGGCTTACCAAATAACCTATAAGCACCTGAACAAGAACACACCATTTAATTTAGTATATGATAAAGAGGAAATCCTACCAATTAAATTCTTGGTACCATCTCTTTGCATTTCATGTGTTGGATAATTGTATGAGGAGTCATCCTTGAAGCTATGCTTAGATAATTTGTTAGAACTAAATGAAGCCTATTTCCTTACTCATTGGAGTTAAGATGTGGAGAAATACAAACAAAAAGCATGGCATAATCGAGACATCAAGCATAAAACATTTATCCAAAAAAAATAAAGTCTTCCTCTATGACTCCAAGTTTGCATGCCATTCTAAAAAACTTTAAATTCACTGAGATGGTCCCTTTCTAATTTATAACATTTAACCTACCAGTGCTTATCAATTACAAAGGTTGGATGACCAATTTCTTCTTGGGAATTACAATGGAAGTTAGATATAACCATATTTCACCTTTGAATAGTTTAAATTTTATAAAATTAAGGCTTATGCCATTAGCCTAGGATTTTTTATGTTCATTAAAAGCACTACCTTTATTACATGCAACATTTATTTAATTTAGAATAGCTGAAGTTTTATACTTATATTTTTGTAGAAGACCATGATATAGTTTTAATGTGGGGTAAAATGTACCTATATTCATGATTAAATATGCATGCGTAAGTTGCTTAAGGTGTGTAAGTTATTTAAGGTGTTGAATTTAGTCAAGGTATGCAAGCTATGTAAGGTCCATAAATTACATAGCCCTAGGATAGGGTATTCCTGCCAAATAGTTTGAAAATTGAAAATAAATAGAATAGTTATCTTCCACTCCAAATAAATGTGTGGGACATAGCTATCTTCCACTTCAAAGGAAAGCATAGGATGGGATGTGTCATTAATGTGAAAAATAGTGGTTGCAATAAATGTGCCAACATCATGACAAGATAATATTGTTAAATGCATTTATGGTGAAAAGCAATGGTCAAAGAATGGTAGCCTTTAAAAATTCATTAATTATGAGAAGTGATGGATGAAAGGAAATGGGGTAGTAAATGTGGTTTAACCCCTCAAACCTATAAAAGGACAAGGAAGTTGATTTCTTAATTTTTACCTTTGCTTCCATCTATGATTATAGAGTTAAAGAATGAAGAAAGCCATAGTGATTCTAGAGTGAGTAAACAAGCATCACAAATATTTAAAAATTTATTGAGATGAGAATCAAGTTACATAATCAAAACATAAGGCCAACTCTAAAATATGACCATAATAAGGAAAAATTGTAGTTGCAGGTTACAGCGGTAGACGTCTGCCATTAAAGGTCAATGAAGCGAGAAAAGCCAAAGTCATCAACATAGCAATCATGTATATCTTTAAGAACATTAGACAACCATGCCTGAACCTTCAGGATCCTCAGATCATGATGCAACCTAATAAGAATGATTTAAGGACTGGTCCATTGCCAACGATACTAGAGGAAGAGGAAACACTTGGAGGGAAGTAGTTTTAATCAGGAAAGAGACACCTGAAGAATAGGTACAATGTATAGAAGGAGAAGAGGTGAGTATGCCATGCCAAGAAAATAAGGCACAATCATCACCACCCTTGCCATTTATGATATAAAATTTAGTACCTAGAGATAATGTTATGTACAGAAAACTAGGTCTCCACTTGCATAATTTTTGACTATAATCATTGTCAACCTGGAAATGAGGTTGAGTTGTAAAATGACTACTAGCTTGAGAACCTAAACATCCAAAACCAATTGGTGTATAACCTCAATATATTTATTTCTTTGGATGTTATAGGGTCATTCTAATTGTTTAACATTCCATAGTTTGGAAAACCCATGGAGGCAATCAAGTTTCTACTTTCATGCATCCATGATGACTACCTTTACTTCATTGGGCATAGCATGAAAATCATGCCTAAGAGGAAAAGTAAGGTGTCAAGGATGAAATGTTAGGGAATGAATGTAATTTTTGACTTGGAGGATTCTGATGAGATAAAAAATATAGCCATATTGCTGATGTACCAAAATCATGGCCATGACATGCACATCAAGAACCTACAGGATCCTACCCTCTGGGTTGTTGTGCACATCATAATGACCAAGATTGATGGTATCAATTGATGGAAAGAGGTATTTATGTCCCACCTCTAAATATCCAAAAAATTTACTAATGACTTGAAGTATAATTGGGCTATGTACCTTGCCCATAAAATCATTAGAGATGTAGAAAAGACCCATCAAATACCTAGTCATAGGTTTTCATGGAGAGTTCAAAGGGCATAGATCATACACCAAAAAATCTCTAACAAGTACTCCTATGGAAAACAAGAAGTAGTAAGGCACAATGCTACACAAGTTCACATCAAGATCCTCCAAAATGGTAGAGGACAACCCAAACACTGTAACCTAGTCTTTCTCCATCTTGACCTTTTCCCCCTCATCCTTCTCCACCTGGACCTTCTCCTCCTTCACCTTCTCCTCCTTGAACTTATCCACCCAAGGTTATATCTTCATAGTTACCTCTACCCCTACCTTATTCTCTGCATGTTCCTCCACCCCTAGCTTCACCTCCTAGAAATTCATAGGCATCTTCCCCATCATGGGTTATACCATAACAAACAACAAAGAAAGAACTAGAGCAAGAAGAACGTACAATCTAGAAGGAAGTTTTTAAAGACTCTAATTCCAAGAAGACACCTTCCTTAGTGCGAGAGGAGGAGACCACCTTCAAAGACTCACCATGGGACATTGGGGGTCTATTTGGTGAAGATGAGGATGGTGAAGATACTTGACAAATGAGTAGAATTATTATTGGTAGCACTTCTTTAGCTACCAATGTATAGGTCAAGATATTAGAGCATGACCTAAACATAGGAAAGGAGACTATTTTATGCCTAATAGGATGCCCATTTGATAAGTATAGCATCAAATGGGCATCGCTAATAAGATGTTATACTTATAGCTGCACTTCCTCACCTAAGATGCAACCCTTGACATAAGGTGGTAGATGTCCTTCTTGTTAGACATGTATAATGAGGAGTTCCATTTTGATCTCCATCTAGATAGCCTCCTCTTAGGTCCTCAATCTATAGTGCTGCCAACCCCACTATGGGTTGATCCCCAAAAGATCACCCCTCTGCAAGCTAGCACTACATTTTTAAATATGGTTTGTAATGTCACATACCAAAATGTAATTTTAGACTCTAATGCATGTGATGCAAAGAAGAAACATGGAAAAGTGGTAGCTATGTATGAAAAAGAGGTTATCACCTGGAAGGCACTCAAAAAAGAAGTGGCTATTTTGAAACAATAAATAAAGGAGGCCATTGAGGCCAAGGTCAAAACCTTAAATTTTTGCAAGTCAATTCTGGGCCAAGATCCAACATTAGTGAATGGATTGTTTGTAGATGTGGAAGCCATAAATAAATTAGAGACCTTAGTAAATATATTTTTAAAGCAATACAAAGAACAACCTGCATCAAGAAATGAGGTACTAGTATTAGCAGAGCAATTTACTCAGGTGGTAGAAGTGTGTAAGCACACCCTCAAAAGAGTTGGGAAATCATCCCCATCTTGGATGGGATTTTTGAAAGATTAGCATGACCAAATACAATATTAGAAGCTCAACTCCATGTAGAAGAAACCTAGAGGAAGCAGATGGTATATTCTACCCTTTTAATAAAGATCACACAAAGCGCGTGAAGGCATTCAAGGATGTCAAAACTATGGAAGAGAAAATTAACATACATCGACAACAATTGAAGGTTAGTTTTGAATCCCTCTAAAGATAGGTTGTCAATGAAGTCTCAACATTGAAAGAAGTTCATAAGGATGCTATCACATCCTTTGATTAATTAGTTAAAAAGGCCAATGAGAATTATGAGCAACTCAAGAAGATGAAATCTAAAGCAGCCATTGAAGAAATAACTATAAAGATGCTTGACACATTGTCACATTAGGACAATGTCAAGAAGTAGATTGAATAAATGGCGCCTAAATTTTTGGTGGGGGTCACAATCGAGACTGAGTTTGGAATGGGCTAAGAGTATAGTATGGGGTGATATTAGACCCCAAATTTTTCCTAAGTAGTTTGGTATTTTAGCACATAACCAACATGACATGAAAGGAGTATAGTTCAGAGATAATAGGGCATATAACTAGACTAGTGTAATAGGACCATGGTGCAAAAATAGTGAGGCACAAAAGGATAAGGGTATATAAGCACCAGTGTGAGAAGACCTAGTCAAAGATGAGATATAACTATGAGGGACCTCAAAGCATAGGACTTGGAACAATAAAAAAAGACTTGGGGAGTGCATGGGAAGTGGGAGATGGTTAAGGAATTATTCTCAAGGGCTACCCATACTTTATCCATCATGAGTTTTGAACTGACGTATAAAGAGATAGACACATGGTAACAAGGATCTAGCATACAACAAGTATATGAGGTGTGCAAAAACTTGGGTCCTTAGGAGAAACTAGTTAATAGACTGCCATGACTCTTAATTCCTAGAGAGTTCATTGACTAGTCGCTCATGTCATTTATTTTGTAACTACTTGGTTAGGAAAAAACAAGTATAAATACCCTTGTATGAAATCACTATAAGGTGACAAATTTTGGATATCATTTTGTTGAAGCACAATATAGAGTTATGAATAGTATAATTAATTTTGATGTTCATGTTGTAATTAGTTTATATTTATGCATCTATGGTGGGATTGCATTGAATACTTTTAGTTGTAACTTAATATGAGATCTATGCAAACTTTTACTTTTTTTGAGAAATAATTTCTAAACTTCATGTCATTTATTTCCATAATTATAATTATTGAGCTTAATGAGACAAGGACCAATGTAGTGTATCTCTTTTTCTAAGTAAATTCTAATTAGATATAAGTTCAAACTCAAGAACATGACTAATATGTTACTATGCAAGATAACCCATGGGAACTTGTCTCTTGTTACACACTTTGTGTGAGTGCACAAGATCATAGTTTTGCATGAAAGGACAATGCACTAGCTCATTAGGGATACCTTTTAGTGCCTAAAAAATTATTAAACAATAAAAAATCAATAGTTATCCAATCTAAAAATCAATACCATCAATTCTTAAAGTATTAAAATAGATAATACATTGAGGTATACTTGATCCTTTATTAATAAAAATAGTAGTAAAAAAACCATCGTATTCAAAATTAATATCTCTGATGCATGGATATGTGTATTTTAATTAATTTCACCTTAGAGATGTACTAATATATGATTATTCCTTTTATATTTGGTTTTGATCTTGTTTCTTTTGTCTCTTAGGAACCCATTTGAGTTTTGTTTGAGATGTAATAGGATCCACTTTGGGATGTTTCAAGTATTTCTTTACAAAATTTTATCACATTGTATTTTAATTATATTACCTTGATATTTGAATGTAATATGATTATTTGTATTATCAAGTTTCACTTTAATGTCTTGTAACTACTTCAATTATTTTTAATCTAAGAGATATGGAATAATGTAAAACTATGCAATAGTAAGATTATGTAAAATATGGTAATAAATGCATTAATTTAAGTTGAAATAGATTAGTATATATTTCGTTATTTTGATTTAGAATTGATAAAATAAGAGGGAATTAATGAAATTGGATGATTATAATTATCCATAACTCACATAAAGTGTCTTTGTACTTGGAAATTTTATGCAACTACTTCATCAGTTGCTCAGACTTGAAACAGAGGTTGAAGGCCTCACTCGACTCTTCTCATAGAGTCTAAACCCTACAATAGTTGAAACTATCCAAAGTTTATTGATATTATCCCTATTAATTATGTGGGTTTATAAATCCTTATACTCTTACACTTGTGCTTTAAAAATGTTCTTGTGTGTGAGTATTCCTTTAGTCTTATGCGACTATGTATGTTTATGTTCTCCTTCTGTCTAAACCCCAGTTATGATTTCAACTACAAGACACCCTTTAAAAAAGGGTTAGCATTTTAGTTTGGATATCCAAATCAAAACACATTGAATGGATAAGAAAATTATATCTTTTAATCCTATAAATAGGTCTCAAATCAGACATAGTTCTGCCGCTTATATGTATGTGTACAACATCATGAACATTCTAGAATTCAATGTAATGTTTTGATCTTCAAAACTTAGTACCATGCAACTTTGACTTTGTGTATTTATATTTGGTTCTATATACTACTTTAAGGATATTCCTTGAATGGATTTTATGTGTATGCCTTTTTGATAAAGTGTCAAGAGAGTGCTAATTGAATCTACAAGTTTCTAATTAATTCTTAAGGTGATGTCCAAGTCATACCAATTAAGTGTAACCTTATGAATGATTTGTTTTTATAGATAAATATTCATTAATTAATAATAAAACATGTGTATGTTGACTGAATGGAGACTTCCCAATTTGATAAATATCTATTAAGTGCACCTTAACACTTCTAGTAGAGACAAATCCATGTAATAACTTACACTACCTAGGAATTACTGATAATGTCCTTGAAGTGTAAATCAATGGTTTGAAATATGGAAAAGGTTTGTCTAGGACTCTGAGATGTTCTTGTATATATAATCTAATCCTTATGATGTGTACATAGAAAATAAAGGTGATAAAGACAATATATGGGTAGACAAATAATTGGAAATTGTGTTTAAGATTCAAAGTTATGTGCATTGTCCAAGTATTTCAAAATATGTCAAGATTAATGTTTGAAAAGTGTCTAATAAATAAATTATGTCTAAAAATACCCATTTTTAATTTAGTTTTGAAAATTATAAATTAAAAGTATAAAATAAGAATTTTTATACAGGTAATAACCACGGTTGGTGTTCATAGGTTTGACCATAATGTCCCATTTTCTCCATGTGAAACTTGAAATAATACATGCATATTTCAATGCATACTCATAATAACAAATATTTTTATTGGAAATATAAGGGATGAATACACCTAATCGTATCAAAACCAAAATACCAAATTTTGAATTTGTTTGGAGAATATCGTGGGGTGATCATGCCCTAAGGAGATACAACTACTAAAAATGCAATTTGAGAGTGTAAATGCCCTAAATAATACTCGATAAGCAGTGATAGAAGTTGAAAAATGTTATAAAATCAGCCATAATTATATGAGTATCAAAATAAATATTTTATGGAACCCAAAATCATATTTTCATGTTAAAGAAGGACCCTGAAATAGGTTTGTATGTAAAAGTGAAACCTAGACACAAGTTAGTATGTACAAAGATCAACCAATATATATGGATATAGACACAAATATATCATGTATTATCATCATTCCCCACCAATCATTGATATATCAAATATAAAAGTGTTTGCATGAATAAAATTCATGCCCAATATGATCTATTTATACCTCAAATTGATATAGAATGTCAACGTTTGTCTATAAATATGTCATAATATGTCTCAATTATTCCTCAAAATGATGTATAATTCCAAAATATGTCTCAATATGACCTATATAAATCATACAATTTGCCTTAGTGTGTGAAATGTCTATATATCATGGCCTAAAACTCTAAAATAAGCCCTTTGTATGACACATTTTGATATGAGAAATGAAGCATTAAAACCACTCATTTAAGAATAAAGAGATATGCATATCATGTGTTATATAGGAAAGTATAATCATGTAAACTATATATACAAACATTATAAGAAATGTCCTCATATAGTAATTTTTATCATTCAAGCATGTATGAAACATGTAATCCAAAGCAAGGTCATATAAGTGTCAGTGTTAAGTAGATATATAAATTAAGCAAAAAGTGATAAGAATATCAATAATGAATGATAGAAATCATGGAAACATAAATAAATTGAACACAACATAAATATTCATGATATAAATAACAACACCACACTCATAGTAACACTCAACTTATTACATATAACTTATATATAATCGTGCACATGTACACAACATCATGATCAAGAACCACACAATCATACAATAAATGACTCGACTTTGACATGACACAGATATGGCATGGAATAGAGGATACTTTGAAATAAATTACACATTGGACAATACATGGTAAAATTACCAACAAAAACTCAATACAACACACATCAATGATCAAACAATGTGATGATTATCAATATCAAGCACACATGAAAAAATCAATGTTAGTTTGCATAATAAATTATTGTCATCATATAGTATGCCAAAGTGAGATAATTATAGGAAATAATACACTCATTAGCATGAACAAGAAAAAGTCATGTATAAATAATCTAAGTAGGTAATTAAAATTAATGCACTAGTATAGAAAAATATAACTTAAAAAGTGTGTAGCATGTGCATAGAAAATGGATTTACAATTCAGTTTGTATATGAATAATAACATAAATTAGATATATGTTCTTGAAAAACATGTCATGCATGGGTCCAAATTTTTTATTTTTTAAATATTTGATATATTTTTAAAAAATATATTTGATTTTGTATTTTGAATATTTGATTGAACTATGTTTGAACTAATCTATGATCCCATCAAGTGGATGCTCAAGTGGAGTTCCTAAATCAATCAGTGAAAATATCACACATCATGGATAAAGAGTAACAGATATATAATTTTTTAAATTGTATAAGTGATTGTGAGCTATAAATATCCATTATCACCATCATAGTTGATCTGATCATGTAATCATAGTACCCTGTGAACTTTGTTTTATGTTAGGAAAATGCATTAATCTTATTTTTGGAACACATTCACAAGGTTAATGCAATAATAACATAAGAATAAATAGATTAATCAATCAAAGTGAAGTGTGAAAATAAATTTCTAACATGTGAAACAATCTTCAATAGAATTTTGCTATTTATGTATCCCACCAAAAATCAATTTTTTGACATCAATATACATATTAAATTTATTACTAAAGTTGTAAGCCTATGGGATCTATATTTCTAAATAAATGTCATAAATATATTGTAAATTCATCTGTAAAAGGTTTCATGTTTGATCCATGTTAGGTTTTCTAAAATATTTTACTTATTTTGGATCTAAAATAATGTAAAACTATGCATCAATCAGATTATGTAAAATATGGAAATAAATGTATTAATCGAAATTGAAATAAATAAATATTGTGTTATTTTGATTTAGAATAGATAAATAAAGAGGAGAGTAGTGTACATAATTTATTTTGATTATTTATCACTCATACAAAGTGTTTATGTACTTGAAAATTATTTACAACTACTTGTCAGCTACCCAGGCCTGAAACAAAAGTCAACAACCTTCTAGGATCCAACATTGTCTATTGGTAACCAATAGTGTCACTATGTAGTATGCATGTCTATAAATTTTGAGACACTTGTGACTTGACTTTAAATGGTTCCTAAGTGTGCACACACATTTGGTCCTATGCAATGAGTTTGTTTTCTCTCTCATTCCATCTAAATTCTAATTGTACTTGAATTGACATAATTTCCTTTTAAAATGGGTTAGCATCCTAGGTTGGATATGTCTAATCTAACCCTATTAAATGGTTTAGTGTTTCCTACATTATAGGACTCCAAATATGGCTCAATTTTCATGTAGTTATCCCATTTATGTGTGTGTGTTAAACATCATGAAAAATATAGAATACAATGCAATGATTTTATCTTTGATACTTGGAACCATGTAAATTTGACTTCATATATTTATAGTTTGATCTATAGATTGATCTTAGGTTTCTCCTTAAATGGATTTTATATTTTTATGCCTTTTTAATAAATGTATTAAGAGTGCTAATTAATTTCTAAATTTTCCAAGTGATTATCAAGGTGATGGATAAGACATACCAAGTGAGTATAAGCTTAGGAGTGATTTGTAATTATATATGACTCTTAATTAATTCCCTCTATGATTGATCATTGAAACATGTCTATTTAAATATAATAAAGAATTCCCAAATTTAAAAATAATCATTGAAAGCACCTTGAAACTATTGGAAAAGGTGTAGCCCTATGGTAACTAAGATTGTCTAAATGTTACTGATAGTGTCATACAAGTGTAAATAAATGATCTAAGATATGGATAATTTATTTTTAAAATTATAAGATGTTATTGTATAGACTTAGTCTATCCTAAATAGGTGTATCTATATAATAGAGGTGGCCACGTAATAGATGGGTACATAGATAGAGGGAAAGTGTGCTCGAGAATCAAATGTATGTGCATTGTCTAAGAATGTCAAATTTTATGTTTCAAAAGTGGATGATACCAAATTTAGGTGTCAAAATTAACCATTATATACCAAATATATCATAAAAATAATATAATAAATGTGTGGACCAATTGTATTAGGTAATGTAATATGACCCAATGGCTTATTTATATGTTCAGATAAAGATATTGGTACTTGAGTTAAATTATTTGAACCATATCTAAGTGTATTAAGTAAAAATTTAATGTAAATATTAATGGATGATTGATCATATATGATGATTCCATGTATTTTTTTTTTCATTTTATAAAATCACTAATGACCAAGGGTTCTACATTTGAAGAATGAGTCATTGTATAATCATTATAAGCCAATATTAGAACTACGTTATGCTTAAGTTGGTATAACTTAGAATATAGAACATCACATTGTATAATTAATTATTCATTATAAGATGTAATTATGAATTTTGGTTTTGTACGTATGTTAATCTCAATGTCACTTCTATAAATATGATCTTGGATTTTATGTTTCAAGGAAAAACACTTATACGTTGTATCGATGATTCTATGATAATCACAAGAGGAATTTGAATCATATGTTCATGGAAAATGGGCTAGATTATAATGCCCAATATAGGATAAGACAATCGTATTGTTATCAAGTAACTTCACATAATACTTTGACTATATTTGAGTTTAGGAAATTTCCATGATCCATGAGAATAAGGTGTAGTTGTCACTCTACAATTAGCCAATGGTTTAAGATTATTATTAATTAGTTCATGGATATTATTGAAACTTGTAGTACAATGAATAGTAGTATAATGTGAGGCATGAGTTTCATAGATAATTACTTTTGATTTAAATTTTGTATCTTCAAGTGTTTTGACCTCATTAAAAAATATGATCAAAAGATTTAAAAGCATGAAAATCACTTTATGCTTGAGATGAGGCTGTGTGTGTGTGTGTGTGTGTGTGTGTGTGTGTCTATATATACATATATATGTATCTCTCTCTCTATATATATGTATATATATACATCTACATACATACATGTATGCATGCATGCATACATACATATATACACACATATACACATACATATACACGTATGCATACACATACACATACACAGACACATACATATACATATACACGCTTTCATGCACACACACACACATTCATCAATTTACAATAGGAAACCATGCACAGTACCCTTGAATCTAAGAATATAATCAAATTTACCTTGATGAAAGTTTGGGATCTGTTTAAATGTGGCACATGCTAAATTATTATTGATAAATTATGATGGGAAAGCCTCTTCTAATATAAGGAAGGTATGTAAAGAACCACTAGGTATAGTGTTAAAAAAATATAAAGCATGGGACATTAATCATATATAAAATATCTTAAGCAATATGCTATCATTAACACCATATTTCCCAAGAGAATAAAAAAATTACTTAAAATGTTAATAAGGATATCCATACCCATAGAATAAATAAAAATTAGGTAATGTAAAACTAAGAGAGAGAGGAGAATCAATAATATTACACATTATAGGTTGGCCATCTATAGAATTAGAATAAGATTAATAATTAAATGCAATAGACTCTAGAGATAAATCTTGTACTTGTATTTGTAGCTCACCTTTGCATGCAACATAGTAACAATCTTATGAGTGGCACAACTAAAATATGAAGGGGTTAATTCAAGTATCTAAGATTTTTATTTGTTTCAAATATAGGAGCACTAGAGCTAGAATGAGAATAAGAACAATCATTAGAAGATCTAGGAGCATTATATGATAGATTTTTATTAGATACTTATTTCATCATTTTCATAATTTTGAGCAACACGAGAAGGATTTTTAAAAACATTTTTTTTTTCTAATAAATTCCTATTCATTTCATTGGTATTTTCATCTTAAGAGACATTATTATCAATATGGGCATTAAATTAAGGAGTACTAAGAGAAATATTTACATTCAAAGAATCATTTTTTCAACATTTATATTTGGAGGAAGAGTAGGAATACAATAATTTTCATTAATTACATAATTTTCAACATTTTCATTCATAAAAATAGTAGGAACATAGTATTTTTTGGCATTTTCACTCATATTAGGTTCTAATGTAGCTACGGTTAGGGGTCTCAGTTAGGATATGCCTTCTACCACAAATACAAAAATTACACAATATAATTTAGCACAACACCACTAATTTTATTACGTAATACATAGTTCTACAAACACATAGACTAAATGGCAATGATACAACCTTTAAACCCAAACAAAAACAACCTCAAAAATTCATGTAGGCTTATAGATAAAAATCCAACACTAAAATGTGGTCCCAAATCAATCAATCCCTGTAGTCCTTCCACATATATGTACACATATATAATTTTATTAGTCATAGTAACCTCTTTTAGACTACTTCCCAATATGGAATCAAATGCCTTCTCAAATTTATGGTATGTGTCTATATAGACACACATTTTACTAATTTTACATTAATTTATCAAAAAACCTACTAACACTTTCAATATACCTTAATTCAACATGACATACTACATCACATGAAATATCAGATGAATCCTTAGAAAATTCCCATGATTCAAGGAGATAAATGTAATGGTATTTTATCAAGAAAATGTCACAATAAAATATGCAATCAAACCAATCTACATACGAGATAAATCACATGGAAGTCACAACCTCATAAGGATATTTCTCAAGACTTTACAATAGACAAATGCACTGGAAAACCATTGTGTCATGATCTTCATATTTATCAATAATCTTACCAAAAATTAATTTAATCTATCCAAATGAATAAAAAAACATCACAATAATTTTAAGGTGGAGAAAAAATTCCTCCAAGAACTCTCACAAACCCTATTGATTCTATAGAAAAGCAACAACCTATGTGGTGACTGAAATGAAGAGTCTAATGTTCAAGAAGATGTCACAAACTTCTAGAATTTCATGTCATATCTCCAAAAGGTCATGTTTATGAAAAATATTAACACCACTTCTTGTGAAGAGATTAACAAGCTTATTCAAACAAACATTAATTAATATTTCTTGCAACAATAGATGCACATAACATTATAAACAATAAATATATGCACACTTAAAGGTGGCACAAACACACTATGCCTAATTTCATGAACTTGATAACTCCAGAATCAAAATAGATTGAACCTTGTCCCCGCTTAGTGCGAGTGCACAAGTATTTTATTAATTTCAAGAAATCAAGTACATAAGGGTGCCTTTGCTCTGTTAACCCTTTTACAATGTAAACATGATTTAAATAGTTTTTACCAATGACCGGTAAAAACAACTAATCCTATAACCAACTAAATATGAGAAAACAACCTGTAAAGTAATTCTAATTAATAAACATAAAACATAAAAACTACCTAATAATTAAACTAAGTTTATTTTATCGGGGTGTCTTTATAAAAGATGCATGCCCTATTTACAATAATTCTTTATTTCCTACCAAAAATCTAACCTAACGTTAAGACTTTGGAACAAGTCCAAACAAACCCCCCTATGATCCAAAGTCAGGTCTTTGGACACATACCAAGCATTTTTATGAATTTTTCAAATTTGATTCTATCAAGGGGTTTTGTGAAGATATCAACTATTTGATCGGTAGTTGGGAAATAATTGGATCAAGAGTTTTCTTTGCCACCAACATTCGCAGATAATGGTATTTGACATCCATATGTTTTGTTTTGGCATGAAACACTGGATTCTTGGACATCTTGATTGAACTCTGATTATCAATATATAACTGTGTAGGAGTAAACTGAGAAACTTGAAGATCTTTGAGAATATGACGAAGGTAAACAATTTCTCTAGAAGCATCCCATGCTGCAATATACTCTAATTCTGCTGATGAATTTGCCACTGTATCTTGCTTCTTACAACACCAAGCAATGGCAGCTGAACCCATATGCATAGTGTATCCTATGGTTGACACTCTATCATCCACACATCTGCCAAAATCTACATCACAATATCCAACAAGTTTTAAGTTCTTGTTGTGGCGGTATTCAAGGCCATATGTTTTCATTCCTTGAAGGTAATGAAGTACTCATTTTGCTGCATGCCAATGAATTTCTCTAGGCTCATGCATAAACCTAGACAAAATTCCAACTGAAAATGAAATATCAGGCCTGGTAGTCATCAAGTATATCATACCTCCCACCAATTGTCTATATGTGGTGCCATCAAAAAAGGCACTGCTATCATCCTTAGACAATTTCAAGTTACTTTCCATGGGAGTGAGGGCAGGTTTACAATCACTCATGCCAAACCTTTCTAATAAGTCAAAAATATACTTAGTTTGTGAAATGAAAATACTGTGCTCTTTATGAGTTACCTTTATGCCTAGATAGTAGTGAAGAAGTCCAAGATATATCATCTCAAACCCATCTTTTAATTCCTTCTTCACAAACTTTTTATGGTTTTCATCATTACCTGTAATACACAAGTCATCAACATAGAGAACTAGTATCACCATTTTCTTACCCTGCACTCAAAAATAGAGAGTATCATCTGATTCATTATGATGAAAACCAATGGATTTCAAGTATGAATCCATTTTCTCATACCAAGCCCTAGGTGCCTGTTTGAGCCCATACAAAGCTTTTGTCAATTTACACACTTTGTGTTCAGCACCCACCTGTTCAAAACCCTGAGGTTGTTTCATATAGACTTCTTCCTATAAATCACCATTTAAAAAAGCACTTTTAACATCTAATTGATGTATTTTCCAACCATTTTGTGCTGCTAAGGCAAGTACCATATGAATAGTGTGCCATTTGGTAGTTGGTGAAAATGTTTCCTCATAATCAATACCTTCTTGTTATGCATATCCTTTTGCAACAAGTCGTGCCTTATGTTTATCAATGGAGCCATCTGATTTATACTTAGTCCTATAAACCCATTTACATCTGATGGGTTTAACATGTGGAGGAGGATCAACTAAAACCCATGTATTATTGTTAAGTATGGAATCATACTCACATTTCATTGCCTGTTGCCAAACATGTTCAGCAGATGCCTCTTCAAAAGTGGATGGCTCAGTGGAAGAAGTAGTAACAACCATAGCATAGTTCACCTATTTTTGAGAATTCTGGGCCCTGTTAAACCAACTTCATCTACTGTCAAGTCAGAAAAAGTAATTTGAGCCCATTTTGGATACTTAGACAAATTATTCAAATTAGGTACTCCAGAATTGTCATTAGGTGCATCATTCGAAGGGGGACTTAGAGAATTTTCAACAATTTTTAAGTCATCAACCTGTGAACTTGTAGATGAAGGAGAGGAAAGTGAAGGAATTTGAGTCTCATACCATAACTTCGAAGAGTTATCCCCATTATTCAAACCCTTATCTCTTTTTGCATTTTTCCTCTCTAATCTATCAAGTTGAGAATCAATCTCTGCAGTGTTCATAGTCCCAAACTCATCAAATATTACATCTCAACTCACTATGAATTTGCCTGAATCCTATGCAAGCAAATGAAACCCCTTTTTATCTTCAGAATAACCAAGAAAAATGCATTTTCAACTTTGTGGTTCCAACTTAGTTCTATGTTTAATAGGAACCAAAGCAAAACAAACACATTCAAACACTTTCAAGTGTTTAACTTTGGGTTTAAACCCATACCATGCCTCATATGGAGTTTGTCTCAAAAGAGCAACGGTGGGGGACTTGTTTCTCAAATACACTGCAGTACCAATAGCTTCAGCCCAAAATTTAACATCAAGCTATTTCTAGTGCAACATGGCACGTGTTGTGCCCTATAAAGTTCTATTCATTCGTTTAGATACTCCATTTTGTTGTGGAGTATAAGCATTACTATATTATCGATGAATTCCATGTTCTCAACAATAGTCTAAAAATTCATTAGAGGTATACTAACCTCCATTATCTGAACGAAGAGTGGCCAAATGTGAACCTGTTTCTTTTTCAACTAAGTGTAACCAATCAACAAACTTAGCGAAAACTTTAGATTTATTTTTCATAAAAAATGCCCAAGTCATCCTAGAAAAGTCATCAATAAACAAGACAAAGTATCTACACCCACCAATGGATGACTTTTTCATGTCACATACATCACTATGAACTAACTGTAAACATCTGTTAGCTCTCCAAGATGACCATTTAGGAAATTTTTCTCGGTTTTGTTTGCCCAAAAAACATGACTCACAAAGAATACTATCTTTGTGAAAAATGGGAAACCCATTCACCATACTATATCTCTGCAAATCCACTAAAGAGTGGATATTCAAATGTCCATAGTGGAGATGCCATAACTGCTATGTAGACATAGTACTTGTACTTGAGTCAACAACTGTCGCAAGTTCTATATTGGGAGGAAACACCTTACAAAGCAATCTAACCAAGTTTCCATTTTCATACCCTGTATACATAGTTTTATAATCATCCTTCACTGAATTGATGTAAATGAGCCCATTTTCAAGCACAATTTGATAACCTTTCTTTTGAATAGTTACGAAAGAAAGTAAGTGTTTCTTCAATGTGGGAACATACCAAACATCCTCCAAGTATTTTATAGACCCATTAAGAAGAAGAATTTGAATAGAACCAAGTCCTAGTGGTGTATGCATAGAATTATCTGCTAAGGCAACTAGAGAGAGAGAAGCTTCCTTATAAGACCGAAATAAATCTCTCCTAAATGTCATGTGTTTGGTTGCTCCTGTGTCTAAAACCCATACATCTGTGAGCTCATCTCTAGCCTCATATTCAATATAATCAATGTGCCCCAAAGTAATGAATGCAAATTCATGGGCAACATTACTAGATTCATCATATTCATGATCGACATACTGAGCAGAGTTAGTCTTAGTCGCTTTTTATGGGCTCTGAATTTTATCAAAAGGAATCCTACATTGTGAGGCAATGTGACCAAATTTTCCACATCTATGACATTGAATGTCTGATCTACCTCGACCTTTGCCCCTATATGAATTGTGACCATGTCCTCGATCACTTGTTTCATGTTAATGTGATTGATTAGATTGCTGATTATTTGAATGACCCCTACCTCTATTTTGATATCTGCCTCCTTTGTAACCTTGACCCCCTCTATAACTGTTTCCTCTATTGTTTTGATGCCCAGATGAAGATGAACTAGGCTTTGACTCTAAAACATGGGCTTCTTCAGTTTTCTTGGATTTCTTGGGTAGAGAGAGGTCATGTTGGATGAGAAACTCAGCCAAATTATCAAAGGTGATGCCTGTGATCTTTTCAGAGACATGCAACATTTTTACAAAATTCCTATAGGACCCTGGTAGTCCTTTCAAAGCAGCAGTAAATATGAGCTCATCATCTAGTTCTCCAAAACCAGCCTTAGTGTACTTAGTAGTGATATTTTTCAACTTAGACAAATATTCTCCCATATCCCCATCCTCATCTAATGACAAAGTAAATAATTGCATATGAATATCTATCTTCTTATGCTTAGGTTTCTTATCATACAAATCTGACAATGTTTTCCATGCAGTGTAACTATGAGGAGAATTTTCAATATGAACATACGTATCACGAGTACAAAAACATTTAATGAGAGCTAAGGCCTTAGAATCACACAAATTGAAAAAATCTAACTTATCCTGCTCTGTTGGCAATGTGGGATTTTCATTCTTAACAATATCCCATAACTCATTAAACACTAGTGAAGCCTCCATCAATCGTAGAGAAACATGCAATAAAATGAAATGAATGAAAGTGCAGTAGAGAAACGTGTGATAAAATGCAAAAGAAATGAAACAAATATCATAATCACTGCACAAAACACTGCTTCTACAGGGTTTTGCACTTAACCTCTGTGTAGAGCGTAAAATAAAAAATAAGTATTTTTGATGGGTTTTGCACTTGACCACACTAAAAATCAATGATTACACCCTTATTTTGCCAAATTACAACCTTATTTCACAAATTACACCCTTATCTCACCACAAGAACTCAAAAAAAAAAATGATTGAATTTCACCCCTTTTTCAAAAAAAAAAAATAACACAATACAATAAGTATGTGTTTTACAATATTCTAATTTAAAAGGGAATATTCCTTTTTCAAAAAAGCATATTCCAAAGCAAAAAGAAACTTTCTCCAAAAATAAGGGATTTGAACCCTTGACCTCCTCCTTTACAAGCTTCTAACAAAATAGGCTTAACCAATTGCTCTAAGAGCATTTACAAAACACTACACTTTACAAAACACTACACTTAGAAATTTTTATTTATACCAAATTTTTGTGTATGAGGGAAAATTTAAAAAAAATTACATGTGAATAAATTCAAATTCTTTTTCCCTTTTTACAGCCTTCACTTCCCAGCTTCTCCCGTGGTACCCAACCACATCAAAAATTTGAAGCAAAACTTTAGAAACATAAAAAAATAAACTTCTAAATTTTATACTGCGCCATGCTTGCCTTAGGACGCCATGGCTGCACCTGGATATTATTTCCTGCCCCTGCTCTCTTTCCTACAGGCTGTACAAATCTGTATAGGCTAGGTAAAATAGTTTTTGACTGAGTTTTGGCAGATTTTTAAAGTATTTTTTGCAAGAAATGGATTTCAAATGAAGCTGGGCATTGGAAAGGCCGTACAACAGGCCATACAAGTCTAATTTTTCCATATTTTTCAATATGAATACAAACACAGTGGTTTTAATGCCATTTGTAGATGTTTTAGACATTAAGAAGCCTAAGAATGAATAGAAATAACAAAGGCAGCCATGAATGGAGATTTTTAGATATTTTTCTCAGATAAAAAGGCTGTACAAATTTGGTTAAAACAATGAAATTGATAACATTAAATGTAAAAAATTCATTTTTTATGCCAAATAAGGAGATTTAACAGAGGAAAATGTAGTATGAATGATCAAAAAAAGATCAGACTGTGGTATATGGAAATATACAGGTTTAAATATAAATAAGATTTAAAAAATTAAAATAATTTAATATTTTTCAAAATATTTAAACCAAGACTATATGGCATACCTTATTTCATGCCAAAAAATATCACGTGAATTGATTTTTCACCTTGCTCCTTCGAATTCACCGTGCTTCCAAAATAACCATGCTCTGATACTACTGATAACTCCATAATCAAAATAGATTGAACCTTGTCCCCGCTTAGTGTGAGTGCACAGGTATTTTATTAATTTCAAGAAATCAAGTACATAAGGGTGCCTTTACTCTGTTAACCCTTTTACAATGTAAACATGATTTAAATAGTTTTTATCAATGACTAATAAAAAAAACTAATCCTATAACCAACTAAATACGGGAAAACAACCCGTAAAGTAATTCTAATTAATAAACATAAAACATAAAAACTACCTAATAATTAAACTAAGTTTATTTTTTGAGGGTGTCCCCATTTACAATATTTCTTTATTTCCTACTAAAAATCTAATCTAACGTTAAGACTTTGGAACAAGTCCTAACATAACTATTATATTTTTGGTTGATGAAATGTTGAAGTGAATTTGATTCCTACATCATACATGCCAAGTAATAAAATTATGTGAGCATAGCTATCAAACACTATAGTTAAATGATATACCCACCCTTTTATCCTTTGTCAAATGCCTTGGCATGATTTTGCACCATGCGATATGACTCTCACATTTTAGTTAATTTGGTTGATGAATTGGGTCAAAAATTAATCTCCTTAGTTTACTTTCACACAAAATTCCACTCCCCTTGGGTCAACCTCCTTTGTCTATGTTGTGAAATCCACTCCTTTGGTGTAACATTACCCATAAAAATGACCCTGTATTTGTGGTTCACACTCTCATTTACCTTCTTATGTGAAATATTAATATTTACCTTCACATCATCACTCTCTTTCCTCTACAAGGTGTTATTATACCTATTCTAACATTCTACCGCCTCTTCTACATGTAAGTTCTCCTTGATACTATGCTCGACCAAATGACTCTGGTGTGCATCCTTCTTGTTCTCTACCTTCAACTAATTTAGGATATGAAATCATCCATCCTTATTCACTCACATTGTATTTTATCTTTGATAATTTAATATCTTATAGTCATACTGCCATGGCCTCCTTAAAAATACATGACATGCATCCATCATTAACACATCACACATAACCTTACCCATGTAGAGAAAAATATTCATTTCCATTTCACATTTATCTTACACAAAGGTATCTTTACCTTCCTATAAACGTGATCTATGGTATGGCCTTAGATGTGGTTTTCACATCAAACCCAAATTCTCACCATCTCCATGGATACTAAGTTATTTGTGCCCCCACTATCTACCATAACTGTACAACATGTACCTCTTGTCTTATACTTGGTATGAAAAATACGTTTGTGTTACCTCATATCTTCACTATTTCATGTAACCTTCAAGACTCTCCTCACTTCTAGTAAAATATTTCATTGATCAATCTCGAGTACATGATGTTCCATAGTCTCTATTTCTATCTTTAAGACTTGTGCACCCCCATTTCATCCCTTCTTTCCATCAAAAATCACATGAGGGCACTCATATTCATAGTGTTTTACCTCCACACATATAAAACATGTTCCATTGAACCTGCTATTTCTACCTCTGTAGCCTCTTGTAAAATATAATCCTCTCCTTGCTTGAGAAGCTTACAAAGTGCATATATATTCATCATTCTTCTACAATATTTTTTCCTTGTTACCACCAAACTTTACCTTACCTCTCATAATACCTTATTTTCTTGTAAAATTTTCTTTAGCTCTTATCATATACTGATACACTTAATCCACTGTTTGAAATCTCACTATGTGGATCTCATCTTGGATGACCCATCATATTACATTAATATACCACACTACATTATCTTAGTCCATCTCACTATGACCAACTTATAGGGTGATATTATACAAATCCTTTGTATACATTTTCACACTTAGCTATTATTTTTGTAGATTATGCAACCTATACAATAGATCCAACTGCTATTATCTAAGAAAAAATTGCCTTTCAATTTCACAATCATTCTCTCCTAAAAGGTGATTTTATATTTACCCTTGCAATTCTTCTCAAGTTGTACCTCTTTCCACCATAGAGTTGCATGTCCCTTAAAAAAATTTAATGTAACATTTATCTTGTGTTCATTCACTACGTCTCCATCTCTGTGTGCTAATCTATTAGCTCCTTTGGATTCAATGTTCTAAAAAAACATGAAACCTTCATTTGTGTTCCTCTCCTAATCTTGGATATGGATTTGATTAACTTTTCTTCTCCTTCATCTAATTACTCTCTATTTTTATTCATCCTCACCAAATTATGATTCATTATATGCATTTCTCACATCATCCCTCAACCTTGTCTAAATAAATCACATCAATTCTATAATATTATCAAGTCTTTTGGTTGTATTTATGACTACTACACCCACTTGACCTACTCTTCTTGGTGGCATATTTAGTTTTTATAATTTTCAAATCTAATGTTGTGCATTTTGTAAACATATATAGGCTACACTAATTTCACACATTAATATCTATTTTTTTTTACTCACAATCCTATACAGATGTCTCCTTCACACTCCTCTTGTTCTCTACCCACCTTTGAAAATAATGGAGAAAGAAACCTTGATATATCAATCCCAAATTTATATTCTTATCTTTAATACTAAATTATGCAACCACGGTTATGAATCTTTGTTAAGATATGAATTCTATATGTATCCCCTAATTACACAACATAAATTATCACAACACCACTAATTTTACTACTTCAAATATATATATACAAGCACTTAGACTGATTGCCAATGATAACACCTTACAACTCAAACACAAACAAAATAAAATGCATGTAGGCTTACAATTAACAATCCAACATTACAATGTGGTCCCAAATAACCCAATCCCTATATTCCTTCCCTAGATTTATGCATAGATCTAATTGCATTACTCATAAAACAACCATACTTAGTCTAATTCCAAATTTGGAATCAAATTCATTTTTAAATGTAGGGGATGTGTTTATATAAACACACAATCGACCCATTTTAAATTAATTACTCAAAAATCCCACTAACACTATTTTATACACCCTAGTGCATCATAAATATTATATGTCTAAAATAATTTGAAAATACAATGGCACATTACAACTTATTCCATCATGAAATATTACATCACATGAAATATTAAATGAATTCATATCATCTTCCCATTATTGATGGAATTAAATGCAACAATCTCTTTCCTAAAACATATCACAAGAAATTATGCACTCAAACAAAGCCACATATGAGATAAGTTGCATGAAATTTATAACTTCTCAAGGCTAGGTCACAAGATTTCATGAATGTGTTATAAAATTCTTACGTCATGATCATTAAATCTATCAAAAATCTTACCACACATTTATACAACCTTTCCAAATGACTAACAAATCATCGTAATACTTTCAAGGTGAATTAAAAACTCCTCCAAGAAACCTTACCAACCTTACCACTTATGAAAAAAATAACTAACCTATGTGGTGACCCAAATGAAAATTTTGATGTTTTAGAATATGTCATAGAATTCTAATATTTATTCACATATATCCACATGGTTATGATTGTGAAAAATATTAACACCGCTTCTTGCACAAATCTTTACAAGCTTATTTAGATGAATAATAATTATGACTACACATAACAACAGATGTTCATACCATTACAAACAATAAATAGGCATGCACTCAAAGGTGGTGTAAAATATCACTTTGCCAAATTTTTGAACTAACATATTTTGGTTGATGAAATATTGTACATGGACTTGAATGCTCATGTATCAGGTCTTACACAAGAATCAAATACTTTAGGATATTTTGCTTAAGACTATTAATTATTTTCATAATAACTAGTTTTTACACATTAAAATTTGGCATTCCATACTCATTTGGGGTTAAATAAATATAACAAAGACCCAAGACATACATATCATTTATTTGAAACCCTAAGGTCAATAAGCTCAAAAATGGGATGGAGTTCACTACATTGTTTTATCAAATAGTGACTATAGGGTAATAACAACAAATACAATTAAGTAAAACTATGGCATAAGGCAGATTGGGCTAAATGTATTGAATTAAAATAATTTAAATATACATAGTGTGAAAGAAGGGAATGAAAGTACACTAAACTGTAAACAATCACCATCAATGAAAAGAAAGAGAAGGAAAAAGAAAAATAACTATAAAAAAACACACCTAGGTATTAATAATGCTTTAAAATATAGAAAGGGAGGATCTATAATTATATACTGAAATCCAAAAGTCAAATAATGCTTTACACAAATGACCAAGATAGGCCACATCTAATTAAAGTCAACTAGAATAGTATGTCCACTTTTCATCGATTGTTGTCTCTTGCTATAGTTATTATAATTTTGATTTTTTATGTCTGAAACTTTATGGGATTCTTAATCAAATGTTTTTGATTAATTAAGGTGGAAAACTAGGGGTTGAACCCTATACAATCAAAAAAGACAAGAAGGCTGGCAAACAAAAGATGCCAGCACCAAACCAATGGCACAACTGAGAAACAAAGTCAAAAGCAAAACAAAACACTGGAAAGACTAGAGTCAAAAAGGATGAAACTACATAACTATATAATTAACAAGATCCTTAAGATTCTCATTGTCCACATTGTCAGCATTCCCTGGATTACCCACTGCTTCCAACATAGTCATATTCAACAGAATGTTATTTCGAAGGCCTTTGGCGAAGACCTTTTCCAGCTTTTGAATGTGGACCTTCAAGGCCCCAATATCTATTTTCCAATCATTCTCATTCTTTGAACCCTCACCAGCTTCTTCTACATGCATCTTCTCCTTAGTATTAGTAGTTGCCCTATAATCAGCACCCTATTCTTCAGTGACCTGAGTCTTAATCAAATGTTAGCAGGTGCTTAGGTGCCTCTTTTAGATTTGTGAATTAACACAAGTAGATGCCATAATCTTATCTCTTCTTGAATCAACCCTTATTTAACTTCACCTATCAACACATCCAAAGACCAAATAAATATATAGTTAAGTGGATCGATCCCTCTTAGGGGTTTCAATTATATAACACAGTGTTTTGAATCAGAGCTCAATGTAGTTCTAGTTTTTATGAGTGCCCTCAACCTAAATGAGAGAAATGACTTCACCTCCTCTCCCTAGTTAATAAAATACAACTACATGAATTTTTTATAAGGCCTTTGTAGGTTTAATAATGTAAAAATATGAAACCCTAGACATCACTTTAACATATTGAAGAGCATAATATAATCTTGATAATACACCTAAGACTTGGGAAATGCCTTGATACTTATTGTTACATCCTGTTAGAATGCCTTAGGATGATTTATTTATATAGACTTCTCAAATTTGAATTAAGGACTTATTATTGTGCAAGATTACACAAAAACATATAAAAATAACAAACATAGGTCCACACTTTGAGAAAAGAGGAAGAAGGAAAAACAAGTCTAGAAAAGAAGAATGACTAGAATCAATAGTTGTTGATTATAGTCATATGAAAATCAATATTCGTCGATTATAGTTAACCCAAGAAAGCTAAAGAAAAGACAAGAAGGGATCTCTAGGCATAGAGGAAAGAGAAAACATAAATAAAAGAGAATCATAGGACCACATAGAGAAGAAAGGAGAAATGAAAACACATTAAAAAGTGCCATTAAGTACATAATTTGAAAACAATATAATAAAAATCCTTGTATCAAAAATAAGTGCCTAAAATTATATCATTTGTCATTATTTTGTGCTAGTATATTGTTGATAAACTAAAACTAACAAACTAAGGTCCCAATGAAGGTCAATTAGAGTAATAAGAGCACATTTTATAAACTAAGGTCCCAATTATTAGCAATCAAAGTAATGAAGTATTTG
Source organism: Torreya grandis (assembly GCA_037957365.1). NCBI lineage: Eukaryota > Viridiplantae > Streptophyta > Pinopsida > Cupressales > Taxaceae > Torreya > Torreya grandis. Next base: position 765,800 of record JARHVA010001267.1, read on the forward strand.
GGGCTATGCACACACAATTAACTTTATTTTATCATAGTTTATGTCAATATATTGTTAATATATTAAAATTGATAAACTAAGTTCCTATTTAATGTCAATCAAAGTAATGAATACTGGAATTTATAAATGAAGGTCTCAATATATGTGAAATTAGAGCAATGGAGTATTTGGGATCAAACACACATAATTAACATGTTTTTACTAGTATTAGATTGAAATAGACAAATAAATACCTAATTATATGTGATAGGAGTAGTGAAGGTAGATTTGGGCCTATATGTATACAATTGACCATAATTTATTGTTATTTAACATTTGTAGCTTGTTAAAATACTATTTTCACCAGCTCAAAAGTCTAAATTAGAGTTGATCAAAGTAATGATAGTTGATTTTGGATTGTGCATACACATCTCACCTCAATTTCATTTAGTGTCATGTAAAATAAAATACAACTATCTTACATATTTTTTAAATTAGTAATGAAATGCTCCAATTTATCTATGTCGAAAACAAACAAAATTTATGAACAATAAAATTTATTTTTAAATTTAAATTTATTATAAATATCATATATGAAAAATTAAAACTTAACTAATTTTATCTTTTATAATATGTCATCACACTTAAACAACCAAATCCTTTGGAATTTCTAAACCTTATAATCAATAAATTAAAAAGTGTTTAAGTACCATGTCAAATACCTTCCTAAAATAAATAAAAATAAAAGTAAAATATATGGTAATGATAACATACTACCTCTAATATCCCCAGTGATATGATATGCTACATCTAATATGTCTACTAGGTGATTACTCATCTTTAGATATACCGATACTATTATTCTTTTGATAGCTAAAGTGCCTTAGCTTTAACTTTATTAAATGGAATTTTCCATAGTTTAAATCAAAATATTTTGGTTATTAATACTTTGTGTAAAATCAATCAACTCATCTTTTTGCCAAATTATATATAATTGAAGCTAAATATTTTTAGTTTAAATTATGAATCAGGAAAATATTTTTACTTAAAATTATGAATTCATTTTCAAAAAAAAAAAAAAATCTTCAAAAAAATATAAACTATTAAAAATAATATAAATTACTAACATAAAAAGAATACCCAAATCATAAGAAAACACCTAAATAAAAAGAAGAAGAGAATATATTATCATTTTTGATCGATACTCAAGAAATAAGGATCCTTAATCCATAAATATAAAACTCAAAAAAACTAAAATAACCCAACTTAACGAAATAATTGTTAAGGCATCTAGCTAACTAAAAACAAAAGTGACCAACATTTGAAAGTTTTTTAGAAAAAACTTTCAAGCCACATAAATAAAAATAACAACTTACAATTACTACTCCACCATCATTTATCAACCATGAAAACTCAATGCCCTTTCAAGAGACTTTGGAATGATGTGGCCTTTCTTTCTACTCTTCAAAACTTGTCATTCTTCTTCATTACTCAATTTTACTAAGACTGAGCTACCCATACCAACCACTTTTATGACTTTTTCTTTATCTACTTAATCTGAGATTTTAATTCCCTCTCTCTCTCTCTTCTCATTAATTCCAACAATCAATAAAGAAGATACAATTGGTTTTTTTCAAGTTCTATTTTTTTTTTTATAGAAGATATTACTACAAAACCTGAAGATAATCTAGGATTGCTGACATGACTTACTATCAGTAGCACCTCATTGTTCTCCTTGCCCTAAGAAGAAAATGGTTTTCTCTTCGATTTGGGGCATGAAGTTGAAACATGACCCAAATGAAATTAATTTCTACATTTGAAAGATATTTCTTCATAACTATCTGTTGAGACCAACACATTTCTTGCACCTTTAAATCTATATTCTCAAGTAAATCTTTAAAGATATCTAAACAAATCAATAATTTGGCAAAAGTTATCTGGGAGAAATTAAGTGAAGTGGCATTGATTTTCAATAAATCTCCCAAAGCTTTACCAATAATTGTAAGCCCAGATTTGTTCCAAAGAGTGAGGTACGACAACCTAACCCAAAAAGGATGAACAAAAAAAATTTAGTTAAAGGATTGAACTCAGGAAACCAGGTTTCATCAACATTAATTGATTATCAAAAATCTAAGATTTAGCTTAAAACATTTTAAACTTATCAATCAAATAATCAAAAGCCACAATAAAAAATCCCTTTGTGCTTCGATAAATTCTATATCATTGACCAATAATGGATTTTAGAAAAGTGAAAGCCACTTATGTAGAGTTGAAAGAGATGTCCAAAACCTATCGAAATGGCATATTGAACCTCTTTCTGAATGCCATGATTCATTAGTAAGAATCTTCAATAGAGTTTTGCCTTCGAAGTCAACCACTACTAGACTAAAAACCTTCATTTGGAAATTGACAACATCCTTGGAAACCTTAGCCTCTAAATCCCTAGCAGGGGTCAACTGATCTACTAATGACTCAGAAGAGATAATATCTTCACCTTGAGAAGGTCATGGCTGTAATAATGGCATGAAACCCTTACTCTTAATTAAAGAATCCATAAGCTGATCTTTATCTATTTCTGCCCTAGTAATGGATCCTCTCATTCCCAGAGTCTTCAGAGCTGCTCATGTTATAGGGATTATAAAGCTGGCTCGAAATACCCTCACACGTAGGAGGAAGAGACCAAGAATGAGCCTCAGCTCACCTTGGAAGGACAAAAAATGCAGGCTATGCCCTAAACCTGAGCGTAGACCAAATTTTTGATGATCTCACATATAGAAGAGAATATATTATTACTTCTAAATATTTTTTAATATTTCTTTACAAAATATTAAATTATAATAAAATAGTTTTAAAATTTACTCCTGGCTATATTAATTTAAGTTTATTATTTTTTTAATACAAGTTCACTATCTTTTAATTTTATGATTTTTTGGAACTTTATTATTTCAATTTTATTATTTTTTATATTGTTTTTGTTAAAGGATACATATTTTGTTAGTATCTATGTATCAAAAAATCAATCTTCTTCAATTTAAATGTTAAGTATTAAAAATATTTATTTTATTAAATTTATTTGAAATTCGAATTTAACTTTACCTCTTTTTAATATTCTTTAAAATTTATACCTTAATAAATAACATAACAACTCATTATACCATCATTTACAAATTAAATTATAACCTATTCAATATATGTTTAAATGTACTAAAGATTTTTTAATTTTTTTTTCTTTTTTATAAATTTAAAATTCAAAAATCTCTTTATAACATTTTTTTTAAATTTTTTTACTATATCAATTCAAATACACTTAATCTATATATGTATTTAATTCTATGACTTTAAAATTCTTATACCAATAAAATCTATCCCACCTGTTAAAAGGGATCATTGATTTATTAAAGAACTTCAAAAAGGACCAGTGTTACAAATTCCATGATTTATACAATTAAATAAAAATTTGAAAGATAATCTACCATTAATTTATTGAAGATTTTCGAAAAAATCAATATTAAAATTTACATAATTTATACAATTAAATAAAAATTTGGAAAATAATCTATCATTAATATATGAAGATTTGGAACATGTACATGTGATGGGAATGAATGGCACGATTCTACCCTTATCAATGATGTCAATATTAAATAAAATAAAAATAATAATCACAAATGTAAAGATAAACCAAAAAATAATTTAGAAGCTTACCACTACATGTTATTTGTAAGAGAGTCACTTTTACCTTTACACAAATCCAATACACTCCATACTCCCTTTAATTTTATGTTGTTGGTATTTGAGAGGACAATTAAATGGTGAATAAATCGGATTCCTCCTTCAAAGAGATGGAAACTTTAATGAATTTTATAGTAAAGGTAATGTGTGAGGAGAATAAACTATTATATGAATATATATTTAAAAAAATAGGGTATGTTTTTTAATTTTTGTAGTTCATGGAAAAAGTATTAGAGGATAAATAATTTATATTAATTATCAAATTTTTATAAGAATTACATATTTTGAATATATCAAATGTATTTGATTTTTTATTCAAATAATTTTAATGATGATTGAAGTGCTTAAAATTAATATTTATTGTTTCTATTTTTTTATTTGTTATACATTTCAAATTTTGAAACAATATTATTAAAATATGAAAAAAATGAATATTAAAATTATCAAAAATAATTATATGTTAAACATATTATTTTTCATCTAAATTTTTAGATAATATTAAAATAAGAATTTTATCAATTTTCTAACTTCCAGTTTTTTATTTTTATTTTTTTAAATAAAATATTTAGTTTATACTAAAATATTCTTAAATTTTGTTCTTATTCTACTAATTTTAAATTTATTATCACTTACTTTAATACAAATTCATCATTCTTTTAACTTTATATTCAATTTTACCTTTTTTTTGCACTCTTATCTTTCTACCCTCCCATACCCAAGATTCCCTCTATATATATTGAAAGATAAATATTTATATGAATAAAATTCATCTATTTTTTTAATAATCCATAAGAGTTGTATTTTATTAAATAGCTTAATAACTCATTTTAATATCATCTACACTAATTAAACAAAAATATATATGATATATCATTTTGTTTTGAGTTATTCTTCTTAATATTTTCAAAGTTATATAAAAAATTTAAGGCCTTTTTTAATTTTGGCTATCAATTAAATCAAATTAAATATTTACCTACATAAATTAAAATATTGTCTATATTAAATTTTAATATTAATATATTTTACGTTTAACATATTAAAAGCTATTTGTATGGAAAAGGCTCATAGATACTTATCAATTGGGAGTTCTTGTATGTAAATAATAACATTAGAATGTATATTTTAGATAAATTTATATAAAAGATATTGAGAGATATCATTTTCAAGATGCTTAGATATAATTTTGGATTTGTGAAATAAATGAATTGGGTACATGAAGAATAATATTTTTAAATATTTTTTATATAGATTTATCCAAGATATGTATGCTAATTGATTATTAATTTAAAATAAAAAATTAATATATAAAAAATTAATAATTTTAACTAATATAATATTTAAATTATTAATTTTTTAATAAAATTCTATTGCACATATTTTCTCTCATACATATAATTGTACCCAACATGTATAGGGCCTTTGTCTATCATTTATAGAAATAACTATGAGAACTACGAGTCACTTTAGAAAGTTTTGTTTGTTCTAAATTTATTCATAATAAAATTTACTCAATGAACATTTATATTTAAAATTTTATTATATGATATGTCTAGCTCAAATGGGTCTAAAAGGTATATTATTCAACATTGACCATACAATTCATAGTAAAATATGGAAATATTAAAGGAAATACATATATGTTTTAATATTTCTATGTGCTCAATATTTTACATTGCTTTTACAAAATATTTTGATTACAATGTATTATAAATAATTGTATATAAATCCATGAATCATACAAAAATAAAATTTAGTTTACAAACTTAAACATAACTCTATATTTATTTCAGTAATATAAAACTAAATTTGTAAAAAATATTGTCATTTATGGCTACTATAACATAATTGACATCTATAGAAAATATTTTTAATACTCTTAATTTCCAGCCACAAGTTCACCCATAAAAAAAATATTATTAATCCATCATAACAATATATTTTTTAGCATAAAAATGAAGTTATTTTTATAAGTACCATTTAATAAATTTGGAAACCCTAGTTGAAATGTTATTCAAATACACTTTTGAATCTTAGCTAGAAAGATAAGTGATTCCTTGCAAATACATGCTAGTATTTAAACTTAAATAAAAATAACCAATTTTATTATATAAACTGAAAAAAAAAAAATCTTGATTGACCTTGGCACTACATGGAGAAATTTAGAATAGAATTTGGTATTATGGACAATCATACTGATATAACCTTATAATTTTACAACCTTAACATACCAAGGAACAAAAAAATTAATGTGTGATGGTGGAAGGTGGGATAAAATTAAAAAAAAGGAACAAAAAAAATTAATGTGTGATAGTGGAAGGTGAGATAAAATTAAAAAAACATGTGTTTTAAGTTCTTAACTTGTAATAATATTTATTTATAAAATTATATTTTTAATAAAAGTTAATACATTATAATAATATCAGTATATTTTAACTTGTAATAGTGTATGTTCATAAAAATAACATTTTTAATAAAAGTTAATATGATATGAAATATCAATCAGTTTTTTTAATTTTTTTTAGTGATGGTCAAATAAATGCCAAATTTAAAGTTTAAATAAAAAATGAACACATTCACTATATTACAACCTCTCCTCCCAAAAATACTATTGTAGAACATCTCTTAATGTAATACAATTTCATATAGTTAATCATTACTTGTAATTACACTTGCATGTACTCTTCCATATTTTGGACTTGCATGTACTTGAACATTAATATATTCCTATATATATTTTATCTTTAAACATGAAGGCTTTTATTGAATCATAAAACTTTTGTTATGGTGTCATGTATTTCACATTAGTTATACAATCCCATAATATATGAGTATGAAAGCCCAGTTTAATTAGTTGCAATGAAATGTTCAAATTTGAGTGGTTAAGTGTTCAAATAAAAAATATACATTAAAAAAGTTGTAGTTTAATTAGTATAGGTGATAATAAGTTACAATTGTTATGTCATCAATTAAAATATTAGAGAAGGTTAATTATTCAAGCACCTAATTCTAACATATTATTTAAAAAAAAAGATGAGCTCATATACTTCAATATAGAGTGATTGATTGTTTCTTTATTGATACTTTGACCACTATATTTGATATGTATAGATATTAGTGGGTTCAATTACAACGAAACACCTAACCAAGTAGTATGCTATCTTTTAACTTAACACTCTTATTTTATTTATGAAATAAATTTAAATAAACTATAGACTTTTTGTTTGTTTTCTCAACTAATTATTTTTCCTTCTATAATTTATTAAATTAAAAAAAAAATCTTACAACCAATTTTAAAAATTTGTTTAATACCTCAATCAAATACATTTAACTTATATGTCTTAAAATTACTTTTCTAACTTTAAAATATCAATAAAAATCTTCCTAAAAAACTTTTGAAGGGACCTCTCATGGAAGGATCAACTTTACAAATTCCATAATTTATAAATTTAAGTAAAAGATTGGAGGATGACAATGCACTCTCTCAAAGTGGTAAAAGGAATGGCACAGTTCCATCCTTATCAACTATGGAAGTACTCCTATTAATGTAAGTCATGCAAAAAGAAAAAGTCTAAAAATATAGAATCTTTAAAATCATGTACCATTGAATGTTATTAGTCCCAGAGGGAGGGACTATTGTCTTCCGTTTCCATTAATGGGTGGTTAAACTTTACTCCTCTACCCATTCACATTCCATTGATTTACATGCCAGAAATTATGCCCTAACTTTTACTAAAAGAAATAGTAAGTTCTGTAACAGATGAAATAAAATATATTATTTGAAGCTCAGTGATTGATAAAAAATGGGATGTTATGAAAGATTTCACTTCTATCGAGGTAGTGATCTAGGAACAAGACATACTATGGTCTATAGAGCTGACAGTAGCGGTGGGAGAAGAGTTGGTAGAAACAGAGGCCAAGGTGATGGTAGTGGTGGTGTAATGACATAGTCTTAGAACATGTCCCTAGAAAATGTTGTGTTATCCACTGAATGGAGTGATTATTAGTGCATGCAAATAAATGGACTAGCTGTGACTCTTGTTGGTAGTCATTTAGCATGTCTAGGGTTTGAACTTCCCAAATCAACCTTTTCATCTAATAATATTAACATGGTTGCCATATCAAGTTTTGTTCTATTCTTTTATTTAACTCAACCCAAGAGCAACACCACCACCATTCTTTTTTTCTTAGTTGTTTCAACTCAAATAGAACCACATTCCATTTCAATAAAGGATTTCAATAGACTCACAAATACCCTCTACGCTTTCAATAGACTACAAAAATGCATTTATTTCCATGTCTGGACACTCTATTTTCATAAGGTGACACTAACCCTAACTCTATATTTATGTTTGGTTGTGGAGAGCTTTCTTAGTTCATTTGAATTATTTTATAACACCTAGTTTTTGCATTATTTTTCTCCTATTATCTTTGTAATTAAGGGTCTATAGATTATTTTGGATTTTAAATAAAGAGGTCTTAGTGTTTCTTGTTCAGGGTAGAGAGCATTTTTTAAATGGATGTTCTTGCTCATAGGTTAGGGTCAGGGTTTAGTTATTGATTTTTAATTTCATTAAGGGTAATTTTTATTTATAATTCAAGGTTTAAAGATTTTTTTTGTTTTGATGGCCAATCTTTCTGTGATTTATGGTTTGGATTTAAAAAAAATTGTAAAGCCATAGAGCTTAGTTTTTGTTGCTGAGGATTTAGTTTATTGTTGACTTTATTTTTTTTTAAGGGCCACATATTATTTCTATGATTGATCTTCATAATAGTTTAGGTTAGATTATTATTTGAAATAAATCTATGGTTTAGATTAGGGTTTAATTATTGTTTTATAGGATCATATATCCTTTTTGGTGGGTGACCTTCATTTTTTAATTTTGAAATCTTTTGTTTTCGTAAATCTCATTTAATTTTAGATGCCACGAGCAGCGTAGCTCTCTTTCATTAAATTTATTTGGGACTTGCATCTAGATTTTTTATATTTGGGTACACCACACCGATCAAGTTGGATGTGGTATTTTCATTCAATTTCAACATTTTATATTTCTTCTGGAGATTTGAATTGTGGGATGTACTTTAGATGCTATTTGATAAAGCAATGCTTATTTTTTATTTATCTTGGGGCCTATTTTGGTCTGTTATAGTACTTTATTTGTTGTTTTAAAGAAGTTCAATATTATCTACATTGCAAAATCAATGGATTTTGATGTCAAACTTTATCGGGTCATAGTGATATTGGGGATGCATTTGGAGAGATCCTAAGATTACAGGCAGGGCAAAGACGGGTACCCTCTTCTTAGGAGCCTTTTGATTCCTCATTCCCTTTTGTGATTCATCCTCCTCCTCCTCTCCCTCCTAAAATAGAGTTTATGAAAATGTACAACTATGATGAATTAGGTGCCAGACTAAGCAAACTTTTTCCTTTGGTAAAGAAGCAATTTTATCTCACTGATCTCAATGACGGGATGCAAAAATTGTGTGAGATGGAAGAGGAGTCTGAGTCCAATTATCATGATTTTTACTTCCATTCCCATTTTAAGGTAACAAAGGGATATGGAAATCTTATTCATGATCCTATATGATTTGAAATTTTGGTTGAGGTTATTTTGTGTGTCTATAAATATTTCATGTTAAAGAGAAATTTTGAGCTTCACCTGTACTACAATCTGCTATGCTAATGATATTCCTTATATTTTTTTGTAGTATTATTTTGGAGGAGAATTTGATTTGGTGAGGTTTTTGAAAATAGTGCATTAGGCAGGTCTTTTTGTGCACTTGTAAATATAACTACTATAGGGAAATTGACATAAGTAACAAACACAAATAATTGTAGAGTCTTTAATATGTAGTCCCTAATCTCATTATATATGGTAGTATACTCAATCATGGAGAATTGGGAAAGGTGCCAACTAACACCATAAATCAAATTCAATTAACTCATGCTCTATACAACATAGCATATGAACATTATCTTAGTATAAATATGTAATGAATATTTTCAAGATAAACTCTACATGAATCCTCTCCCTAGAGTTTTCAATATTCTTGCTGAAGGTTAAGAAATGACTGAATTATTTCCCCTTAGCTTCTTGTTTTTGTTCCTTATCTTTCAAATTAATTCTATTGAGAGTGTCAGAGGCTTTCACTACATCTACTGTGAAAATTTTTAGTGCCCTTTGCATCACTTTCTGCCTTCATTGACTCATGTTTTTCTATTTTTCTCTTGGTAAACTCTACTGATTTTCCCTTCAAGCATTCAACTTCCATTTCAAGAGCCATGGCCTTTGAACACCAATCATTCAAGGTTACTTCATGTTGTTTCTTTTGGGATACTATTTTTCCTACAATATGTGACATTTCCCCTCTACTCAATATCATTATTTATTATTTATCTCTATAACATTGTCATTGATTTTTGTGTTTCTTTTCCTTCTACTTTCCCTCTATTTATCCTTTGATTTGAATCATCTTTCCAAATATTAAACTTCTACAATCAACTCAAATACTCAAATATTTTTATACAATTTTCATTAGTCAACAAACTTGTCATATAGAACATTATAATATTTTAGATACAGGGTTGGTTCCCTTTTGTTCATGGTAGCTATAATGTAGTGTAATTTGATTCTTTATCCAAAAATATTATCTTATAAATTGACCTCTGAATAGCTTTTTTTAACCTCTGAATATCTTTTTGTATGCAATCATCTTTCACATATTGAGCTGACATTTTTCCATCTTACAAACTGTTTGACCACATAATCACAAAAAAATTGTGAAATATACTATTTATTGAATATTTCTTCAATTTTTTATTGTGCAATGGTATATCCCCTATGCATTTATTTTGAATTTGAAGCTAATAACTACCTTTTAGACTTAACCTCTGCTTCTCACAGAGACTTGGCGCTTTGCACCCTTGTTTGTACCATTGTCACTTTTACCTTCAAAAATTGGATTCCCTTATAAACCAAAGACAATCCATACTTCCTTTAATTTTATGTTGAAGGTATTTGAAAAGAAAAATAGATGGTTAATAAATTATATTCCCCAAACTTCAAAGAGAAGGAAACTTTGCTGAATTTTGTGAGGAGAATTATGCTCTCCTGTGGTGGAGGGAGTAATATAAATTATAGTTTATTTATTTATATAAATAATTATAAGGAAGTAATATGATTATAAGGAAAATATATTTTAAAAAATAATTTATAAAAAAAAAATGGGATAAAACATAAAATACGAAAGTTAAGTTTTTGAGATCTTTTTTAATAACTTGTGATCATTAAGTGATATAATACATAGATATTAAGGTTGAAGTGAAAATTATAAAATTAAATTATGAAATAAAGAGTTGTGATGATGAATCTTATGGAGATCAAATCTGTGTTTGGTTAGTGCTTTCATGAATAGAGCTACACATCTTTGATCTTTATAATGAATAAGATTCATAGGGGACCTTTATTTATTTTGAAGGGTAGTAAAACCTTTTACAAATATCATAATACACTAGGCACCGAAATAAAAAATTATTTCATAATTCTAATTCATTATTTAAAATTTTAAAAAAATATTAATATTATAGAATAAAGTGTTTCGAGTTTATGTAAAGATGGTAAGAGCATACCCACAATTATTCTAAAGGAAATCTCAAATCAAAAGAGAGTGTTGTACTTAGGTGTAATAATATGTCCATCTTCTATTTTAAGATAGTGCTCCAAGTAGTGATGTAATTTTGTTGACAATGGTTGTGATTGTTCAGTCTAAGTGAAGTTTATGGTTTTGTAGATCTCATCTTTGATGCCTTTATAAATATCTCTTTTCAACATGTGTGGGCAGCATTGATGGAAAAGGTATTATGAGATAAACAATTTATATCAATGATAATTCTCTACAGGAAAAACATACATTGAGCATGCAAAGTATTCTTGATCCCTTATTCTCATAAATTCATAGATTATTTAAGATCTTTAAATTGATATTTAGTATGCCTAGTTTTTGTAATTGCAATACATCTTAATCTATAAAACAACATCACTAAAATATGAAGGGGATGGATGTCAAAATCAATGAAAATAATTCCATGTGAAACACAATAATTTTCAAACAAGTTTTTGGATAACATAGAAATAAAAACTCTATCAATTGAATCCCAATAATATTGTAGGTAGTTCCATGCAACATTAAATTTTGGGGGATATAAATAATATAATCTTAACTTAAACAATAGGAATGACCACTTTATTGTTAAAATATTTTTAGAAACAAATAGAGGTGAGGAGATAAGGATTTACAATAATTTGAGAAAATATTTTCATAATAAAAAATAATTTTATAATAAATCAAATTATATTTTATATATATTGTTCAATTCTATTTCATCATTTAAACCTCTTAAAAAAATTACTTGTAATATATTTAAATTTTAAAATCTACAAGACCATTTTACTATAAAATTATCCAAAAATAATCATAGTGGTACCCACAAAAGTTTTTTAATGATGCAACAACATGGGAATGAGCCATTAGAATGTTTATCTTTGAGTATTTTTTCAAGTGAGTGACATATTGTGCATAACATTTTTTTAATATATATATGAAAAAAATATAAGAAATAATTCTTAAATGGTTTAATATATTTTTAGATATATTTAAGATTTTGTTTTATTATACTACTTTTTCTGTCTGTTTATTTAATGTAATTTTGATAGTTTTATTATTGAAAATGTGTCAATGTATTTATTGATCAAAAAATATGCTCATTGGTAATCGTATGTTGCAACTAACATTTAAAAAAATTATATCATAAAATAAATTTCTATAAGTAGAGAAACCTAGAAAGTCAAATAAGCATCCCATAAAACACATCATTACTAGTTGGGATAAACCATAAAGTGAAATAAACACTCCACATAATGTAACATTATTGGTTAGACTAGCTCAATAAGTGAGAGAACCCACATAAAATTTACCTTAAAAGCCTTAAGCATGGTAAATAACAAACCCTAGATCATTTTAAGCCCTAATATAAAGGGAAAGCAAACATAGCGGTGCTATGTGAGATGCCTCCAAAAATGTTGTCACAATAAATACTTAAGAACATTGTCCACAAATCTAAACCACTTATAAAAAAATGTGCCATAATCAAGCCACACCTATGACACAACATCAAGTTCATCCAACCACTTGAGTAGAAACACCACATCCAAACTGACTAGGGTAGCGTTGAAGCCAAAATAAACTTCTAATCCTTAGAAAATCAAAGTCAAAAACACCACAAACAAAACACATCACACACCACCACCACCACCAAATGAACAAACAAAATTAATCATGTAATATTCCAAAAAAGTGGTGACAGTCTATCTCTCCTTCTCAACACTACACTCTTCAAAGGAAAACCCTAAAATTAAGGTTTCATTAAGAGGGGATAGGATGGAAAGTGCTTCCTCCCCTTCCTTCAATGACAATCAAATCATTTATGATATGTGCATGGAGTTAGTAGACAATTCCATGGACATTTTAAGTAACATGATCTCGTTTTTTAATTAAAGTGCTCATGTTATTTAAATTATGGCTTGGTAATTACCAAGCCATAATGGGATCATGTTATTATGAAAATAATAATGCGTATGCATTAGTGTAAATTCAAATAATGCATATGCATTATGTAACATGTACGTATTATATAATGTGTACATGTTATATAATGCGTACGTGTTATTTTGTAATAAGACTAAAACCATTTCTAGAAGCATGTGGGAGTTGCACATGAAGTCAACTTTGGAAATAAGCTTATATTACTAATTTAAATGTTATGTATAAGAAAATAAATATAACAATATAAGTGTAAATTTCAATTTATTTTAGTAAATATAATAAATTGGGTCACTCAACATATGATAGAGTTAGTTTCATAGTTATACGCCTTATGATGTGGAAAATAGTTTTTCAAAATCCAATTAGGTCAATACTTAGGCATTTTCAAGGTCTAAGTATTAAACCTAGGGATTTTAAGACATAGCTTTTGCAATTGATATCCATTTTTGGTAAATATATAGTCATTTTTAAAGGTTTTTGTGCCTTTTAGATTGAATCTTGGAATTTATAAGAGTCTTAAGTTTGTCAAAATTTAAGTTTGAAAACCATTCACTTTTAAATTGATGCAAAGTGGTGTGATTGGGGTAGCATAGATTACATTGATGACCTACACACATCAAACAACCACTTTGTATTAATTTCACTTGTTCATCATCCCTCCCTCATCCTTGATCACTTCCTACTCATGTCTCATCACCCATAATCACTATCTCATCATAATTCATTGTCCCTAATCACTCACTCATTGACCCTCACTATCCCTAGTCATCTATAATCAATCCCTCATGATCCTTGATTACTTCCTCATTGACCCTCACTATGCCTCATCATCCCTAATCACTCACTCTTCATCCCTTATCATCCCTCATCACTCCCTCATTGACCCTCACCTTTCCTCATCATCTTTAATCACTCCCTTATCATCCCTAATCACTCCCTCATTGGTTCTCACCATCCCTCATCATTCCTAATCACTACTTCATCATCCTTAATCTCTCCCTCATCATCCCTAATAACTCCATTATTGACCGTCACTATTCCTCATAATTTATAATCACTCCCTCATCATCCTTAATCACTCCCTCATTTCCCCTCACCATCCCTCATGATGTAGAACCATGTTTCATAATTTGTTTATCCAAGCTCTCTGCTAATATCCACCTAGCTTTCACTTTGTCTTTTTTTACTTGATCTCTATTTTTGGACCCTGCATAGATTTTAAATTCACATATGAATTTTATTCATTTAATTTATTCTCTACCATGCTTTAGATGGTCTCACTAAACTCTTCATTCTATTCTCCTTACTCAATGCTTTCAATCTCTCTTACTTTGAGACTATCCTTACTAGTCTTTATGCTTTATAATAACTTAGATCAAATCTTGTCTCTAGTTCCTTAGGATGTAATGGGGATATAAAAAACATCCTTACACTCCTTTAAGTTATCTATAACTTTTCAACCCTACTTAACTTATCAACACAATCCTCATATCATACACTACCTTCTATTTTGTCATAGACTCTTGTTGTAGCCTTTTTTGGTATAATTTCCTTGGTACGATCCTATAAGGACTCAAATAATAAAAAAAACATAATTTATGGATATCCCATAATGTATCCCATCTCTTCACAAAGTTCTATGCTTTGGTGTAACTATTTGATAACTTCTTTTGGCTCTTTCTACTCTCAGATTAGGTCTTTAGGTTTCCTTCTACCCTATCTTCCACACAATCTCCCCCATCCATACTTATCATTACTTACACAAATTAAAAATAATATATTATATTTTTACATGTTTAAATCAAACTTTTCACCAAATTTCATGAATTACTGATAGTTACAACTCCTAAAAAATTGCTTTGAAAGTAGAAAACCTAATACAGGGTTTGGACTGGTTTTATAGACCTGAAAAGGGTTGAAACGAGATTTAAATATTACAAAGGCATTTAAAATGACTTTTACTATTTTATTATGTCTTATTTTACCCTATTCACATTTTCCAAGTCTTATTTTTCCCTTTTTAAGCTACATGAGATTAAATTAACCAAATTTGAATATACTATGTACATAGTCACAGGTCTACAATAATTTGACAAGCAGTTATTTGTTATAATTCAATAATAAAAGGGTTATAAAACAACATTAAGGTTGAAAATATTTTTCAAAATGTTTACACACTTTAAAAAACTAATTCCTTTCATTTACAACACTTAATTTTCCAGTTTTCATGAGATACCACTTTGACTATGTTAAGTTTCTTGATGACTGTAGGATTGTGTTAGTTTTATTTTTGATCATCCAAAAATATGAAATATAATTTAAAGACTATAATAATTAATGATAATATTATAATAAAATATCCAAAATATACATTTGAATTCTCACTCCAATACATGCATATACCTTCTCACATATATGTATACTCAAAACTTTTGGTCATAGAAGATAGGGTTGTGTTGTTCAACATAAAATGTCCTTAGTAGAATAAAAACATACAATGTTTAAATAATATTAAATAATTTTTATTTCAAGTTATTAATTAATCAAACATTCAAAAATCCCACCAAATATAATCTCTTCTTCCACAAGATTCTGACCTTCACTCAAATTTCAAGGCACAGTTTGTAAAAGCATAGGGTATACAATATGTAATTTGAAAATTCAAAAGATTTGAAAATAAAATGACAAGTGATATAATCACCATAAAATAAAAATTATATTAAAAATATCACTCACACCAAGATCACAAATAACTTATTACTAATCATGTCTCATGATCATGCACACTGTCAACTATCTTTGCACATATTCAAGAAGATGCAGGGTCTATTTGCTTTCTTTTCTACAAATAATCAAAAAATATATTTATTCACTTGTTTTGGGTTATTCAAATTCATAATTTCTAATCCTACCCCCTCCAACTCTCTTGAATTTGACTCTAAATACAAAACAAGACATGGACAAGACTCTTATTACCAAATAACCATCAATTGAATTCTAACTTCTTTTGTATGTTGAAAGTGTCCTCAAATAATTAAACTACTAACATATTTATTAAATATTAGTTTAGGTATATGTTTTGTAAAATCATAAACTCCTCACTAAAGTCTAACCACACCAAATTAAACATGTCAAGATTAGGAGCACAATTGATTACCTTGTATAAGCAACTAAACATGGAATTTAACCAGAAGTAAAATATAACTAGAATTCAAAAATAACACAAAATATGAGAGACAATACAATCTTGTATTAATACTCTTCTAGAAGGAAATACAATGAATAAATTACACTCTTCCCACACCTCTTGGGCATACCAATAATTTTCCCTCAAGAGTTCTCTCACTCAATTACAAACACAATCAACTCAAACACAGAGTTGTTGTTTCAACGAGTTAGTAACAATACTGCCAGTACCACCGAGTACACACACATACTCCAAGTAGATCTCCCTGATCTTGCTACCTATTGTGTTGCAAATCTCCTTTGACCTTACTACCCTACAGATCTCCTTTGACCTTGCACACACACACACACACACACACCTGTAGATCAACTGACCTTACTTACCATGTATATCTTCTACCTGATCTTGCACAACCTGAAAATCAACCTGGTCTTGCACACCTGCAGACCTAGATCTTACACACCCAGAAGAACCCTTGTCCTTGCCTTAACAAGTCCTTATGATTCTCCCTCGGATAGAATCCTTCTGATTCTATAAAACCCTTCTGATTCTCCACCTTACAATATAGCCCCATGGGTCTATTAAATAGATCCCAAACCAAATAATAAATAGAAATGCAGCTCAAGACTAAAATTAGTCTTTACATGCAAACAGCCAGTTTGTTAAACTAACTATTTGTGTAAATGATAGTTTTGAACTGCACAGGCAAAATGACATTGGTCCCTATCTATTTGGAGATGACCGATGTCAGCTGATCCCTAACTGTTGTTAGCAGCTTCCTATCTACTTCTAATCGACGTCGGTTGGCCTGATCGATGCCAATTACTGTGACACTCAGCAACCTCCTCCATGTTTGCATAATAGTGAAGATTTTAGCTCCATAACCTAGCAATCTCCCACTTGGAGATAAATAATTGCACCTGTACCTGTACCTGTACCTGTACCTATACATCTAATTTTGTTTCTTGGCTTGTATCCCTCTTCAAGTTCAATCCTGAAGACCAACCACCACATAACCTGTGATGCTACTCCTGTCATCCAAGTAACTTGCCATATCTGAATCTACATATCCATGTAGAGAAGTCCCTGACCCTGCATAGCATGAATCCCTGCTACTGGTCCCTCTCAGATACCTGAGAATCCACTGAACTACTTTCTAGTGCTTATTTCCCAAATTGGCCACAAACCTACTGACAACTCCCATTGCTTGGGCAATATCAGGTCTAGTACTTCTGTACTCAACCTCATCATGTGAACTGGGACACTGTTCTGTGAACTATCCATCCATAGGTGTGCTAACTAGTTCTGCATCCTACACTACCTTATTCACACAATCATCTGGAGACAAAATCAACCTGTGATCTTCCCTGTCTCTAGAAAAACTCATGCCAAAGATTTTTGCTCCTCCTAAATCCTTCATGGCACACCTCTAAACTAACTTTACCTTTAGCTCAACGAATCCCTACATGTTGGACCCCACTATATACAATAATAGGATAATGCCATGACCATTATCCAAATTGGTAAAGTAAACACAATGGTTACATTGACATTGACTAATGCCATGCTTTGTCATACACCCGTCAAACCTGTACCACTATCCTGGACTTGCTCAAGACCATATAACCTGGCCTTATGTCTTACGTGTCCATTCTCTCCTTTATTTAACCTAGGAATCTATTCATCTTTCAGTGCTTTCTTTTTGGCTGGAAACTTAACCAAATCCCACATTTGGTTCTCTTTCAAAGAATTCATGCCATGCTCCCACTGTTTCCTAGATTCTACCTGCATTGCCTCTTTAAAACTTCTTGGTTCTTGACCATCAGTGAGCAACAAATTTAGGTAGTATAAAGAAGGTGAATAATGAATTTGAGGCTTACTTACTCTTTCAGTCCTCCACATGGGCGTTTGAGACTCCTTGATAGCTTGCTATCTGCCCAAAATCCATTCTTTGGTCAACCCTGGTCTACACCTGACCGATGTCGAATCCCCATGATTTCCAACGCTAGTTCCCTGACTGACATCAGTGTCCACCTGGTCGTTGATGTCAGTAACATGACCGACATTAGTGTCCACCTGCTTGACACTGCCAACTTTGGTCTGCACATGATCAACTTCAGTACCTGCCTGTTTGATGTCAGTTCCACCTGACCAACATTGGTAACTGTGTTTTCCTATGAGTGATGACTTTTTACCCGTGAGCTCACTTTGGATCATAACCCTATCCAAACTGCCCTGCTCAGAATTATCCAGCCCCTTCTGCTAATCTCTATCCATCATCTCCTCCATGAAAACCAAGGCTTTCCAGTTCTTAAGTTTGTCAAAGACATTAGACTTCCTCTTAACAACATACATTCCCTTCTCACTCATGTGACCAAGCCTACAAAGCTACATCTTTGCAATAGAAGGAGAATCAGTAATACAAGTAGATAGATAAAGAGTACCTACTTTCTTACCATATGCTAATTCAAGTGCACCCTTAGAAACTTTCCAAGATTTCACTGTGAGAGTTACTGTGCATCCCTCATCACCCAACTTTCTTATAGAAATTAGACTCCTCTTCAGGACTGGGACTTGCATGACATCCTTCAACACCCATGTGTTGCCCGTCTGCAATTTCAGCTGCACTTCCCCTTTATCAACAATTTGACAAGGCTCACCAACCCCTAAATAAATATTTCCAATGTCTCCATGGACATAATCATGGAAAAATACTCTATTTGGGATTGCATGAAAAGAGGCAACAGAATCTAAAACCCAAGATTATACTTTATCCAAGGAATATACAAGAGCATCATGTGCAACAATACCTGTAACATCTGCTTCTTCATTTCCTTCATGTTGATTTTCTACCAACCAACAATCTTTCTTTACCTGCCCTTTCTTTCCATAATTCAATAATTGAGAATTCTTGCCATTGAATTCCTCCATTCTTAGTGTACTTTCTTCTACCATTGTTATACTCCCACTCAATTAGAAACCCCTAAGAGTGACCTGTAATCAACAAACACTAACCTAGTCTGAACTAGGCTCTGATGAACCTGCACCCTAGCTCTGATATCACTTTGTCAAGATTAGGAGCACAATTGATTACCTTGTATAAGCAACTAAACACAGAATTTAACTAGAAGTAAAATATAACTAGAATTCAGAAATAGCACAGAATATGAGAGATAATACAATCTTGTATTAATACTCTTCCAGAAGGAAATACAATGAAGAAATTACACTCTTTCCACACCTCTTGGGCATACCATTAATTTTCTCTCAAGAGTTCTCTCACTCAATTACAAACACAATCAACTCAAACACAGAGTTATTGTTTCAACCAGTCAGTAACAATACTGCCAATACCATCGAGTACACACACATACTCCAAATAGATCCCCCTGATCTTGCTACCTGTTATGTTGTAGATCTCCTTTGACCTTGCACACACACACCTGCATATCAACCGACCTTACTTACCATGTAGATCTTCTACCTGATCTTGCACAACCTGCAGATCAACTTGGTCTTGCACACCTGCAGACCTAGATCTTACACGCTTGGAAGAACCCTTGTCCTTGCCTTACCAAGTCCTTATGATTCTCCCTCAGATATAACCCGTTTGATTTTATAGAACCCTTCTGATTCTCCACCTTATAATACAGCCCCATGGGTCTATTAAATAAACCTCAAACCAAACAATAATTAGAAACGTATCTCAAGACTAAAATTAGTCTTTACATGCAAACAACCGGTTCGTTAAACTAATTATTCATGTAATTGATAGTTTTGAACCGCACAAGTGATCGACGTTGGTCCCTGTCTATCTGGAGATGACCGACATCAGCCGATCCTTAATCATTGTCGACAGCTTCCTGTCTACCTCTGACTGATGTCGATTGGCCTGACCGATGCCGGTTACTTTGACACTCAACAACCTCCTCCATGTTTGCATAACAATGAAGCTTTTATCTCCATAACCTAACAAAACATTGGACTTCTTGAAACACGATTGAAGTCTTTATGAAAGTTCAAAATTTTAAATGAAATATTTAGTGGGAAAGTCCAATACAACTCTAATTAAAAATTGACACAAAACTATAAACTTATAAATAATCTTAAAATCTTATTATGACATCGACCACCTTCTAAAGACTCAAAAATGTAAACTAGATCACTATTTATATTGGGCAGTGATGATCCTGCATCATCTCATCATCCCTATTTACTGCTTCATCATACATCATCATCTATAATCACTCATTCCTCATACCTAATCTCCCCTAATCACTCCATTAATCCTCACCATCACTCACCATCCCTAATCACTACCTCATTGACCCTCACCATCCCTCATCATCCTTATTGACTTCAACATCTCTACTCAATTCCTCCTCATCCCTCCTAATCCTTAATCACTCCATCCAATACCTTGATGGCGGTATTTTTTTTGGGTTTAACAATGTTAGGAGATACAAGTGGAGAGTTGAGTGCTAGCATAAAATATAATACATAGTGATGAAAATGATGTGGAGGCAAATTTGAAACATAAATATTTAACACCTAGAAAAAATATGGGCATATTAGAAATGATGTAATCCACAATTAAAAATACACTAGAAAAAGAGAAGCAAGTAAAAGCACTATAACACAAAAAATGGGTAGTAAATACATGAGGATCACAAAGTCATATGATATCATGAACCAATCAATTGCTTTCCATATGAGGCATTTTATGATCCAAATAATTACATTAAAGGCCTTCTATTTGTATGTCTATTCATTGAGTCATCATACTAAAGAATGGAAAATAATTTTCAAATTATTATAACAAGCATTCCATGATTATAAAGTGGTTCTTAATTCATAACTTCAATATTCAATCCAATGAAGAGTGTCACACTATGAGCTCTCTACTTTCACATCTCGAGAAGTGGGTACAAGTTATCTAGCACTATAAAAAGGTAACTAAATAATATATTATGAACCCAATGATATGTTTGGTACTAAAAATATCTCTACTTCCCCCAAAAATAAATTATATGAATGAATTAAAAATATTGTTTCATTAACAATTGTAGATCAATGATGAGTCAATACACTTCATCATTTCCAATGTAAGTGAGAAGAATTTAATTTATCCTAAATCATATTTTCAAAAATTGAACTTGAAATTTATACATCATCCATAGCTATGTTGGTCCCCAAAAATGTCACTCATTTTTGAAACAACATATGAGCTATCTTGGTCCTATAAGACCAAAATTTCTCTCTTCCCTTCTCAAAATTTATTCTAAGCTTTCAAATTGCTCTTTTTTCAACCTTTTTCAATAAAGGGATTAGCAGGTTCAATAGGTTCATAGGCTTCTGCAAGTGAGTTCAATCAAAATAACTAGTTTCCAATATTTGGCCATCTTCAGGATTGGGTTAGCGCCTTGGTTCAATCAAAAATGTCCATTGGCAAACATCTAAGCAAGTATTGAACCATTACACCAATGAACCGTTGAACCTTGAACCATTTTGGTTCAATGAGTTCAATGGGTTCAGAGGTTCAATGTAATCTACAAGAGCTAGTTGCGCTTTGTAAGAGGTTCAAAGTTTAACCGTTTCAAAGGTTCTACGACTCTAAGCACTTAACTAGTTTCAAAGGCTTGAACCATTGAACCTTGAACCATTTTGGTTCATTGGTTCAACGGGTTCAATGACAAATTGATTCAATGTGCTTGGTTCAAAGGTATCAAAGAGACTCAGTGAAATCAAAAGGATGAACCAATGAACTGAAAGAGTTCAAAGTTAATGGTTCATGGGTTCAAAGGTTCAAAGGTAGCCTCTGTCAAAGAGAGAAGCAACAAATAGGTGGTTCAATAGATGGTTCAACCAAGGAGCATGAAAGTGATTGAAATAGGAAGCGATGGAACAAAAGAGACATAATGAACTGATGAACCAATGAACCAATGTACTTTTAGTGGGTTCAAAGGTTTAAGGGTCAACATGGTTCAAGTGGCTAGCGACTATTGACAGCCCTGCGGTTGTCAAATTTAAAGTAAGGGAATATCCGTTGAAATTAAAATAAAGCGTAGAACTCAAAATAAGAACCAAGCGACTAACTGAAAAGATATAATTCCTTCAGGTTTGTCCAAAGGCCGATAGAGAACATTTCCTTTGGACTTTTTGTCTGAAGGAAATTATTAAGAGAAAGAGCTGTTAGAATTCTTTCAGAGGTATTTTCTATCGAAAAATGACTAAGGTAGAGCCCAAAGGAATTCCTTCATACTTTTTGCCAAAGGAAAATCCCGACTAAAGAGAAAAGCCTGCAAAAAAATGCCTGATGAAAAAAGACAAAGTGCAACAAAAGCTGCCACGTGTCCATTATAAAGCAGAGCGAAAGCTGCCATGTGTCATCTTCTGCAGGACCCCCAAAGGTTTCTAAAGCTTCTATAAGTTAATTGGAATACATCACGTGTCCTTTTATGACTTAGTGAAATGTGACAAGTGTTTGCATTTGTGTTCCCCTTTTGGAGTTGCTCAAGAAAAACGTGTCATGGACCCCATTTTTCATAAGTTTTTAATGAGTTTCATAATAGCAAAACTTGCCACTTGTCAAAGACATAGAAAGGACCCCAAAAAGACTTAGGCAAGAAGGGATATAAAGAGCAAAGAAGTGCTTAAGCAGTGAAGAGAGGAGTGAGACCAAAGGATCAAAAAATATCTTCAAAAGATTTATTTCTAGTAGGTGAAACAGTGGATCGAGTAGACTTTTGAGCACACCAAACCAAGGACACAGCCTATTTTTCTTACATGAGGTAAAGACAAATTGGAAAAGGACCAGACGGTCCATACCAAGGAAGAAACGTATTAGATGAAGGGACATACCATAGTTATGGCAGTGCACTATTCTCAGCATGGTCTCTCCAAACAAGATTGAAGGTGCATTGAAGACGTTGACTACAACATGGGCCATCTCATGGAAAAAAGTGCCAATCCTTGTGTAGTTGCTATAAGATTATAATATCTCTCATTTGTAAAGGAGACTTTTCATTTTATAAGAACGAAACTCTACCCATTTTGAAAGAGGAAGACTGAGACTTTGAGCTCAAGTTGTAATTTCATTTTCATTTTTATCTAAATGAGAAAACAAGTTACTTGTAGACTTTGTGTTGTTATAGCTTGTGTTATCTTAGGAGATTGTTCATATGTCTATTTCCTAGGAGCTTTCTTGTCCATTTGATTTAACAAGTAAAACTAGTGGAGGTGATCAGGAAGGTGTCTTGAAGAGCCTTGGAACGACGTGGTGCCCCCATTGTTCTTCATTTTTCTCTCTCGAGTTGTTGGTTACTTAGCACCCTTGTTACCAATTACTTGCTACCTAAAAGATTTCTGCTGCCTGCTGAAGAAAACTTTTGAAAGAAGAGAAGTGCCTTTTGTCATTGCACCAAGATTTTTACTATTTAGGAAGGAATCTAGCTTTTGGCTAAAAGTTGCTTCTGAAAGAAGAGAAGTACCTTCCCCATCACCCAAGATTTCTTCCTTGTTTATCAGCATCATCTCTGAAAAAGAGAGATGGATGGTTTATCCTACCCTTGTGTCTTACTTTCTGCTTATGTATGTAGTATATAGCCATCGCATATTTAATAGGGAACCTCCCCTTGATGAGAGGAGAGATTTGTCCCCTTGTGATGCAGTAAACTTGCACATCTAGATGACCAATCTCCCTATGTTGTGGTGATAGGAACTATTTTGAATGCCAGTTAGCTGGTCGACAAAATATTCACCCAATAGTTTTTGGTGACTTCGATGGGGACACAGTAATTTTGTGCAATTTGGAACCTCAAGTTTTAGATTGAAACATCACCTGTGTCTTACCCATTATCATTATCACCCTTATCCATTACAAACTCTAGAAACTCCATTTTGTGTCTTACCCATTATCATTATAGCCTTACCATCTTCCTCCATCTCCATTATATTATCTGGTCTACAAAACCAAAGCTGCTGGGAAAGAAAGTGCAGTTTGAAGCCTCAAGATTTAAGCTAAAGTAGGGCCAGTTTCTTTTCCATTTTTTTCTATAATCTGGCAACTCCACTCAGATGTGTTATCCCTATTTTTCATAATCCAATCATGGTAGTTTGAGGCCCCTGGGGTAACTCATTTGGCCCACTTAATCTAACTCCACCCCTACATAATCTACCACTCAATTTAAGGAAGATTTTCCCCAAATTCTTTGGTGATGGAAGAGTCCACCCTGATGAACACATTACAGCCTTCACCGTAGCCTGTGGTGTGATAGGGGTGGAATTTGAAGACATGGCAGTCAAGCTTTTCATGGAGACACTACAAGGTACTGTTGTAGACTGGTTTTACCATTTACAAACTGGATCAATGACTGGCTGGGACACTATCAAAGCCACGTTTGAAGCAAGGTTTAAACTTGTAGAATATGCTCATGCTTTGCTAGCCCAACTGATGTAGATGAAGAAGGAACCTCATGAGCCCATGAGGGATTTTATTGTAAAATTTGACAAGCTGAGAAATAGGATTCTTGCAGTTGCTCAGCCCACACCCGAGAACCTCAAATGCTTCTTCATAAACTCATAGCTACCTAAAGTGAGTTTTCTGCTAAGATGTGCTAGCCACATAGATCTTGAAGCTGCTCAAGACTTAGCCACTGAGTTAGAAGATGACCTTATCTTGGCTAGAAAGATAAGAAAGGATTCAAATAGAGGTTCATCTTCCTCATCTTTTAATAACTCACTTGCAGCCACCACTAATCCAATGGTGCAAAAGCTAGCAAATGAAGTGCTGGCCCTCAAAAGACAAATGGCACAAGGGATGTAATCTGCTCCTTCATATAGATATGTACCAAGAAGGACATTCCCTAATCAGGCACATCAAGGAAAACCCAATCATCTTCCTCCCCCACAAAGGAACCTTGTCGTTAAAGCACCTCCAACCAACTCAGTAGTTGGATATCTGGAAATAAAACATGTTTTCTCTTTCCAACATGAGTTTGAGCAATAAAATGACATTGATCTCTTTATGGAGGATCAAGAAGAATTAGTTGGTGACTCCCACATTGGTTTCCTGAATTACTAGGATGAACCTAGAAGTGAAGGTGAAGCAATCAAAGGATCATACGTAGTATTCACCAAGTTTGAGAATCAGTCAACCTAGCAAGTCGATAAAGAGAAGATAGAGGAGCGACCCCAACCAATAATTTCAATTATTGAGTAGGGAACCCCTCTTCCTTTCCAATCAAAGGACCTAGTGATTGCCAAAGAAGTAAGTACATCGAACATCTCTACACTTTCTACTTTAAATTCGCAGATCAGTCCTCCCCCTCCCAAAAACCAAAAATATGAACTCCCATCCTCTCTTCTAAGTCCATCTCAGTCATTTGACATGATTGATAATGTCAAGCAATCCAAAATTCAAAAGATTGAGTTTGAATCGCTGCAAGCCAATCCTGAGCAATTAAACATTGGTGGAGAACCATGTGCAGACTTGTCTGAGGCAAAGATTTTGGTTACCCAAATGTCAGCCCCTATTGCTCAAATTCTATTTGAGCCTTCAAGTAGGGGTAATTACTTCTTGACCACATAGGACACTCATGTCCCAGATGATGAAAGTCTTGTAGCTGGCAATCTAGGATTTCATCCAAACAAGGCACCAAAAAAATTGGTAGGGCACAGTACAAATCAAGAAGGATGTTCCATCTCCCATGAAGAGAAATTTGATAGAAGATCAGCTTCTAATGATGCTTGGATCTTGGAATTTGATGGTAGTAATTCTTCCATAGCTAGATGCAGATCTCTATTGCTCAGATTGAAGACTACTTAGGATGAAGATATCAAACTCCTTCACACCAAAGGAGATGCTGAGCTGATGGTTTGTCAGGAGTTTGATGATGACAATCAAAGCATGTGCTAGACTGGACCAACAGAACAACAAGCTATGGTGGTGGACCATATTGTTGTACGCCAAAGTTAGCAAAAGGAACTCTTCACTAAGAGAGTGAAGAGTTATGGTTTTTGGTTTGAAGACTACGTCCTGCCATGGGGCAAGAATAAGAAAGAGCCAAGAGGAAAACACAAAAAAATGGTTTCTTGGTGGAGAGTTCCATTTGCTCATCACCGTTTCTAGGGACAAAATGGTTTCCTGCTAGTTTATCAGGATGGCATACCATTTTCACTGTCTCACAGTGGGTGGCATCTAAAGCACTTCAAATATTGAGGCATCAGATAAGATCATCTGTACATATGTATATCTATATAGTCTTTAGTTCTATTTTGTACTTTTCATTTTCATTTTTATGGAGCCTTTCTTTTTGGGTAGCATGACTCTGTAGCCCAATGGCACACTTCAAGGCATCAAAGATTCTAGTTTCTACTCCCCTCAGCTGTTCCAATTTTTCATCTGAAGGATGTTCCCCAACTGGAGCCAGCTATTGGTCCCTAAAAATGTCACTCATTTTTGGAACAACATATGAGCTATCTTGGTCCTACAAGACCAAAATTTCTCTCTTCCCTTCTCAAAATTTGTTTTGAGCTTTCAAATTCCTCTTTTTTCAATCTTTTTTAGTAAAGGGATTAACAAGTTCAACAAGTTCAGAGACTTCTATAGGGACGTTCGATCAAAAGAACTAGTTTCCAATACTTGGCCATCTTCAGGATTGGGTTGGCACCTTGGTTCAATAAAAAATGTCCATCGACAAGCATCTAAGCAAGGATTAAACCATTGAACCGTTGAACCTTGAACCATTTTGGTTCAACAGGTTCAGTGGGTTCAGAGGTTTAACATCATCTGTAAGAGCTAGCCATGCTTTGTAAGAGGTTCAAAGTTCAACCGTTTCAAAGGTTCCACGGCTCCAAGCACTTAACTAGTTTCAAAGGCTTGAACCGTTGAACCTTGAACCATTTTGGTTCATCGGTTCAATGGGTTTAATGACCAATTGGTTCAATGTGCTTGGTTCAAAGGTATCAAAGAGACTCAATAAAATCAAAAGGATGAACCAATGAACTGAAAGAGTTCAAAGTTCAATGGTTCATGGGTTTAAAGGTTCAAAGGTAGCCTCTATCAAAGAAAGAAGTAGCAAATAGGTGGTTCAATGGATGGTTTAACCAAGGAGCGTGAAAGTGATTGAACCAAGAAGTGATGGAACAAAAGAGATAGAATGAACCGATGAACCAATGAACTAATGTACTTTTAATGGGTTCA
This sequence comes from Torreya grandis, assembly GCA_037957365.1. Taxonomy (NCBI): domain Eukaryota; kingdom Viridiplantae; phylum Streptophyta; class Pinopsida; order Cupressales; family Taxaceae; genus Torreya; species Torreya grandis. Next base: position 793,501 of record JARHVA010001267.1, read on the forward strand.
AAGGTTTAAGGTTGAACATGGTTCAAGTAGCTAGCGACTATTGACAGCCCTGCAGACGTCAAATTTAAAGTAAGGGAATATCTATTGAAATTCAAATAAATCATAGAACTCAAAGGAAGAACCAAGTGACTGACCGAAAAGATAGAATTCCTTTGGGTTTGTTCAAAGGCTGGCAGACAACATTTTCTTTGGAATTTTTGTAAGAAGGAAATTATTAAGAGAAAGAGCTATTAGAATTCTTTCAAAGGTATTTTCTATGGGAAAATGACTAAGGTAGAGCTCGAAGGAATTCCTTTGGACTTTTGTCCAAAGGAAAAGCTTGACTAAATAGAAAAGACCACAAAAAAATGCCCGATGGAAAAAGACAAAGTGCAGTGGAAGCCGCCACGTGTCCATTATAAAGCAGAGTGGAAGCTGCCACCTGTCATCTTCTGCAGGACCCCCAAAGGTTTCTAAGGCTTCTATAAGTTAAGTATAATACGTCACATGTCTTGTTATGACTCAGTAGAATGTGACAAGTGTTGCATCCATGTTCCCCTTTTGGAGTTGCTCGAGCAAAACGTGTTGTGGACCCCATTTTCTGTAAGTTTCTAATGAGTTTCATAACAGTAGAACTTGCCACTTGTCAAAGACACAAAAAGGACCCCCAAAAGACTTATGCAAGAAGGGATATAAGGAGCAAAGAAGTACTTAAGTAGTGAAGAGAGGAGTGAGACCAAAGGATCAAAAATATCTTTGAAAGAGTTATTTCCAGTAGGTGAAATAGTGGATCGAGTAGACTTTTAAGTGTACTAAACCAAGGACACAGCCTATTTTTCTTCCATGAGGTAAAGACAAATTGGAAAAGGACCAGATGGTCCATACCAAGGAAGAAACATATTAGATGAAGGGACATGCCATAGTTATGGCAGCGCATTGTTCTCAACATGGTCTCTCTAGATAAGACTGAAGGCACATTTAAGATGTCAACTATAGCATGGGCCGTCCCATGGAAAAAAGTGGCAATCCTTGCGTAGTTGTTACAAGATTGTAATATCTCTCATTTTTAAAGGAGACTTTTCATTTTACAAGAGTGAAACTCTGCCCATTTTGAAAGAGGAAGACTGAGACTTTGAGTTCAGGTTGTAATTTCATTTTAATTATTATCTGAATGAGAAAACAAGTTACTTGCAGACTTTGTGTTGTTATAGCTTGTGCTATCTTAGGAGATTGTTCATATGTCTATTTGCTAGGAGCTTTCTTTTCCATTTGATTTAACAAGCAGAACTAGTGGAAGTGATTAGGAAGGTGTCCTGAAGAGCCTTGGGATGACGTGGTGCCCCCACTGTTCTTCATTTTTATCTCTCAAGTTGCTAGTCACTCAACACCCCCGTTACTGGTTACTTGCTACCCGAAAGATTATTGATACCTATTGAAGAACACTTTTGAAAGAAGAGAAGTGCCTTCTGTCATTCCACTAGGATTTATACTATTTAGGAAGGAATCTGGCTCCTGGCTGAAAGCTGCTTTTGAAAGAAGAGAAGTACCTTCCCCATCACCCAAGATTTCTTCCTTGTTTATCAACATCATCTATGAGAAAAGAGAGATGAATGGTTTATCCTACCCCTGTGTCTTACTTTCTGCTTATGTACATAGTATATAGCCACCACATATTTAATAGGGAACCTCCCCTTGATGAGAGGAGAAATTTGTCCCCTTGTGATGCAGTAAACCTGCACATCTGGATGACCAATCTCCCTATGCTATGGTGATAGGAACTATTTTGAATGCCAGTTAGCTGGTTGACAAAATATTCACCCAACAAACTATATGTTAGTGTATGGTCTAGTGTAGGACTTGATAAATGGATCACCTAGTAGTGTCACTTGGTGTACAAAATCAAACTTTTTAAAGATGCAATCCTTTGTGACACCTCACCATTAGAGGTGTGTGATGTTTTACATGTGGTCAACCATATATTTACCATTTAAATGTAGTCTATATGAAGTAAATCCTTGAAATGTTGTGTTAGATTATCATGATATGAAATATCATATATCATAGTTAGTTCGTAAGCTTTTAGTCATTAGTGTAAGGAGGTGCAAGAATATTGTCAGTTCTAGTAAGAAGTATACTCTTAATGGTAAGAAATAAATACATAATGGCATCCTTATGTCACCATATCATAGTTTGGTTTATCCAACAATAACAAAAACAAAATGATTGAACCATAAACTTGATGAATACAAGGATATCTTTCAGTCGCCTAAATAAGTTCCTACGTACTGTACACTAAACAATACTACTGATTTGAGCCCTTAACTACCTCTACCTCAAACCTCTTTCAACAACATATCATTTATAGAGAATGAATAGATCAAGTGGTAGATCCATGAAATCATGTATAATAGATACATCATGCCCAAATCATTACCTTGCAGAAGCCCAATTGTGTTTGTGCCAAAGTTGTGAATGAATTAAAAAAATACTAACAAGATTAAAGTGAAGAACTATAATCCTCATTTAAATATTAAGAAATTTTTTTCCATATCCATGGTGTATAAGTCTTTTCAAAAATTGATCTTAAGTTTGGGTATCATCATATTCATGTTAAACCTCTAGACATTTGGAATATAGTCTTAAAAACAAAGGAAGGATTGATTGACTAGTAGGTTATGACTTTTAGGTTAATTCATATAATGAATTCATTCATCTCAATATGTTGAATAAAATACTTAAGTGCTTTACCTATGTCATTTTTTTAATCTACCTTGATGACATATTAATCTTTAAAAAACATGGGATGAACATCTACACCATGTTGAGCTAGTGTTTCACAATTTTTTAAAACATATTTTTGTGATAATATGAATAAATGTTCATTTTTCATGCAAGCGATAAAATATTTGGGACACATCACACAAACACAGAGTGCATGTGTGAACCTAACCAAGATTAAAGTCATATAAGAAATGGAAACACCAAACAACCTTGCATCTAATTCAAATCTTCATAGAATTAGAAAATTATACAAGAGATTTGTGTTTAATTTTTATCTTTTAAACCAAACTACCAAAGGTGGAAATGAATAAAGTTTCATTTACTCAGCTACACAAAAAAGATAATTTGATGAACTACAATTTAAACTCTATGTTTTGTTAGTACTTATGTTACTTGACTATAAATTGGGAAGATCATCCAATTCATTTAGCAATAAAATTGGCTATCACAAATGGGTATTGTCAACACAAGTACTAGAAAATAGTTATTTTTTTATTATAATGGATTAAACAACATATTATTGGAATCAAATATATCTTTAGAGTATATACTTATGCAAGATGATGAAGGATTGATTAATTATGGTAAGGGATGGTGAGGGTCAATGATGGAGTGATGAGGGATGGTGAGGGTCAATGAGGGAGTGATTAGTGATGATGAGGGATAAAGAAAGATTGATTAGGGATTATGAGGGATGAGGAGGGAGTGATTATGGATGATGAGGGATGGTGATAATCAATGAAGGAAGTATTATGGATGATAAGCCTAAGTTATTAGAGATGATGAAAGACAATGAAGGTCAATGGAGTGATTAGGGATGAGGAGGGAGTGAATAGGGATGAGTAAGTTATTAGGTATGATGAGGGATGGGGAAAGAGTGATTAGGGATGATGAAGGATGGGGAGGGAGTGATTAGGGATAATTAGGGATGGTGAGGGTCAATGGAGGAGTGATTATGGATGATAAAGGAGTGATTAGAGATGACTAGGGATAGTAAGGGTCAATGAGTGAGTGATGAGGGATAATGAGGAATGATGAGAGAGTGATTAGGGGTGATGAGGCATGAGTAGGAATTGATCAAGGATGAGGGAAGGATGATGAACAAGTGAAATTAACATAAAGTCATTGTTTGATGTGTGCAGGTTATCAATGTGGCCTATGCTACCCCAATCACACCACTTTACATCAATCTTAAATTAATTGGTTATAAAACTTTAATTTTGATAAACTTAAGACTTTATAAATGCCAAGAATCAATTTGAAAGGCAAAAAAACCCTAAAAATGACTATATATTTACCAAAAATGGAAATCAATCGCAAATGTTATGTCCTAAAATCCCTAGGTTTAATACTTAGACCCTAAAAATGCCTAAGTACTGACCTAATTGGATTTTGAAAAATTATTTTCCACATCGTAAGGCATGAAACTATGAGACCAACTCTATTAAATGCTGAGTGACCCTAATTTCTTATATTTATTATAATAAATTTAAAGTATAACAATATAAATGTAAACTTATACTTAACATTTAGAGTAGTAAATATAAGCTTCTAGCCAAAGTTGAATTCATGTGCAACTCTCACATGCTTTTAGAGATGGTTTTGGTATTATTACAAAATAATGTGTACGAGTTATATAATGTGTATGCATTATATAATGCATATGTGTTGCACAATGTGTACATGTTGCATAATGTGTATGTATTACATAACACATACACGTTATATAACATGTATGTGTTATTTGAATTTAAATTGAAAACTGAGCCTCTAGGCTTAGAAATGGCTTGAATTTCTAAGCCAAAGGCTTTTGACTGTGCATCTATAGTCAAGACCAAGACTTTTGAGAAAAACCAACAAATTTCAACTTCAATCTCCAAATATGCTATGGATTTCAACACCAAAATTCAAAAAATTAAACCATCACGATGAGCATGATTTCCTCTTTGTAAATATATGATTTTTATAATTTTTGGGTTATTTTAAGAGTTTAAACTATATTTATTTCTAACTACACCTTTTTTAGGCCATTACATGCCACATCTATACATGCATATACATGTTTATCTAATTTTTTTTTATCTAATTGTAAAATAAATTATATGGTAACAAATTAGGCTTAATTCTACACACATTAAAAAAAAATCAATTTTTGTTTTTTTTTAGGTTGTTAGGGTGGACCACATGGATGGCTATCCATTTTTTGTCATTTTTTAGGATCTACTTAATTACAAAATTAATAAAAAAATATATTCATTAAAAAAATATTAAAAAAATCATAACACACTAGAAGATATAATATAAATATTCATTAAAGGGTTTCAAACAATATTTAACAATGCTCAAAAAATAGTGGGTCACACGACCATCTATCTACTATGTTTTCTTAAAAAAACAAAAGGTCTTCTTGAAATTTTAGATGTTTTACCTACTCATACTTAACCATTTTTTCAAAAAAAGTAGTTTTTTAGAAACTAGACTCAAAATTCTACAATTCATGTTTTTATACCATCTTAAAATTTTGAGTATATGCATCTCAAATTATCTACAGAAGTTCCAATTTATGAAATTTCAAAAAAAGCATGTCTATGGGTAGGCCCTTTTTTGTCCCCCAAATTTTTGCACTAGTTTTAAACAAATGATCAATTTATAATAATATAAGTGTACATTGGACTTTATTTTCTATAAATTGAATGCCTTTATTTCTTAGATATAAATTACCACTAGTTTTAAATAAGTCATTTTTCTAATGAAATAAAGCTTACAATTTTATTATAAATAAAACATATACAAGACTATTCACACAAATAGGCAGTAAAGGACACACCATTAATGGCACACTAGACCATGCCTAGGAATCAAAAGAGGCTCAAGGCCATCAAAATAATGAACAAACTAGGTCAAGCCTATAGAAAGATCTAATACATCAAAAAAAGGGAAACTTAAGCAACAATAACAAATAAACTAGTTGAGGATAGGTCATTATCAGGAAGACCCCACCCAGAGCTAGAAAGGTATTTTCTGTCATCCATGGTGTCCCATCCAACATCAGTATCCTCATCTTCAACATTATCTTTTTCTTTAGTACCATGTGGGGATAAAATGGCTAAATGAATCTACAAAAAAAAATTATCAAATGGCTGAAGAGAACTATCCTGGTCACTATTAGACTAAAAATTCCCCCAGAGCCAGGATACCAGAGACAGAGAGCCCCACCCTTGACCGTGATGAGGTGGTTGAGGTAGAGAACCCCAACCATAATTTCAATCCATAGTGTTAGATCCACAACCACTCTACTAAGTTTAGAGGGGGAGAGTGACATTGCTATGAAGAATCAGAAGCCCATGAATGGTGATGAGGCCAGTTACAGTGTGATCCACCCCTAGGAGGGGTCACCTCGATCTCGAGGTGGGGTGTCCCTAGGCAGGGAAAGTGGCATGTGATAAATGGTGTAAGGTGAATCACCCCAATGATAGAGGAGCCATTGTAGGCAGTCAAGTTCCATATCCACTTTGTTTTTTTGTACTTATATCTGTAGAATCACATTAAAAACAATGGTATGTTTATCATACGTAGCAAATAGAGAATCAATAGAATTATTAGAAAATAATGTTGAATTATGCTCTTTCCATAGACAAAACAAAATTTTCATTTTAAATTCATGCTATAATTAGGTTTACTAGGGAGGCAAACTAAGATTATCTCCAAATAGAATATGGCACTAGCTGAAGGGAATTAAGCAGAGGGGCTAAAAAAAGTCTTGAATCTAAGTCTAGGCATGTTAGGCCTTTGGGTAATACCAAAAAGGTGCATTATGGTTTCAAGGTGGCCGTAGAAAGGACATTTGGGTAGAGAAATATTCAATTAGACAAGCCTTCTACCAATTGACAGGATTGATAAAGCAAACACCAACTGAAATGCATAATTTTGGGTTCAATACAAGTCAACTACATAGTGTGAAAGCACTTACCCCAGATAGAAGGGGAGGAATGGATGTTCCACCTATGGTTAAGTTTATCCACCATAGGTAAGTGTGGATAGAGCCATTCATAACCTTTATTGGTTGTATAATTCTAGAAAGGATTCTCTTTGAACCATTTCTAGTCCTTAGACCAAGGATGGGTAGAGTTGACAGAGATCTTGTGAATAAAATCCATAACCATTGTTACCACAATCTCATCATAAGACTCTCTACCATCCAAAGAAATTTCAAATTTAGCCTAGAAAGCATTCCATGGGATTAAAATCAATACTATATGCATAATTTTTTTTACACAATGCAGATTCCTCTATGGTAAAACCTAAAAACATGAATACAAGGCACTTATACAAGAGGAACCACATGCATGTTGATAATATGTGACCACCATAGATACTGTTGGTTGATGAAAAGGCCATCCCTTAATCCTAAACCATTCCACAATAAACATGATTTGATTTTACTCTAGGCTTTCCAGATACTCTTAATGACAAAGGTGCTCACCACTTTGACCAAGGCAACAAGGGTAAAGAGGCTGAGAAAACAATTCCTTTCCAAATCACATAGTTATAGGGAGACCCTTGAGTGATGCAATTCTAAACAAGAGTCTTCCAAGCTTATTTGCTCTCCATTGTGTGAATAATCCATTTAGTGCATAGATTAGAGGCTTGTTGAGAGATATCAATGAGGCCCATAGCTCTATCTTCACGAAGAAGACAAAAATAATCCTAGGAAACTTTGTGAAAGCTCTTATCAATAGAGGGTTTGACCCAAATGAAATCCCATAACAACTTCTCAAGCTTATGAATAACCTGTTTGGTGGGCAGCTAGTAAGAAGAATAATACACATGGGTGGCAACAAGTACTTTGGAGTAGGTTTGGAATTTCTTAGCCAAACATGGTCCACCATGTATCAACACTATTGAGAGGGAGGGGCCTAAAAGGCAAAGGTAATTCTTAGAAATTAAAAAATCTCATTGTGCTATAGATAGTGACAATTATACTATGCCATCCAGGTAGGTTGAGGAAGAAAGGATTGCTTGTAACAGTATGATTTATGCCATTGAATGACAAAGCTAGAGGTAAAGTAAAAGTCCTCTAGGAAGCACATAACACTGGCCACAACATCTTCTTCATTGATGATCATAGGAAGGAATCATCAACAAATTACCCATTGAGAATTTACTAGGGTTCTTCCAAAGGAAGGGATATACCACATACAAGGCCTTGCGAGTGAGCGTTAGCCAAAAGATAAGCAAAGCCTTTTGTGGCAAGAACATACATGGCTGAGTCCAAGGGGCAACCTTGTATGATGGATCTGAAGAGGCTGAAAGGTTCTAAGTTGACTCCACTAATAGAGAGGAAAATCAAGTCATCATAAAATATCGTGCAGATAGATTGAATGAGAGTGGGACCAAAACTTAAATTATAACATAGCCAAGATGAATGTCCACTCAATGCAATAATAGGCTTTCTCAAAAATAAATTTTAAAGAACAAAGACTTTTGGTGCTACCGACGACCCCAAACCGTGCCTTCTCACATTGCAATAACATTATTTAGAATATAGCAGCCTTGAATGAAGCCCATCTACTAAGGTTAGATGATTGAAGGTATCGTATGTCTAAGGTAGAGTGCCAAAACCTTGGTGACAATTTCTTAATAGATGTTGAGCAAAGTGATAGGATGCTAATTACAAATGAGCTCAGGGTCACTAGACTTAGGGATAAATTTGATATGCCCTTTATTGATGGTTGATCCCAAGGTTTGTGAGTGGAAGGCTTTGAGGTAGACCTATTGAAGGTTAATCCCAACAGTAGCCCACATTTTCTTTTAAAACTCGCAAGGGAAGCCATCACATCCTAGGGCTTTATCATTAGCCATTTGGATCACAGCTTCAGATAGATCCTCCATAGCAAGGAGTATATCACAAGCGACCCTCTGGTTGGAGGTAACTTTAGTGAGAACCATTGAGAAGCATTGATTCAAGTACTATTTGCTTTCCATATGAGAATTTTATATGTAGTCTTTGTTTCCTTAAAAAATAACTAAATTAAGTTTTAGGTTCTCTATTTAATTTTAAAACACACATATAACTTTTAGGATTTTTATTTAATTTTAATTTATTATATATATATATATATATATAAATATAATTAATGTGCAATAATGATGATGATAATAAATTTTAAGGCCTTTAATATTTAAATTTTAAATTTTTCTTATTATATCAATTAAAATATATTTAATTTGTACGTATTTATTTTTATGATTTTAAAATCCTCATACCAATAAAGTTTATCTCACTTTTCGAAAGGGCCCAATGTTACAAATTCTATAATTTATACACCTAAATAAAAGTTTGGAAGATAGTCTATCATTGATTTATTGAAGATTTTTGAAAGGAACCGATATTACAAATTCTATGATATGTACAATTAAATAAAAGTTTGAAGAATGTCTATTATTGATTCGAAAGGGACCATTGATTTATTAAAGATTTTCGAAAAAGACTAATGTTACAAATATCATATACTATTAAATAAAAGTTTGGAAGATAGTCTACTATTAATTTATTAAAGATTTTTGAAAGGGACCAATATTACAAATTTTATGATTTTTTAAATTACATAAAAATTTGGAGGATAGTTCACCATTAATTTATAAAGATTTTGAATATATATGTATGGTGAGAATTAATGGCACAGTTCTATCCTTATCAACGATGACAATATTAAATAAAATAAAAATAATAATCACAAATGTAAAGATAAACCAAAATAAAAATTAAAAAAAATTATTATTTGTAAGAGAGTCACTTTTACCTTTACACAAATCCAGTACACTCCAATCTCCCTTTAATTTTATGTTGTTGGTATTTGAGAGGACAACTAAATTTTAAATTTTTCTATTATATCAATTCAAATATATTTAATTTGTACGTATTTATTTTTATGATTTTAAAATCCTCATACCAATAAAGTTTATCTCACTTTTCTAAAGGGCCCAATGTTAAAAATTCTATAATTTATACACCTAAATAAAAGTTTGGAAGATAGTCTATCATTGATTTATTGAAGATTTTTGAAAGGAACCGGTATTACAAATTCTATGATATGTACAATTAATAAAAGTTTGAAGAATGTCTATTATTGATTCGAAAGGGACCATTGATTTATTAAAGATTTTTGAAAAAGACTAATGTTATAAATATCATATACTATTAAATAAAAGTTTGGAAGATAGTCTACTATTAATTTATTAAAGATTTTTGAAAAGAATTAATATTACAAATTTTATGATTTTTTAAATTAAATAAAAATTTGGAGGATAGTTCACCATTAATTTATAAAGATTTTGAATATATATGTATGATGAGAATGAATGGCACAATTCTATTTTTATCAACGATGACAATATTAAATAAAATAAAAATAATAATCACAAATGTAAAGATAAACCAAAAAAAAAATTATTATTTGTAAGAGAGTCACTTCTACCTTTACACAAATCCAATACACTCCATACTCCCTTTAATTTTATGTTGTTGGTATTTGAGAGGACAATTAAATGGTGAATAAATCGGATTCCCCACCTTCAAAGAGATGGGGACTTTAGTGAATTTTATAGTAAAGGTAATATGTGAGGAGAATAAACTATCATATGAATATATATTTAAAAAATTAGGGTATGTTGTTTAATTTTTGTAGTTTATTAATTTTTTATTAGGAGAATAAACTATCATATGAATATGAATATATATTTAGAAAAAAAAGGGTATGTTTTTTTATTTTATTTTTTAGTTTGTTAAATTGTTAAGTTTTCAAATATGTAAGAAGTATTAATGGAAAAAGTATTCCAAAACAAATAATTTGTCAACTATTTTTTTTATCATAATCATATATTTTGAATATATGATGTGTATTTAATTTTTTATGCAAATATTTTTATAAATAATTGAAATGTTTAAAATTAATATCTATTGTATTTAATTTTTGTATTTTTTATATATTTTAAATTTTGAAGTAACATTATTAAAATATGAAAGAAATGAATATTAAAATTATAAAAAATAATTACATGTGAAACATATTATTTTTCATATAAATTTTTAGATAACATTAAAATAAGAATTTTATCAATTGTTTATCTTCAAGTTTTTTTGTATTATTTTTTTATAAAATATTTAGTTTATATTAAAATATTCTTAAAATTTGCTCTTACTCTACTAATTTCAAGTTTATTATAAAATATTTTAATACAAATTCATCGCTCTTTTAACTTTATATTTAACCTTACCTTTTTTTTTACACTTTTATCCCTTTGCCTTTCCATCCCCTCGATTCCCCTTAAGATAAATATTTATATAAATAAAATTCTTCTATTTTTTTATAATTCATAAGATTTTGTATTTTGATATATAGCTTGATAACTCACTTTAATATCATCTACATCAATTAAACAACACCACATAGGATATATCATTTTGTTTTGAGTTATTCTTCTTAATATTTTCAAAGTTATATAAAAAATTTAAGGTCTTGTTTAACTTTGGCTATCAATTAAATCAAATTAAATCTTTAATCTATTGCAGAATAATAAAATTATATTTATATCAATCTAAATACATTACAAAACTTTATTTATACACTATCATAAGCTCATAATAGTTGCTATAAAATAGGAATGATAAAACTAAAGTACATAATAAAATCTCCCAAATATTAATAGGGGGTTACAATTATTAACTTTAAAATATTTTAAAGATTTACTCACCTAAATAACATAACAACTACCTATGGTAAATAACTATATTACAATCAACTATGAGTAATTTAATATTACTCATTTATTTAATAATAGTGAATTAATCATCCTAACATTCCTCCCCTTAATTCAACATTATCTCAAGTGAACAGGTGAAAAATTCTCTAAATGCATCAAATTTTCCTTGTGCAAGTGCTAAGGTAAAAACATTTGCACGTTATTGATTTGTCGAGTAATATTGGAGATGGATGTTATTATTCTGAACATGTTCATAGATGAAATAAACTTGTACCCCAATGTGTTTAGTGCATTCATGAAACACTAGATTACGAATAAGCTTCATTACTCCTTCATTGTCTGCATGAAGAATTGTTGGTTGACCCTGTGATAATCCAAATCCTTCAAGTATATATCTGATCTGGATTGCTTCATAAATAGATCCTCCTATTGTGTGTATTTTGATTCTATGGAGGACCTTGAAACATAATTTTGCTTCTTACTCCCCTATGATATTGGTCTAGATCCCAAAAATAATATAAATCTTGGAGTAGATTTCTTGTCATCAATATTTCCTACATGATCTGAGTCTGAGTATCTTGTCAAGAACAAGTTATCATTCTTCTTACATTCTAAGCCAAAATCCATAGTTCCTCTTATGTACCTCAATACTCTCTTTATTGCTTTCCAGTGACTGATCTTAGGCTCTTTCATGAACCTTGAGAGATAACTAACAACATAGCTGATGTCTGGCCTAGTGTAGGTTAGGTAAATGAGACTCCCTATCAACTACCGAAATAGAGTTGTATTTACCTATGATGTTGGAATTTCTTGAGATAACTAAAGCTTTGTTTCCATAGGTGTGGTAAATGGTTTTCTATCCATCATTTGAAATTTCTAAAGTGTTGTCTTGGCATAATTGAGCTAACATAAAAACATGTGATTGTCTCTGCCAAACTTCTAAGCCAAGACAATAGTGCAGAACCCTGAGATATGTCATGTTGAATGATCGATTCAGATCTTTTTTTGTTAATTCAATCATATTCATTAAAATGCCAGTGATGACTAGATCATCGACATATATAACTATAATCACTATCTCCTCCCTTGTTTGAGGTAGAGATTCAAATCATAAGGAATCCTTGTGAATCTATGTTTCAAGATATGCTCGTCAATCTTGATATACAAACTTTATCTTCTTTTCCAAATTTGATAAAACCTTTTGGTTGAGTCATGTAGACTTCTCTCTGTAAGTCCCCATTAAGGAAGGCACTTTTAATGTCCATTTGATGGACTTTTTAGCCAAACTGTGCAGCTAGAGCAAAAATCATCCTGGTTGTTTTGATCTTTGTTGTGGGAGCAAATGTCTCCTCGTAGTCAATGCCTTCTTTTTGAGCATACCCCTTCACAACTAGTCTTGCCTTGTGCTTATCGAGACTATCCTTTGCTTTGGACTTCATTTTGAAGATCCATTTACATTCAATTATCTTCTTCCCTAGTGGAAGATCTACAAGCTATCATGTTTTATTTTTCATCAATGAATTATATTATGCATCCGTGGCATCTTTCCAAGGTTTCAACTATAGGGATTCTTGAACTTTAGAAGGCTCAAAAGATTCAATAATTGTACTCATTAAGGCCAAATTAACCTCACCACAAGCCATACTATGAGTCCTTGGTCCAGTGGTGGATGTGTTTGGAACACCATCTAATTTTGCATCTCTGAGAGTATTTGTACCATTTAGACATATGTTGAGTAGTTCTTATCAGTGGTGGAGTTGCACCATTATTCTCATCAGCATTATTGTATTCATCTAGGAGATCACCATCTTCTATATTTTCTATGGGATTGATTTGTTTATCAAGTGCACATGTAGAAGGAACTTATACTTCCTTCTTTTCAAAGAATTCAACATCCTTGCTGGTGCAGATTTTTCTAGTTTTTGGATCCATGAGTCTATAAGCAAGTGCTTCTTTATTGTACCCTAATAAAACATATTTTTTGGCTTTCATATCAAACTTAGTCCGTTTTTCTTTGGGAATATATATACTTACTTAACATCCAAAAACTTGAAGATGTACTATAGATGGTTTTTTCCCTGAGCAGGGTTCATGTGGAGTTACTCCATCAAGAGCTACAGTGGGTACTCTATTGAATAGATATATGATCATTTTAGAAGCTTCTACCCAAAATGGCTTTGTCAAGCCTGAGTCATGTATCATACATTACACCATTTCTATAATAGTATGATTCTTCCATTCAAAAACCACATTTTTCTATGGTGTATGTGGAGGTGCCATTTGATGAAGAATACCATTTTCTTACAGAAAATATTTAAACTCATTACTAGTGAATTCCCCCCATGATCTATATGGAGGGTCCTGATGTGTCAACCAGATTTATTTTTAATAGTCACTTTGCACTTCTTGAAAATTTTAAAGGCTCGATCCTTTGTTTTCAAATAAGAGATCCACATTTTTTTGGATTAATCATCAACAAAGAGCATGAAGTACTTAAATCTAGCATTGCTAGGTGTCATTGGTATGCATAGATCTGTGTGAACCAGATCAAGTTTACCATTGGATCTATAGGTACTTTTCTAAAATGGATCTCAATGTTGATTTTTTGATAAGCAATCATGACATTTGTTTGTTCCCTTTTTAAGAGGTGGTAATCCTCTTACCATGCTTTAGTATTAAAGTGTGTCGAGATATTAGAAATTGATGTGGCCAAATATTTGGTGCCACAATTTTGTCAAGTTTGTGTCCTTTGCTATGAGTCTATGATTTTTTTTCTAAATGAAACCAAGCTAAAACATATGATTCATATTAGATACTCATGCAATAATTTTGGAGTTTCCATATTTGTGTCAAATCAAACATAATTTTGTTTCACCTTTATAGTCAAAGTCAATCTTCAAATTGTGGTTTAAGATTTTACTTACCGATAATAATTTTTTGATTAATCTAGGTACATAGAGAACATCTATGATTTTACATGTTTGTGTGCCTAGGGATAAGGCAATGTTGCCAATTCATTACACATTGTATAAGGAATCATCACTCAAAGAAACATGATTTTTATTGGGTGTGTTCCTCAAAGTGAAAAACCAATCTTTTCTACCTGTCATATGTCAAGTTGCACTTGAGTCAACATACCAAATGTCACTTTGTGATGTGGATACATCATGGGTATCCGCAGAATTAAAAATAGTCATCTTCCTCACCATGTTCTTCTTTTTCAAAAATATTACCTTGTTTCTTTGATTTCTTCTGCCAAATCCCCTTTTATGTTCTTTTGGCTTACTAAAAGAGCTAGGGGATGATTTTTGGTTAGTGAACTTTAGAACACTAGAAGATCCTTTTCTAAAGGTATTGTACCAACAATATTTAGGTCATATCACTGACAACCATAATGAAACATTGTTTCTGTGACTTTCTTCCTTATGAATTCTACTTTAAATTAGATTTCGATGAAGATTTGATTTGATTTTTGTCTATATGTTGATGAGAAGCCAATAGATGTTCTTCTTGTTTGTCATGAGTGTTGAAAGCCTCTTCCTATTGTAACATATTCATTAGTTTTTCAAAACTTGGTTTTTGTTCTATAATAGTCAAAGTGGTCACAAAAATTATGTATGAGGGTGGTAGTGCTCTCAAGACAATAGGCACAAGAGAGTCATCTAAAATAGTCTCACTTAAGGATTGAAGTTATGTGCTTAGCATTACAACACGTCTTATAAAGGCCTCCACTATTTCTCCTGATCTTAATTTGAAAGAGTGGAGTCAACTTTAAAAATGTAGAATTATGCTTTCATTTTTGGCTTCATATATAGTTTAGAGCTTGTCCCAAGCTTTTTTAGCTATTTTGGCTTCATAGATGTGTGGTTGAACTTCATCCGATACTCTAAACATGATTATCAACTTAGGCTTTTAACTGGCTTTGTCAAATTTAATTTGATAATCAATGTCTGTTGCATGTTAGGTATATGGGCCATCTACTATAGATCAAATTTCTTCAAACTCCAGTTGAGTTCTAAAATTTATCTTCCAGGCAAAGTAGTTATCACCTTTGAGTAACAGTGAATCTGACAAAAATATTTGAAGCTTGTGTAACCATTATCAAGATTATAGGTGATGGATTGGTTCCTTATCACTCCTGATATACAGGTCTCCTTTTATATATACCATTAGACTAATATACTAGACCTTTATTTATATATGCCCTTCCTTTATACCTATCAGTACAGAGAAGAAACTCACTTTTTTGTATACCTAGTGGTATGTGAAAGATGTGTAAATGTATGGAAAAGAATTTGATACTTGGTACCTAGATAGTACTGAAAAGGGTTCATCCAATCATTAGCACATGCTGAGATAGATTTTTGCATACATGTGCATAATCTTGCAATATACTTGGAAATACCAGCAGTCAAGATTTACGCCCTTTAATTGTAACGAATAGATAAATGAAGGGAAGACTATTAGTGAATATGCCTTATTTCTCTCCAATGATTTAAAGAGATGATACCAAGTTATTTTTGTTGCAACTATATTAGGTTGTGTATGTAGTAACTCAAGTGTGATGACATTACTAATAAACGTGAGTTAGAGGAATAGTTATGACCGAACATTTCATCGAGTTTAAAAACTCGTGATTTTGTGCAATATCAAATATGCAATATAATTGCAATTTTTTTTCAAAATAAATATACAATGTTTTTCAAAAAATGAAAATTCATTTTTCTCTTTCTTTCATTTTTTTGGGCTCTTTGGCCTCTTTTTGGTAATTTTTTATTATTATTTTATTTTACCTTTTCTCTTTTTTTATTTTTTAGTACATTTATT
Organism: Torreya grandis; assembly: GCA_037957365.1. NCBI lineage: Eukaryota > Viridiplantae > Streptophyta > Pinopsida > Cupressales > Taxaceae > Torreya > Torreya grandis. The sequence continues at coordinate 809,851 of JARHVA010001267.1, forward strand.
ACTAATTTAATTAGTTATAACTAAATTTAATGAATTACTAAATTTGGATGGCTGCTAAAATTTTCACCAAAAATTTGTTTTTAGAGGACTTGAACCTCTCACCTATCCTCTACCAAAAAATTCTCCCATCAATTCACCTATGCATCATTTCAATAATGTAAAAGCGCGCACGCACACACACACACACACACACACATATATATGCGCTTAAAATTCTAATTTTTATTTAAACCACCCTCCCACTTAATACCATGAGTTTGCAAATAAGTGGTATTTAGAATAAATTGTAGCAAAAGAATTTTATTATAGACGGTTTTGAGGATTAGAAAGGCAATTTTTTAAATATATGCAGCAAATGAATGTATTTTGAAGGTGGATTGAATTTAATGATTGGTTGGGTGCTTTTGGTAAAAATCTAAATTTTATAAACTTCAAATTATATTTTATAAACTCAAAAAAAAAAAGTGCCAACCTAGTTCATACACCAAGCTCTAATTCTCCAAGGATGACGCCAAGCTACAATCATCTAACATCCCAGTCTCAGGCACGCCTTTACTTCTAATCACATCCAAATTGATAAAGATGCCAAGCTTACTAAATTTGAGACTTTTTTTTAAACGTTGATCTCTAACGCTCTGTATTAGACTAATTCTTTTCCTTTCAACACCTTTCTTCAACATTTTTTTAAAACACAACCTTGGGTATTTTTTAAAAAACTTTAATCTCCATGCTTCTAAACAGATCAGAATGGATGTCAAAGAAATATTAGCAGAAATAGATGTCACATCTTCTCCTTTAAACAAGCATATAAGTTTAGTTAACGTGATACTATTGCACATGTAATTTGTCAGGAAGATTAGCGCCAAAGAATATATTGGTTTCTCCTTTTGTCTACAGTTGGTGAATTTTAGCTTTGGTTTGGGAGTGCATGGGTTTCTCCTCACACAACAAAACTATGTAAACTTTAGGAGAGCTCGAGCTTCTCCTCATACATAAGTTCAAAGATCTCCACAAAGCTTTGATACCATATATTGTGCAATAATGAAATTATATTTATTCTGATCAATCAAAATACATTTACAGAGCTTTATTTATACACCAACATAAGTTCGTAATAGTTCCTATAAAATAAGAATGATAAAAATAAAGTAAACAATAAAATCTCACATATATTAATTTGGAGTTACAATTACTAACTTTAAAAGATTTTAAATATTTACTCATCTAAATAACCTAACAATTAACTATGGTAATTAACCATATTACAATCAACTATGAGTAATTTAATATTACTCATTTATTTAATAATGGTGAATTAACCACCCTAACATAATCACATAAATAACAATACGATCTATATTAAATTTTAATATTAATACAATTTATGTTTAACATAATAAAAGACACCTGTATGGAGAACGCTCGTAGATACTTATCAATTGGGACTTCATACATGTATACTATAACACCAGCATGTATATCTAGATAAATTTATATAAAAGACATTGGAGAAATATCATTCTTGAGGTGCCTAGATATGATTTTGGATTTATGAAATAAATGGAATGAGCACCTTGAGAATGATATTTTTTAACATCTTTTACATAGTTTTATCCAAAATATGTGTACTAGTTAATTATTAATTTAAAATAAAAAACAAATATATATATATATATATATATGTTTTAATAAAATTGTTTTTTCCAAATTTATATTGTCTATTGCACATATTTTCTCTCATACATACAATTATAGCTGATAATGGTGTATAAGGCCTTTGTCTATCATATATAGAAATAGCTACAAGGACTGTGAGTCACTTTAGAAAATTTTGTTTGTTCTAAATTCATTCATAATAAACTTCACATAGTGAATATTTATGTTTTAAAATTTTATTATATGATATGTCTAGCTCGAATAGGTTTAAAAACTTTTATTATTCAACATTGCCTAAACAAATCATAGTAAAAGATGAAAATACTAAAGGAAACACGTATATGCTTTAATAGTTTTATGTGCTCAAAATTTCACATTACATCTACAAAATATTTTGATTGTAATTTATTATAAATAATTGTACATAAATCCATGACTCATATAATGACTAAATTTAGTTTACAAACTTAAGTGTAACTCTATTTTTAATCCAGTAATATATAATTGAATTTATGAAAAAATATTAACAATTGTGGCTACTATAGCGTAATTAACACTCTAAAAAATATTTTCAATACTCTCAAACTCCAACCGAAAGCTCACTTAAGAAAAAATGGCAACACAATTATTAATCCATCAGAACAATATTTTTTTAGCATAGAAATGAACCTATTTTTATAAGTACCAATTAACATATTTGGAGAGCTTAGTTACAATATCACTCAAATACATTTTTGAATTTTAGATGGGAACATAAGTGATTCCTTGTAAATATATACTAGCATTGAAACTTCAATAAAAATAACCAAATTTATCGTACATATTGAAAAATATTTTTTTTGACTGACCTTGCCAGTAGATGGATAAAATTGAAAAGGAATTTGGTATTATGAATAATTATAATGATATAACCTTATATTTTTACAACCTTAACAGGCCAAGGAAGAGAAAATTCATGTCTAGATGGTGGGATGAAATTAAAAAACATGTATTTTAAGTTTTTAACTTGTAATAGTGTCCGCTTATAAAATTATATTTTTAATAAAAGTTAATATAGTATAATAATGTCAATTAGATTTTAACTTGTAATAGTGTTTATTCATAAATATAATATTTTTATTAAAAGTTAATATCGTATAATAATGTTGGTCATGTTTTTAAAATTTATTAATAAAAATGATGGTCAAATAGGTATCAAATTTAAGGTTCAATTTAAAAGTGAACTCACTCACTACATTACAACCCACCACCACCACCAAGAATGTCATTGTAGAACATCTCTCGATATAACAAGATTTTATGCAATTAATCATCATTTGCAATTAGACTTGCATGTACTCCACATTTTGGAATTGCATGTACTTGAACATTAATGTATTTCTGCACATTTTATCGTCTCAGAAATGATATCAACCATGAAGGCTTTCATTAAGTCATAAAACTTTTGTTATGGTATCATTTATTTCACATTAGTTGTTCAATCTCACAATATATGAGTATGAAAGCCCACTTTAATTAGTTGTAATGAAATGTTCACATTTGAATGGTTAAGTGTTCAAATAAAAAAGATATATTAATAAATTTGTAATTTAATTGGTGTAGGTAATAATAAATTATAATTGTTATATCTTCCATCAAGGTATTAAAGAAGGTTAATTGTTTAAATATTTAATTTTAACATATTATTTAAAAAAAAGATGAGCTCCTATGCTTCAATATAGATTGATTGATTTTTCATTGATACTTTGATCAATATATTTGATATGTATAGAATTTTGGTGGGTTCAATTACAACAAAACATTTAACGAATTAGTCTGTTGTCTTTTAATTCAAAATTCTTATTTTATTTTTGAAACAAATTTAAATAAATTACGATTTTTTTGGGTTTGTTTTTTCAATTTCTTCTCTTTTCTTTTATATTTTATATATTTAAAAAAAAAAAAAAAAAAATCTAAATCTTAAAATTAACTTTTAAAAATGTTTTTCTACCTTAAATTAAATACACTTAATTTATACATCTTAAAATTACTTTTTCCGACTCTAAAATCTTAATGAAATTCTTTCATGGAAGGATGAGCTTTAAAAATTCCATGATTTGTACAATTAAGGAAAATATTGGAGGACGAGAATGCACTGTCAATAATGCCAACCATTGCTTTATTGAAGATTTTGGACGTGTGTCAAAGTACTCTGAGTCATGCAAAATAGAAAAAGTCCAAAAATACCATTGAATGTTATTTGTACCATTGTCACTTTTACCTATAAACCATTGGATTCCCCTATAAAGAAAAATAAACGGTTAATAAAATCAGAGTCCCCAACTTTTAAAGAGAAGGAAACTTCACTGATTTTTGCGAGGAGAATTATTCTCTGCTCTTGTGGAGGGGACAACATAAATTATAATTAATTTGTATATAATTATTCATATGAAATTATAATATAAGTAATTATAATAGAGTAATAAGATTGTAAAGAAAGAATATTTTAAATAAAAGTTTTTATGAGAAAAATAGGATAAAATATAAAATATAAGAGTTAAGTTTTTGAGATTTTTCCCTGACAATTTATGATTGTTGAGTGATATAATATGTCTATTAAGGTTGAAGTGAGAAATTTAAAGTTGAATTATGAAATAAAGAGTTGTGATGATAACTCTTAAGGAGGTCAATTTTGTGTTAGGTCAGATTCATGAACTCCACATCTTTGATCCTTATAATCAATAAGATTTTGCAAAGAGCCTTGATTTCCTTTGAAAAGTAGTAAAACCTTCTACAAATCTCATAATACATTGAATATCGAAATACAAAATTCTCCCTTGAATTTAATTCATTATTGAAATTTTTTAAACAATCGTTAATATTACAAAATAAAGTGCTTTGAGTTTATGTAAGGATGGTGAGAGCATACCCACAATTATCTCAAAGGAGACCTCAATCAAAAGAGTGTATTATATTTGGGTATATGTTCATCTTTTATTTGAAGATGGTGCTCCAAATAATAATGTAATTTTGTTGATAATGAGTTTGATAATTCAATCCAAATAAAATTTATGTAGGAATTGTAGATCTCATCTTTAATGCCTTTATGAATATTCATTCCAATAAGTGGAGAGCATTGATAGAAAAGATATTGAGAGATATAAAATTTATATCAATACTAATTCTCTATAAAAAATACATATATTGAACATACAAAATAATCTTATCTTCTATTTGTATAAAATTCATAGAATATTTAAGATCCTTAAATCGATATCTATTATGCCCAATTTTTGTATTTATGATACATATTAATTTCTAAAGCAACATCATTAAAATATAAAGAGGGTGGATGTCAAAATCAATGAAAATAATTTCTTGTGGAATATAACTGTTTTCCTGCAAATTTTTGAATAACATGAAAATAATAATGTTGTAGGTAGTCCCATGCAACAATAAATTTTAAGGGATAAAAATAATATAATCTTAACTTAAATAATAAAAATTACCACTTTATTAGTGAAAGATATTCAAAAATAAAAGATAAAGAAATAAAAATTTGCAATAATTTGAAAAAATATTTTAATAATATAAAATAATTTTATAATGAATCAAATTTCATTTTATTTATATATATATTTTTTTCAATTTTCTTTCATCACCAAAACGTTTAAAAAAAATTAATATATTCACATTTTAAAACCTACAATACCATTTTATTATAAAATTGTCCTAAAATAATTAATGGTACTACTGAAGTTTTTTTAATGATGTAACAACATGGGAACGAGCCATTAGAATGTTTATAAAGGTGGCTCAAATATTTCGGAGTCTTTTTTTAAATGATTGATATATTGTACATAACTTTTTTTTATAAGTATGTTTTATATATTAAATATAAGGAAGAAAAAATATAAGAGATCATTTATAAACGATCTAATATATTATTAAATAATTATAAGATTTTGTTTCATTATATTTTTTTATTTGATTGTTTGTTTAATATATTTTTATTATTTGCAACTAAGAAGGGGTAAAAATTTATTCAAAGAAACCTGAAACCGGGGAAATTACAGTAACATATCTTGATCGAGAAGATGCAACAGGATGGGGGCAAGCCCAGCGGGTAGTCCCTCCTGGTCAAAAATAGCCCAATCTGGCCCATGCTCCGTGGCCCATTTCGCCAAACGGTCGGCCACCCCATTCCACTCCCGTGGGATGTGCCTAAAGGAGATCGCCTCAAACACCAGACTAATTTGACAAATTTGCTTAATAATGGCAGCCAACTGCCAATCCACAGCATCAAGATGCAAGTTCCTCAGCAGGTTAACCACGACTTGCGAATCCGATTCGCAGACAACACTTAGCCACCCCTTCTGGTAGCAAAATTGCAGGGCCTCCAGGATAGCCGTCGCCTCCATTAAATTATTAGTAAACTGACCTTTGTGGACTGAAAACAAAAAACAAGGAGAGCCCGAACTATCTCTCCCAATGCCGCCAATTCCAGCAATACCAGGATTGCCTCTCGAAGAGCCATCCACATTGACTTTTACAAGTCCCTCCTCCGGTGGCGTCCACTTCCCAACTCGGCTGATTGGTCGCGCCCTTTGCCTGGTGGAGGTCGGGTGGCGCGTGTGCTACCCAAGGTCGCCATTAGGGGACGGGCCAGGGGATAGGCGCGCCATCACTCTGGCGTCCCACGGCTCCAAGTCCGCCCCCCCACGCATACTGTTGTGTATTGTCTCCTGAAGCGCTGTGGTGATCCTCAACCACAGCTCCCTAGGACTCATCGAGTGCTCCTGGAAAGTACGTCGGTTCCTCTCAATCCGGAGGTTCCACAATATAAAAACAGGACCAGCATACCATGCCTGCTGCAAGGAAGGCGCCCTGCTAGGAGGTCGCTCCAGGTGAGTCCAGAATTCAGCCAAGGATGTCACGTGCCAGCAAGGTCGCTCCCAGATTTCCCACCACTTATGCCATAGCCTTCTGGCAACAGAGCACTGGAAGAAAAGATGTTCAGTCGTCTCAGCGTTTTCACCACACAAAATACACTTTGACAGAGCTTGAAAGCCTCTTTTGCAGAGGTTGTCCCAAGTCAGGCAACGATTATAGGTGAGGGTCCATACAAAGAAGTTGCATTTCAGCCAACATATCTATTAATTTAAAAATATATTTATTGGTAATTGTATCGTGCAAATAATATATAAAAAAATATTTACAATTAAAAAAATATATTAATAAATAAAATAAACATTTTACATAATATATTATTATTAGTTGGAATAGATTATAAAGCGGATGGTTTTTGGTTCAATTGGTAAAGTTGTTTGATTCACAAAGAGTTTATCAGGGATTATTTTTCTTGTTAGTAAAATTTGACACATGAAAAGGGATGAAATCGAAATCGTTTCCTAGACAACTTTAATGGAATGAATATAACCAACCATTGGTTTATTGAAGATTTTGGATGTATGTCAAAGTTGGATAAGGAATGTCACGATTCTATCCTTATAAACGATAAAAGTACTCCTATCAATGTGAGTCACTCATGTAAAATATAAAAGTCCAAGAATATAGAATTTCCAAAAGTATGTACCTGTTTCTTTTCCAAAAGCTTACCATACTTCCTTTTACCTTTAAAAATTAGGATTCCTCCACCTTCAAATAGAAGGAAACTTTACTGAATTTTGTGAGGAGAATTATGCCCTGCTCTCAAGGAGGGGGCAACATAAACTATTATATAAATATAAATATATATTATTATTGATGAAAAATTATAATATAAATATTTTAATAAAATAATAGGATTGAGGAAAGTATATTTTAAATAAGAATTTGTAAGAGAAAAAGATGATAAAATATAAGAATTAAGTTTTTCAAATCTTTTTTCTAATAATTTATAACTGTTTAGTGATATAATATGTTTACTTGTGTTTTTGAAATTGAAGTAAGAAATCTAAAGTTAAACCATGAAATAAAAAGTTATGATGATGATTCTTAAGGAAGTCATCTCTCTGATGAATAGAGATACACATCTTTAATCCATATAATGAATAAGATATGATAGAGAGGCTTGATTTCCTTTGAAGAGATAGTAAAACCTTCCACAAATCTTACAATACACTAGGCATTGAAATACAAAATTCTTCCAAGATTCTAGTTCATTATTTAAAAGTTTAAATAAGTGCTAATGTTAAAGAATAAAGTGCTTCGGGTTTATGTAAGGATAGTGAGAGCATACCCACAATTATCCCAAATGAGACCTCAAATCAATAAAGTGTTGTACTTGGGTGTGATATGAGAATTTTTTTAGTGGTGAATCTTCGTTAATTCATGAATATTCTATTTTTTGAAATCAGCATTTGACAATTTTATGGTGTAGTTGACAGCACAAGATAACCTAAATTTTAGGATAGAATTTAAATTTAAGGGTCGGCTCACCTACTTTTCAAAATAAAACTCTTATAAATGTATGTTGTCAGTACCAAGAAAACTAATATGGGGGCATTCACCATTATATATATTATATATTAAACTTTCTTCCCTGAAGTATAGTACCATGTATTAGATGACAAGAAGAAGGCATCAGATGACATCAAGTAGTTGTGGGTAACTATATCCTGAAATGTGATCTAGAAATTTGACTCAAGAGAGGATGGTTAGTATGGTATTAGTTCCAAAATGAAAATAAAATGAAAGAAACACACTAAATGGCATAACATCTCTAGGTCTAGACACTAAGGAGAGCTTAGTTAACAAAAATAAATGACAAACACAACTAAAAAGTAAGGAATAAAATACAAGAATTCCCTCACCTTCTTTAGATGCTCCAAATGCCTTTGTAGTGGTGCCTTGCTTGGCTTGTGCTCATGAAGTCCTTGGCAATGGAAGCTTGGCTTCCTCCATCTCTCCTTGGCAACATTAGCTTGTGTCTTGTCTTGGAATTAATTTGGCATGGTAACACTATTTTGCTTGAAGCTTTTGGAACCAATTTGGCATTATAACTTTGCATAATCATGTCTGAGAAATGATGTGGTAAGGCCTCCTATTTATAGATTTTTGAGATTGATCAGAATCAACCTGAACCATCCATCTCAGGATTGAGATGTGTGGCTAAGATTTAATCCTTTAGAATTAAGTTTTTAATTATCTTCATTATGACATTGGAAGAATGATTAATTAAGAGGCATGAAGGGCATCATGTAAGGCATTGATGAGGCATGGAGGGCATGAATCCTGATATTTATGGCATTTATGGCTTAGGGATGTCTTCCCAAGAAATGAGGTCACCTGATGATGCAGATATTCAATATTCATTTCCAATAATGAGATAACCAAAAAGATCTATGGAATTATTGATTAGGCTCTAATTTGGTTTAATTAGCTATTAAGCATGTTTAAGCACTTTGTGCACAAATTACTCAAATTGATCAAGATGTCTTGTTATTGGTCTAAAATTTGACTAGATTAGAATTGGAAAGTGATGTCAAATGCATTGGAACCATATTCTCATTTAGGATGTTACCAACAATAAATAATAAAGGCACGTGTCTTGTGCAAGGGATTTGATAGGAAAGAGCAATCTAGAGTACCTAGGTGCAAAATTGGTATTTTGACTCAGAATAATCTGATCAAAGTTAGTTGGCCCATAAATTGCATTGACCCATTTAATGATACCCTGACCAAAATTGGCACTTGAATATGTCAGTTTCACATCATTTAACATGTTTTAGTGTTTTTAGGTCAAATTGTGCATTTTATGTGGAAATTCGCCAAAAGCCTAATTGAAAGTTACCGGTGGCCAAATTTAGGTGTCTACAATTTTCCCCTATTTAGGAAGGCATTACAAGTTATAAGCACAACAATGTCTTTTAAAATAATGAGAGATGGCATGTATGCAAAAAATAAGATGATGGTTTAAGAATAAAGCTCCAAATGGTTTTGGGAAGCCTACGATGATGCCCCCTTGAGGGAGTGGCTATTAAATATGTTGATGGACGGTCTCTTGAAAATAAAAAAGAGGAAATGTGGAAGTAATCCATGGTTGAGATTAATCCAAATAAGAAAATTATTGCATGCATTGATGTAAAAAAGATGTTGATTTGCCTAAACGTGGTTATAATCAGGGATAAAAGTTAAAATAATGATTTGCTCATAGGCAGGTATAATCATTACAAGGACCTAGATTGGCTAAAGATGATTGTGCCCCAGTTAGGGATGATTAGCAAGCTTAACTCAAGGATATAATCTAGAATATAGATTAAATATGAGCAGGTGTAAAGTGATGAAATAGATGAATATAAGAATATGACTGATCACTTTGAATGATTCAATTGTACCCACCAACAAAGAGATGCTCGTCCTGATTAGCAATGATACAACTAGAATGCTTAATGGGTTGATTTGATCAAGGGTGGGATGGAAGGATTTTCCAAGGTGTCAAGGATAAACTTATGTAGTTCCATTGATTTTAGACCTTTCTAAAGCTAATTTTTGCTATAGCATGTGATGGTAGGCTTCATGATAGAACACCATGAAGACTTAGCCAAAATATGCGTAAGGACTGACTCTTGATCTAATAAACACTAAAAAACAATGCACCAATGATAAAAAACCATGATGATAATATTAATTGATGAATATAGATAAACTTAAAAATAATGTCCTCAAAGAATCACCCAATGAACACATATAGATTGAGTCAAGGCAACAATGCTAGAAACAAACAAACATGCAAGCAAACAAACAAACAAAAAACAAATAAACAAAGAAATGATTTGAAATAAATAAACAAATAGAAAGCCTAAAAATCAAAGTAAAAGAAAACATCCTAACAATGACCATGCCCCAATAAGGCGGATCAAGGATAATTGACTAGGCTTAGTCAGGACAAATATTTCTAGATTTTTGAAATATTTGAATGTTTTTAGAATTTTGAGGCATCTTAACTCATTAGAGAATGACAAGATACCTGCTCACAAAATGGTGAGAGTGTTTGTCTTAAGTTGCTTGCAAAATGGAAAGAGCATATGAAAAGGGGGACTAAGGTGACCTCAACATGAATTGAGCATGACCCACATAGTCCCAAAATGACCTCAAGTCATAGTAATTCCATCCACACAAAAGGTATGGAAATACTAATTAGATCTCAACAAGTTCTCAAATCTAGCAAATGGCCAGTCAAATGAAAATAGTAATGGCAAGGTGATGCAGTAATGCATGATAAATAAGTGTTGACCCTAGTTTGCCCATAGGTAATTATAACTAGGATATAATGACATATGTCAATGATACTAATTTGCCCATAGGTGGTTATAATTAGTAGCAAGACTAGTGAGACATTGATTTGCCCATATGTGATTATAATCAAGTTCACATAAACAAACTTGATAGGATGAAAGATATCTTGCCAGATCAACTGTCACACTACTTTCATAGACTGTCATTGTAAATGCAGATTGGATTGATTGTTGAAACTTGATCATAATCTCCCCATGAAAAGGTGTGGGAAGAATCAAATGAACCAAGATCAAATTAGGAATGGGTAGGATGACTAAAAATAGGCTTTGGTCTAGATAGGAATGAAATGATAGGATGATATGGTCTTGCTTAGGATAATGATGGTTTGATAATTAGGTTAAAATGGTAGGAGGGTTGCCCCCAAGTGATGGGGTGAAAGGTAGGAATCTATAATAATGGCAAATAGATATGTAACAACGGCAATGGCATAGAAATGTGAAATGGTATGGTATATGTTGTTGGCCTAGGTGTGGTTTTTGATTATGTTGTTCTCATTGATGGGTAGATACACATCTTAATTGAAAAATGATACAAATAGAATACTCGATCATGTTAATTACTATCCCACACGTCATTTGAATAACTGCTCAATCAAAAATGGCCTACAAATTTGGTTGTCAAGAATGCTTTTATGATCTTCATTAGTCATTGATTATAATTCCTTCAAATATCAAGACAAGGTATCATTGTAGCCTCTGTAAAGGAAAGTGTGGTCATGGATGGTAAATAAGGACAAACAATGGATAGTAGGTTTTATTGTGAAATGAAATGATAGATGATAATCGAATGTGGAATGGTTGGAAACAAATGAAGATCATGACTTTCAGTCACATGTAATGTTACTGATGCTGGATTCAACATAACTTTGGTTGTGGCAGGGCCGAAGACTTGTTCTCTCAATAAGACCACCAAATTCTTTTGTTGTTTGATCTTGAGAGTAGCTACCATCTGATTAGGATGTAGATTGGAAGCTATTTTGATTTGATCTTTGATTTTATCTTCATCAAGTAGTGAAGAACTTTTGTGCTTAGCTATTGGTGCCTCAAAGAGGTTTTTACCAATGAAGTTGTCTTGATTATTTCTTATCACCAGTGAAGAACATTACATTTGTTGATGGTTAGCATCATGTTAGTTCAAAAATAAAAATAAAATGATAGAAACACACTAACTAGCATAACATCTCTAGGCTTAGACACTAAGGAGAGCTTAGTTAATAAAAACAAATGACAAACGCAACTAAAAAATAAGGAATAAAACACAAGAGTTCTTTCACCTTGCTTGGATGTTCTAAATGCCTTAGTAATGGTGGCTTGCTCGGCTTGTGCTCATGTAGTCCTTGGTAATGGATGTTTGGATACCTCCATCTCTCTTTGGCAACTTTGGCTTGTGGCTTGGCTTGGAATCAATTTGGCATGGTAACACTATTTTTTTTAAAGATTTTATAACCAATTTGGCATTATAACTTTGCATAATCATGTCTTAGAAATAATGTGGTAATGCCTCTTATTTATAGATTTTTAAGATTGATTAGAATCAACCTGAACCATCCATCTCAGGATTGGGATGTGTGGCTAAGGATTAATCCAATTTTTGGAATTAAATTTGTAATTATCCTCATCATGACATTGGAACAAGGGGAAATTAAGATGCATGGAGGGCATCATGTAAGGCATTGATGGGGCATAGAGGGCATGAATCTTGATATTTGTCCTATTTATGGCCTATGGATGTCTTCCCAAGAAATGAGGTCACCTGATGATGTATATATTCACTATTCATTTCCAATAATGAGACATTCAAAAATATCTATGGAATTCTTGATTAGGCTCTAATTTAATTTAATTATCTCTTAATCATGTTTAAGCACTTTGTGCACAAATTAGTCAAATTGATGAGAATGTCCTATTATTGGTTCAAAATTTGACTGGATTGGAATTGGAAGTGATGTCAAATGCATTGGAACCATATTCCCATTTAGGATGTTACCAACAAAAAATAACAAAGGCACATGTCTTGTGCAAGAGATTTGATAGGAAAGAGCAATCTAGAGCACCTAAGTGTAAAAATGACATTTTGACTCAAAATGATCTGATCAAAGTTAGTGGGCCCATAAATTGCATTGCCCCATTTAAGGATACCCTGGCCAAAATTGGCACTTGAATATGTTATTTTCACATCATTTAGCATGTTTTAATGTTTTTTAGGCCAAATTGTACATTTTGGGTGAAAATTGGTCAGAAGCCTAATTGAAGGTTATTGGTGGCTAGATTTAGGTGTCTATAGTTTACCCCTATTTGAGAAGGCATTTCAAACTATAAGCACAATAATGTATTTTCAAATAATGAGAGATGGCATGTATGCCAAAAGAAGATAATGGTTGAAGAACAAAGCTCCAATGGTTTTGGGATGCCTATGATAATGTTCCCTCGAGAGAGTGGCCATCAAATATGTTGATGGACAGTCCCTCAAAAAGAAATAAGATGAAAGGTGGAATTAATCCATGGTTGAGATTAATCCAAAGAAGAAAATGCTTGCATGCATTAATGTAAAAAGGATGCTGATTTGCCCAAAGGTGATTATAATCAAGAATAAAAGTCAAAATAATGATTTGCCCATAGACAATTATAATCATTATAAGGACCTAGATTGGCTAAAGATGATTGTGCCCCAGTTAGGGATGATTAACAAGCATAACTCAAGGATATAACCTAGAATATAGATTAAAGATGATCGGGTGTAAAGTGATGAAATAGATGAATAGAAGAATATGATTGACTAGTGTGAATGATTCAATTATACCTGCTAACAAGGAGATGTTCATCTTGATTAGCAATGATACAACTGGAATGGTTAATGGGTTGATTTGATCAAGGTTGGGATGGAAGGTTTTGCCAAGCTGCCAAGGAGAAACTTCTATAGCTCTATTGATTTTAGACCTTTCTAAAGCTATTTTTTTTGTAGCATGTGATGGTAGGCTTCATGATAAAACACCATGAGGACTTGGCCAAAATATGCATAAGGACTAACTCTTGATCTAATAAACACTAAAAAATAATGCACCAATGATAAAAACCATGATGACAATGTTGATTGATGAATATGGATAGACTCAAGAATAATGTGATCAAGGAATCAACTAATGAACACATATAGACTAAGTTAAAGCAATAGTGCTGAAAGCAAAAAAATAAACAAACAAATAACCTGAAATAAACAAACAAATAGAAAGCCTAAAAACTAAAGCAAAAGAAAGCATCCTAACAATGACCATGCCCCAGTAAGACGGATTGAGGATAACTGACTAGGCTTAGACAAGACAAGTATTTTTGGATTTTTGAAATATTTGAATGTTTTTAGAATTTTGAGGTATCTTAACCCATTAGAGAATGACAAGATACCTAGTCATAAAATGATGAGAGTGTTTGGCTTAAGTTGCTCATAAAATGGTGAGATCGTATGGAAAGAGGGACTAAGGTGACCTCAACATGAATTGAGCATGATGCACATAGTCCTAAAATGACCTCAATTCATTGTAATTCCATCCATATAAAAGGTATGGAAAAACCAACTAGGTCCCAACAAGTTCTCAAATCCAGTAAATGGCCAGTCAAATGAAAATAGTAATGGCAAGGTGATGCAACAATGTGTGATAAACAAGTGGTGATCCTAGTTTACCCATAGGCGGTTATAACTAGGATACACCAGCATAGGTCAATGACACTAATTTTCCCATAGGTGCTATAATTAGTATGAAGACTAGTGAGACACTGATTTGCCTATACGCAGTTATAATCAGGTTCACATAAACAAACTTGTTAGGATGAAAGATATCTTACTAAATCAGCTGTCACACTACTTTTATAAATTGTCATTGTAAACATGGATTGGATTGATCATTGAAACTTGATTAGAATCCCCCCATGAAAAGGTGTAGGAAGAACCAAATGAACTAGGATCAAAATAGGATTGGGTAGGATGACTAAAAATAGGCTTGGTCTAGATAGGAATGAAATTATAGGATGATATGGTCTTACTTAGGATAATGATGGTCTTATACTTAGGTTAAAATTTTAGGAGGGTTGCCCCCAAGTGATGGGGTAAATGGATATGTAACAATGGAAATGACATGGCAATGTGAAATGGTATGGTACATGTTGTTGGCCTGGGTGTGGTTTTTGATTCTATTATTCCTATTGATGGGGAGATGCACGTCCTAATCAATAAATGATACAAAAAAAATACTTGATCATGTTAATTAATAGCCCACACCTCATCTAAATAAATGCTCTATCAAAAATGGCCTAAAAATTTGGTTGTCAAGAATGCGTTTGTGATCTTCATTGGTCATTGATTCTAATTCCTTCAAATGTCAAGACAAGGTATCCTTATAGCCTCTGCAAAGGAAAGCATGGTCGTGGATGGTAAACAAGAAAATATAATGGATGGTAGATTTGATTGTGAAATGGAATGGTAGATGATAATAGAATGTATAATGGTGGGGAAACAAATGAAGATCGAGACTTTTAGTCACATGTAATATTGTTGATGTTGGATTCAACATAACTTTGGTTGTGGTGGGGCCAAAGACTTGTTCTCTCAATAAGACCATCACATTTTTATATTATTTGATCTTGAGAGTAGCTACCATCTGATTAGGTTGTAGATAGGAAGATATTTTAATTTGATCTTTGATTTTGTCTTCATCAAGTAGTGAAGAACTTTTGTGCTCAGTTATTGGTGCATGAATGAGGTTTTCACCAATAAATTTGTCTTGATTGTCTCTTAGTACCTTTGAGAAAGTTTCACTAAGGAATGTTGATTTTTGACTTTGATTATCTTCTAAAGCTTTTGAAAAAGTTTCACTACAAGATGCTAAGTTCTAAATTTGTTTTTCCCCTAGCACCTTCGAAAAGGTTTCACTAGGAGAGCATTCTCCTGATATATGAATGTGGTCTTTACGTCCTTACTCTTCTTCAACTACTATGTCACCATAGATATAGTTTAATAAAGTGTGATTTTGTTGGTCCCAATCGACACTTATGAGAGATGGAATGTCAATATTATGTCTATTTTGGTTTATGGTAATGACCTGTGGAATGGTAATGGAATGGGGAGAGGCTACACAATCCTTGTAGAAGATACTAGAATAACTTATGTCAAAGTTAAAGTATTCATCCTCAAAAACCATAGAAGGATCATAAATTTATTCAAATTGATCTTCAAGGCATGTGTAACCAATATTGTAATAGCTATGAACATATTCTTCTTTTGAATCTGATTCTAACTCAAGCGACTCTGAATTTGATGTTGAGACTGATGTTGTTTCTGATTCTGATTCTAAATCTAATGTCAGTTCAAGAATAGAACCTGACTCTAATTCTGATTCTTCATCTTATGGGTACTTTATTATAATGATGTCTTGTTAAATATTTGATATTGGACAAGTAATAGCCTGTGATGGCATAATGGGATCCACAAAAACTAGTTTGTCAAATTGAGACTCCTGTAGGATGGGAAATAGGTCAAGAGACAACTCCTCAGAGACTAGCTTGTTAATAAGAGGCTCTTGAAAAATAAGCACATGGTCAAGGTAATGATTTGCCTAAAGGTGGTTATAATCATTAAGAAGTGACTCAGAAAAGATTGACTCATCAGTGTGAGACTCCTCAATAACTGGTATAGGATCAATAGGCGATTCATCATAAGTTAACTTATCATAAATGGTTGATTCAATAGAAATATCTCAAATTGGTTGGATCTCTTGTCCTTGGTTTCTAATGAGTTGAAAAATACCAATTTTGAACATAGCTTAGTCTTCAAATGATTGAATGGGTTGAGGTTTAGATGGGATGACTTGTGGTTGGATAATGGTAGGGCCTTGGGGAGCATGATTGCTCGCATGAGCCAAAGGACAAAGTCCTGAGATGGTAACGATAGGGTGTTGTGGGGCTTGATTGCTCACATAAGCCAAAGAAATAGGTCCTAGAATGATGAAGGGGAATTTTGGAGCTTGATTGCTTGTACAAACTAAAGGACGAGGTCCTGGTATAGAAATGATTGGGCATTATGGAGCTTGGTTGCTCACATAAACCAAAATATGAGGTCTTGTGATGGGAATGGTGCAACATTATGCTCTTGAAATAGAAATGGTAGGATGTAGTGGAGATCAATTACTCGCATAAGCTGAAGCATCCAAGTCTTCCTCATAAACCATATCATCCCAGTTGTGAGTTGGCTCATAAGCTAGATCTTGACAATGTTCCATGTATTGATTATTGAAAAGAGGGTATGGATTCATATCCCAAACAACATTATCTATAGCTGGGTCTTCAAAGTCATCCTCACAAGCCTCTTCATGCCAATCAGGGTCTTGATTTGGATTTTGTGGATTTTGACTATGTTCCCCATATTGAGTATTGTATGGAAAATAATAAAACTCCTTAGAAAAAATTTCTCTATAGGGGTTCCTAGTGGGATTTTGTGTGGCCATTCTATCTTAAGTTGGATTGTACTTGACTCCACCATAAGTGTAACTAGACATATCTGCATAAATGATGAAATTTCCAAATACAAAAAGGCTTAGAGTTCTACAAACTCTAAAAAATGATCCAATGGACAAATGGTTCAAACTTGGTCCAACTTGGTCAAAGGGGTGGAGCTGTATCTCCAATGTGGTTTGTGATAAGACTTGATATAAAATAGTATAATATCAAATGTCTAATTTCAAATGTCATACACACAAAAGGTGAAGCATCTTAATAAAAATCAACATGTCAAAGGTCTAGGTCAAAGTGTTCCAAACAAGGTCTAAATTAGGAAAGGGAAAATTTGAGTTACTAGGTCTTTTGTCCAAACATTGAGTCAAAATCTAGACTCAAACAAATAGGGATGTGCTAGGACTTTTGGCCAAATGGCATCAAAAGCTAGACTTGAAATAAAGGTTGATGTGATTTAATTTAATCTAACAAGTTTGGGAACAACTTTGACATAGACCCGTCACACAGAATCAAACACAAAAATGATCAGTTGGCATAAGTCATAAGACAAAAATCTCTTTGAAGAAAGACTATGTTTTTTCAAATAAAGGCACAAACAATGATGAGGATAGGCTTTAAACAAACAAACCATCAATAGTTTTCAAATTTGGGTAATCGATTAACCAAAGTTATGCAACCCAAAAAAGAAAGATATGGGTATTAGCTCCATGAATTTAGGCCTAAATAGAAATCTATCAATGTTTGAATCTAAATGTGATAAGGATAATTGAAAACTCAACGATGAAAACTAAAATTTGACCAAATAAGCTAGACGAGATTGGATAGCATGACAACACAAGACAAAGGTCCAAATGGTATACATGACATGGTTTGAAACAAATGGTTTTTGGCATAAGGTGAAACAAGTCTTTGAAATAAATTGAGCATCCTAATAGCATAAGCATGCTTTAATAATGTATTCAATGTTATGTTTTAAAGATTTAAAAGCCTCAAAATGTTTTGACATGATTTGGGCAGCATAACTCTACCCTTCGTAACTCAAATGACACACACTCAAACAAGTTTAGCAAAAATTTCAAGGCATAAGTGTCGTGTAAAATGGATAGCATAACACCTCTTCAGACAAAAGAGTGACATATAGACAAATTGGTTTTTACATGGCTTGTGAACAAACAAACAAGTTTTAGTCTCAAAATATACCAAGAAAAAATGATCAAAATACACTAAGTATAATAATCCAAATCCTAGCAAGGGTATGGAATGTGGGGTTAACAAGACTAACAAGCTTTCAAAATTTTCTAGGGGAATCAATTGCACAATGACTTTCACGTCAAACAATGCAAAAGAAAAGCATGGAAATTGGGTGATTGTGGCATTGGCTAGTTGTAAAAAGGTCTAGTTATTTTTACAACCACTACATCTTATTGTTTGCTCAGTGTAGTGTGATGTCCAAATGTAGATACATCCTGTGTATAACTCAGAAGGAGTAAGTAAAGTTAATACTAGGAGATGAAACCTCAGGTCAAAGCTTCCCTAAATAACTCATGGGAGGTAATGACGTCCCCCTTGTAATCAAAGTTTACATAAAAATAAATAAAATGTGAAATAGAAAGACTTTAGGGTCATTTTCAAGGTCACCCTAACTTTAATGAGTTTTTGGGGAGTGCTTTAGATGTCTTTCTTTCTAAGCCTTAGACTAGGATACTTGCAATAAGAATGGTGTTTTTGATTCCAAGGGTTCCCTAAAGGGGATAAATGGAAGAGCATACATGTAACACCCCTCTTTTTGCCAAATAAAATCTAATTAAACAACTATTGAAAACAAGAATTAACAAATGTGTTCAATTTTAAGCCCAAATAAAAGATTTGGTGGTATTCATTTGACCCCTTGATCTTAGTTGCAAAGTTTGGAAACATTCACCATAAACATCTAAATTCTTTTATTAAACACCAAAACAAGGTTCCTAATTGATTTTTAAGCATGCAAAAGGTGATCTAAAACATGTTTTTAGCAAATGTCAAGTTTGGTCCTGTACCAAAAATATTAGCATGTCCTTTAGCCTTGAAGCTCATTTTGGTTTGAAATAATAAACTTTAGAAAAAGAGCTCTTGGGTCTGTGTTTTAAGAAAAACACAATGATCGATGTTAGTTATATACAACCAACGATCGTTATATTTTATAACTGATGTCAGTTATCTAACTAACATCAGTTATACCAATGTAACCGATGATAGGTATTCAACTGAAGTTAGTTTTACTAACTGATGTCAGTTAAGCTATGCAATCGATGTTGGTTTTACTATCTGATGTCAATTATTGTGTAAAACTGTGGTGAACAAAAATGGTAAAATAAAGTTAGAAAATCAATTTGTAAGAGTTTTAAGGGTCCAAATGAATATTTTAAAGCTACAAAATGATCTTCTTTAGGTATGAGATGCGTTTGCTCCCATCGGGCATGCCATTATGTGATCTAAGAATTTTACTCAAGAGATGATGGTTAGTATCATGTTAGTTCAAAAATGAAAATAAAATGAAAGAAACACACTAACTAGCATAACCTCTCTAGGCCTAGACACTAAGGAGAGCTTAGTTAAAAAAAACAAATGAAAAACACAACTAAAAAGTAAGGAATAAAATACAAGAATTTTTTCACCTTCCTTGGATGCTCCAAATACCTTTGTAGTGGTGGCTTACTTGGCTTGTGCTCATGAAGTCCTTGGCAATGGAAGCTTGGCTACCTCCATCTCTCCTTGACATCTTTGGCTTGTGGCTTAGCTTATCTTGGAATCAATTTGGCATGGTGACACTATTTTTCTTGAAGATTTTAGAATAAATTTGGCACTATAACTATGCATAATCATGTCTTAGAAATGATGTGGTAAGGCCTCCTATTTATAGATTTTTGAGATTGATCAGAATCAACTTGAACCATCCATCTCAGGATTAAGATGTGTGGCTAAGGATTAATCCAATTTTTAGAATTAAGTTTGTAATTATCCTCATCATGACATTAAAATTATGGGTAATTAAGAGGCATTGAGGGCATGAATCTTGATATTTATCGCATTTATGGCCTAGGGATATCTTCCCAAGAAATGAGGTCACTTGATGATGTAAATATTCAATATTCATTTCCAATAATAAGATATTCAAAAATATATATGGAATTCTTGATTAGGCTCTAATTTGGTTTAATTAGCTCTTAAACATGTTTAAGTACTTTGTGCATAAATTACTCAAATTGATCAAAATGTCTTGTTATTGGTCCAAAATTTGACTGGATTGGAATTGGAAAGTGATGTCAGATGTGTTGGAACCATATTCTCATTTAGGATGTTACCAACAACAAATAATAAAGGCATGTGTCTTGTGCAAGAGATTTGATAGGAAAGAGCAATCCAGATCACCTAGGTGCAAAATTGGCATTTTGACTCAAAATGATTTGATCAAAGTTAGTTGGCCCATAATTAGTATTGCTCCATTTAATGATACTTTGGCCAAAATTGGCACTTGAATATGTCAGTTTCACATCATTTAGCATGTTTTAGTGTTTTTAGGCCAAATTGTGCATTTTGGGTAGAAATTGGCCAAAAGCCTGATTGGAGGTTATCGGTGACCAGATTTAGGTGTCTACAAAACTAGCTATCAATTGATTGCAATCAGTTGACAAATAAAATTAGACATTATAAAATGATAGATGAACCATTGAATGATGGTAAAGTTGTCAAATGAATGCATAGACATTGAGCGATGGCCAAGTTGCCTAGTGTCTGTGTTTCCAGATGACAACACCATTATCACTTCATGGTTGCACAGATGCCCAATAACATAATTTTCTTTTGATAGTCATACCATCGCTTGGCAGTGTTATTGTCATTTGATAGTTATACTGCCATATGATAGTATAACTTGTCATTCACAAACACACTGCCAAATGATATATGTGATGGTGCCTAACAACAGAGTTATCATACAATAATCACATTCACATTGTCATTTAGTAGCATGACTGTCGAATGCTAGTGGTGTTTTTATTCAATGATTATATTGGTAGATGACCATGAAATTATCATTTAGCCATTGTGCCATCGTTTGACATCCCAACTATCAGATGAAAGCCATGTTAGCTAAAGCAGGCGATCATTTGTAACATGTAGACAGATGATTGGATGATGCAATCTGGTGATTGCATCCTACAATCAATACTCATAATTCACCTACACTATTATATGCCTTCTAACCTAATTCACCACCATTGCAAAATTGATTTGCTTAATGACCTTGATTTTTTTAAATATAAGCCACTAATTTTTTTTGGGTGTAATAATATGTCCATCTTCCATTTGAAGGTAATGCTCCAAGTAGTGATGTAATTTTTTTGACAATGGTTTTGATGGTTTAGTCCAAGTAGAGTTTATGTAAGATTTGTAGATCTCATCCTTGATGCTTTTATGAATATCTCTTTCAACATGTGGGTAGCATTGATGGAAAAGGTTTTAGGAGGTAGACAAATTATATCAATGTCAATTCCTTATATGAAACACATACATTGAGCATACAAAGCATTCTTGATCCCTTATTTACATAAATTCACAAATTATTTAAGATCCTTAAATCAATATCTATTGCACCCAGTTTTTGTATCTACGATACATCTTAATCTATGAAGCAACATCACTAAAATATGAAGGAGATGGATGTCAAAATCAATGAAAGTAATTCCATGTGGAACATAAAACTTTTGCTGTAAGTTTTTGGATTTAACATGGATATAAGAACTCTATCAATCAAACCTCAATATAGTTGCAAGTAGTCCTCCATGCAACAAGAAACTTTAGGAGATAAAAATAATACAATCTTAACCTAAACAATAGGAACGACCATTTTGTTGGTGAAAGATATTTAGAGACGAGTATAGGTGAGGAGATAGAGATTTACAATAATTTGAAAGATTAATTTAAAAATAGAAAATTAGTTTATAATAAATTGAATTGTGTTTTATATGTATCTTTCAATTCTCTTTCACCATTTAAATGTCCAAAATAAATTAATTTTAATATATTCACATTTTAAAATTTACAGGACCATTTTAGTATAAAATTATCTTAAAATAATCGTAACGGTACCCACAAGTTTTTTTAATGATGCAACAACATGGAAATGAGCCATTAGAATTCTTATTAAGGTGGCTCAAATATATTTGAGTCTTTTTTGAATGAGTGACATATTGTGCATAACTTTTTTTAATAGTAATTTTATGTATTAAATATAAATAAGAAAATATATAAGTAATCATTCTTAAATGGTTTAATATATTTTTAAATATAATTAAGATTTTGTTTCATTATACTATTGTTTATCTATTTATTTAACACAATTTTGTTAGTTTTGTTATTGAAAATGTATCAGTATATTTATTAATAAAAAAATATGCTTATTGATAATCGTATTTTATAAATAACAATCATAAAAAAATTCATAATATAAAAAAAATCTATATAAATATAAAACGACTAGTAAGTGAAATAAGTATTCTATAAAAGTGAATTAAGCACTTCACTTAATGTAACATTACTGATTAGGATAGTCCAACAAGTGAGAGAACTCACATAACATTTACCATAAAATTCTTACGTATGGTACCTTAACAACAAATCTTAGAATATTTTAAGCTCTAGCTAAAAGGACAACTAAGCATAAACCACTCACCAAAAAAAAGGTACCATAATCAAACCACCCCTGTAAGATAACATCAAGTGCACCCTAACATCTTAAATAAGAACACTACATCCAAATTGATTTACCAACTATCATAACCAACATGAAGATGAACCACATTACCATGCATAGAGACAAACCACCACAAACAAAACATACCACAGAGAACCACCAACACCAAACGAACAAACAAAAGTAACCATGTTAAATTCCAAAGAAAAACTAAACTCTTTAAAGGAAAACCCTAAACTAAAGGTTACATATAAATTGAGTACCTTTATTTCTTAGAAATCAATTCCCACTAGTTTTAAATAGGTCAAATATTCACTTTTCATATGAGACTTGTATATATAGACTTTGTTTTCTTAAAAAATAACTAAATTTAACTTTTAGGTTTTTTTTAATTTTAATATATTTATATTTATATATATAAGTTTTTTTAATTTTATTTTTAACTTTTACAAAAATGTATATAAAATTGATATGTAATGAAAATGATGATAATGATTTAACATTTTTAATATTAAATAAATTTAAGTAAAACTTAATAAAGTAAGTATAAAATATAATTAATATTCAATCTTCTCAATAAAATGTGATTTGTAATTGAAATTTTATTGATGCCAACTTTTACAATCTTTAAAATCTTTTCAAATGAAGTTTCTTAATTTTTTATTTTTTCTACTTGAATTATCTTTACAATCTTTGAACTCTTCCTAACTAAAGATCAAAACTTTGTACTCTTTTCACTTGGAGTGCCTAGGAAAACAAGTAATAAAATTTAAACATATCAAGATAATATATGTGTAAATTGAAAATAAAATAAATTGAAAATAAAAATATTGTTCAACACCTTAATTGATAAAAGACAACTTGGAAAATCAACAACCATGTTCATTTTCATAGTGTTTATTTGATTATCATTTAGATTAAAAATATAATCACCGAGTTTTGATTTTTTGTACCGATTTAAGAATTCATGAACCAAATTATAATTATAAGTATATGCGTAATATTTCCTTATAGCATTATATGGTGGGCAGATTAGGATAAAATGAGCTTCATCCTCAATTTTATTTCAGTTGTAGAGCTTATAAATTTATTTTTTCCAAAATGTTTTGGAGAAGGTCAATCTACCAGTTTCACTATGAAGCTCATATGGCATAGTTCTAAAATTTGAAATCATAGTATTTTTTACACTAAAACTATATATGGTTATGGGGAGACACTAAAATTTGGTACGAAGATTATTTTTTTAAAAAAATAGCGTTGTTTTGTGCATATGGATCATTGTTTTATATTAGGTCTTATTGGTACTTGTCATGTGCTTTTTACTTCCTCATTTTTATTTGTGGGATCCCATGTTAGTTTTCTCTCTCTGCTCCATTTTTATTATGCTTACAAAACTCCTATTTTCTTCCACTTTTTATCCCATAATTTTTTGTTGTTAGGATGGAATTGGCATTATGTCGATCATTTCCTAGATGTAATTGCCATCCTGTTGATTGCGTCCCTTTTTATTTTGTAGACCTTTTCCGCCTCTTTGGTTTTGTTTCTATGTTTAAATTGGTGATTAGTAGTTATTTATATTTTTATCAGTAGCCTTTCAAGCCATTAGGCTCCTATTTTACAATTCAATAAGTTTGTATATGTGAAGCCTACTAGAGGTATTTCAACAACATGCATCAAGAGGATTCAAGTCTACACACATAATCACTGTTATATTTTTTCTTAAGAACCATTTAAATAAGTTCAAAGGTTTTATTTGTTTCTTGTATCAAAATAAAGATAAATTGAATTTTCATATAGATGCACTTGATTATCTTAAAGAGAAATTGAATCCCTATTTAGAATTACATTCACATGCATGAGAACTACATTGGCTTTGATCGTACCTAAGCTAGATAACATTACACTTATTTATTCCTCTTACTACACTTTTTAAATAATTAGGTTAAGATCGAAAGAGAAGACAAATATGACATTTTGGCTTGCAATAGAATGAATCAAATCTACAAGCTTATTCGACATCATAGCATGCACCTGCTTAGAAAGTTACAAAACTAGAAAAAGAGCATATTACATAATTGAAACCTAGGTGCACAATTGGTAGCACCAGAGGTACATAGTCGAAAGACTATTGATTCTCTATGGTACATTCCTAGTGAGCATTGTAGTTTCGAATGACAAGCTTTTAGTCCAAACAACTGTTAAAACCTATTTCTAACTCCATAATTTCATAAAATTAACCACACATGTCTATATCTATCTCTCTTCTCTTCTCTTTAGATTTCATTTTTTATTACATCATTTGTTATACTTTTAGTTTATATCTTTAATCTTATTATGGATTTCATTATTGTAGTATAATGTTATATAATTTTAGATCTATATTATGCCCAAGTTTTAATTATGTGTACATAAATTCATTACCCTATTGAATCAAATACTTTAATAGTATAACAGATGTTCATGTGTGTACTTCAACATTTGATGTAAATAGTTTCATAAATTGGGTCAAAGTTGTGTCACCAATATTTTTTTTTCCCATGAAACTCATTTGTAATGCTAACCAAGTGCTAAATTGAGGCATAAACCACAACAATTGACATCATAAAAGGATCTTGAAATTTAAAAAAAAAGTGGGATGACCCATACATCTTCCCACTTTATTTTTTATTTTTACACCAATGGCAAAGAGAGGAGAAAATGAGATCAAGGTATACATCAACAACAAAAAGGGATAAAGTGATAATAAATAATTAAAAAGGATGGTAAGAAAAATGCAGAATGAAAGGGATAAAATATGTCTGTATACGAGCATATTTTTTGGAGTAAAGTAAGATGAAGTGGAAGGGAAATAAGTGGAGAGAAACATGAAGATATCCACTTATAGATGAGCAAGAGGAATAATATGTTAAACCCATATGAAATTGAAGATTAAAGGTATTTAGTTTTTTTTTTTAGATAAGTACTTTGCTTTTGATTGGAGCTCTAAGTGGTCTAGGACACAAATGGGGGCTCATATCCCCAACTAATCATCTATCACAAGTATCAAATTTACCAACAATGGCCACAACTAGCCTAAGAATACCAATGAATGGCCACAACTGGGCTGACAATATCATCAATGGACATAATCAACTCAATAATACCAATGATCAGCCATAACTGGCCTAAGAATATCAACGATTGGCCATGACTAGCCCAAGAATAGTAATGAACAACCACATCCGGATTCCAATACCATACTAAGATTTAAACCTTGGTGGTGCTTAAAAAATCCAAGTCACTTTACCAATTCACCCACATCTCATTAGTAGATGTATGTTGATATGGGCAATAATTCAGGCAACAATTCAGGTGATGGTTCCACCCCAATTGATGACAGAACTTCTGAGAGCCATAACTTTTGCACCGTAGCTCCAATTAACTTGTTGTTTGAACCATTTGAAATATAAGAATGAGGAGAACACGATGAGATGGAATGGATATTTTCTCAATGGATTTTGACCCCAAAAACCCAATGAAAGTTCCCCAAATTTCAATTTTAGTAGTGCAGTCTACAAATAATAAGTTTCTAAAAATAGTAATTCCTCAAATTCTGTATTGTTTTAAATCGTGCAAGTCAAACCACTCAATCTCCCTCAAAATTGGTGACCTTACACATCATCCCCCTACTTTAAAAATGTGTATAAATGAATATGTAACCTGAAATGGAAATCAGACATCTCTTCCCAGAGATAAGCATATAGTTGTATTGTGATCTTGAGTAATAAAACATCTCTTCTCAGAGAATTCATTATTAATATATTATTTTTATGTTCTTGAAATATTTGTCAACCAAAAATTATGAGTTTTGGATCATATGTAGTTTTTTTAATTTCATGTAATATTTTAATTTATATTTATATAATTCCAAAAAAAACATTAATAAAAACTTGTAAAAAATACTATGAAAAACTATTAAATAAACTTGTAGAAAACCTATGAATTAAATCTTAGGAAGAAAACTCTAAGATAAAACCTAAAAAACTCTCAAAAAAACCCTGCATAAAACCTTGATAGTCACTTCACTCTAATGTACATCCTTACATTTTACTCAATTCATAGTAGCATCTTCGAGTTCTCTAGTTTTGTTTGCATAGAATTTGAATGTAATTTTTTTGACAAAATTTTCAATTTATTTTTTATAATTTATTACATATTTTTGGATCTATTTGTCAAGATTAGAGCTTTCTAAATTAATTATTACATTGAGATTCATTTTTAATGTCTCTTGAATTGGATTAGTTTCCATTTCAAGTTTGATTTCCTCCTCTACTTTTATAATATATGTATATTTTTAGTCTACTCTAGTTTGTAAACAATCATAATGGCTTCAAAGATTTTTAATCATCTTGCAAGATAACCACAAGGATTTGGGGGGGTAGAAGGGGGTCTTAAGTGGACTTTTCCCCCTAAAATGTGAGAAACCTCAACTTGTCTAGATTATTTGAGATGGTTACTCTCAAATTTTAAAGATGATATACATATATGAATTGTATCATTTCGAGTCTAGTGTCTAAACTACTAATATTTTTAAAAAATTATTAATTATTGTTAGGTTAAACCTCTAAAATTTGAAGAGGAACCCTATTTTTCAAAAAAACATAGTAAATTGATTGTGCACCCCCTCATTTTTAGCATCGTTTAACAATTTTAAAAACTATTTGGTGAAAAGTTGAATAAGACCATCTGGTTTTCAACCTCTCTCTCTCTCTCTCTATATATATATATATATATATATATTAAAATAATGAATATTTATTTTTTAATTTTACAAGTAAATAGACCATTAAATAGATTTAAAAAATTGATAGCTTGTTGAATTAAATAGTTAAACTAGTATGATAAATGTTCATGTTTGTATTATTATTATTATTATTATTATTATTATTATTATTATTATTATTATTATTTAATGTGTATAGAATTATGCCTAGTTTACAACCATATATATTTTTTACATTTGTATGAGTGAAACGAAAGATACATAAACAAGTATAGCCATGTAAAGTTGTGGAATATAGTGACATAAAAAGACATACTTAAAATCAATATAGATGGAAATCTTAAAGTATTCCAAAAAAATAAAAAATCATATGTCTGGGAATAGGAGAGTGTGCTTGATATTATAATCATATTTTCATGAAATATTTCAATAAAAGTCTTAGTGTTTATCATGCCCAATTTTTTTTTATGTTTAGGTTTGTGGGTGGGGGGGGGGGGATTTGAACTAGGGTCCCTAGACCCTAGGAGAAGTACAATCAAAAGAGATACCAAGCTTTACCAAAGACCAAACAAGAAATAGGATCAAGCAGGCCTATAGATAGCCAAAAAATAGCCTAGAAACCAACAAAGAACAACAAAATAAACTAGTCTAAATCTAAACTACCAAAAACATCCTCCCAAATATATTTCATATTTTTTAAGTTTGTATCAATTTGAAGAAACAATTTATCTTGATCCATGACGTGTTGGGATCCACTGCACTACCCCTACTTACATTTCCCTTTGTTAATGAACTTAGGCTCAAAAAGCTCTCCAAGATGGGCTCACAAATTTTCAACATTCTAGATTCCCTCATATATAGTAACGTTACTATAATTCTCTAAAAAACTTCTATTGTTATGAAGTTTCTCATTCTCCTGTTCTAAAATCTCCACCTTGAATGAGAGACTTTGAATTTGTTGATCCTCCTCCTTCGCTGAAATGATTTGATTCATCCTTATGTTTTCCTGCTATAAGGAATTCACCTTACCTTTAAAATTTGAAATCTCTCTCATAAACTAATGTATTATATATTTTTACAGGTCAAGATCTTCAACTATATTATTTGATTTCTCCTTGCCCTTAAGAAAAGTCACCAAATTATTGAAGGCCTCATTATAATCCTTCAGTTGCTTGTTCTGAGAGATCTCCCCATTATTTATGGGACCAAATTTAGGCCCCCTTTTTATAGCTTTGGTTAAAATATTTTGAACTAAACTATTTTCTTGGTCCACATCCTTCCGACCCTCCCTTGGATCCTCACTAACATCTTCTACATCAATGAAAGCCCCAACCAAAAATCCAATTTTACTCTGCATGCCATGTTTCCCTAACTAATTCCTATAGGCTTAAAAGCACTCCAAATATGTTTCTTGATGTTCTCTTATGACTTCAGATTCTTGCCTTCATCCTCCTTGGTCCTATTTTCCATAGATTTCTTCATGATCTCAATAACCCTGCTCAAACTCCCAGGGTGTTTTATCCAAACTTTTTAAATTTTTATAATATCAACAGGCACATCCTTTGTATCTTCCTTCTAGGGCTAAGGAATGTCTAGGTTGATTTGAATATTGCCCTTAAAATAGTTTAAATGAGGTAGATCACCCCTTCATGTCTTGGAGTTGAGTAATTACCATGTTTAAACTTCATGATCGACACCTCCCATTATGTGCGAAGGTTTAAGCCTTAGGTTGAATTTCTAAACCTATAGTGTGTGTGTGTTATAACATGCATGTACTATAATGTGTATGCATTAAAATGTGTATGTATTATAATGTGTATATGATACTAATATTATACAATGTGCAACGGTGATAAGTTGATCAAGAAAAAGGCAGGGATGTGTTTACTAAAATAGATGTTATGTATAAGTTGACATTTACTCTATTACATTTTAATTTTTATTTTAATTTTTTTTTTAATATAATAAATTAAGGTCACACTACGTATTCTGGAAATGGTCTCACAGCTCTATGATTTGTGATTTAGAAGATAGTTTTACAAAATGTTATATGGTTAGTACTTAGTCATTTTCAGGATATTAGTATTGAACCTAAGTCTTTTAGGCATAACTTTTACAAATAATGACCATTTTGGGTAAACATTATAGTCATTTTCTATATTTTGAAGACTTTAAAATTGATAACATTTTTAGAGTTATAGGTTTTTCTAGAATTAAATTTTACAAACCAATGCACACCCAACCACCCATTTAAGACCATTTTACTTATGAATAGGTCCCTTACATTCTAAAAGTGGCATAACACCACCATAATCACTTTTTACTAGGATAAATGGGGATAATTTGGGGCACATTTATGCAAAGTCACACTAATTTATTTTGAATTCATTCCAAATTCATGTGAATTGGAAAAAATATATTGCATTATTGAATCATGCATACCCAACACCCCTTTATGCCTATTTTACTTACGATTAGGTCCTTTACAAAAACATTGTATCCACTTGAGACTAAGGAAAATGTAAATAATTATAGGAAATTTTTTACAAATCACCCTTTTTCTATTTGAATCCAAGGAAATTGGTGTGATTGGAGAGATGTAAGTCACATTGTGATCCCTACACACCCAATCACCCATTTATGTTAATTTTATTTACAATGAGTTAATTTATAGGACAAAAGTAACACAATAACACCACATCTACTAGTGACTATGGAAATTTTGAATAACTTAGGGAATATGTATTTACAATCACCCCAAATCACTTCTCAATCAAGCCTAAGTAGCATGACTAGGTAAATTTAGGTCACATTGGTGATTTGTGCACTTCAAACCACCACTTTATGCCATTTTAATTATGGTTAGAGGGTTTATATGAAAAAATAAACACCCCAACACCATATCCCATTATGATGAGGGAAAATGTAGATAATTTGGGGTAGATTCATGTATGATCAATCCAGTTTGATTCAAATTGAAGCCAATTAGTGTGATTGGGACAATGTAGGTCTCATCGTTAACTAATGCACACCCATTCACTCCTTTATGTCAATTTTACTTATGATTAGTTTATTATAAGCTAAAAGTAACATAATAACACCATATCCATGTGGCCAAGGCAAATGTGAATAATTTTGGGCACATTTATACATGATCACCCCAATTCACTTTAAATTTAGGCCAAAGTGGTATGATTGGGGCAATGGACCTACGCACATCCACCCACCTCTTTATGCCTATTTTAATTTTTATTATTTCCATTATAGGCCAAAAGTGACACAATAACACCATATCCATTTACAATTAGGTAAAATGAGGACAATGTAAAACAAATTTGTGTGTGATCACTCCAATCTACTTCTAATTCAGGCCAAAGTGGTGTGAATGGGCTAATTGTTTAACCCTTTTTAGAAATATAGGATTAAATAAAAAGAGTAGCCTAATCAAACAAGGAATACGCTACTCTCTACAAACAACCAATTGATGAATTTAGATTATACAATTATTATAATAAGAAATACTAAATATTATCATGTGTAATATAGAATGTACAACATTCAATATTATAATAATATAAATCAAAGGAGAAATTATACTTAGCTTATACATTGATGCATAGGCAAATATGAGTAAGGCAAGTGTAGAAATATATTATCTGAATATTCTAATCAATACATCTATCTTATACAAAATATTGACTAATTATTGAAACTTTCACCTGAGTATTTATGGGTTTTTTTTGCCTTTTATATTATGTCTTCAAATCATGTGTACAGGTTCTTGATGTTAGAATATACCTCAAACCATAGATCTTCACCCTAGGTTAGGTTACCTTGCCAAAAATAGGTTAGTGGGCTCATGGGGTTGAAGTGACCTCAAATATCCCTCTAGAAATGAGCACTAGTTACATAACCACTACTCTGAAGAGATCCTCAGACATATGTGGTTCTCCCATATGTGACTGTTTGAGCATGCACAAGGTTGAAATAAATTATATGCAAGTGCATGTAAATGATCTAGATTGCAACTTGAAAAATATGGCCCATGGGATGCTATTTGAATGCTTCAAACCTATAATATGACTATTACTATGACTGATATAAAAATAGGAAAGAATAGGGTAGTTTTGTATACTTGAAATGTGATTTTGCTAGATATGTGCCTGGTAAGCTCTTGAATATGACTTTATTTATACCTTGATCATAATGAATGGTGTTTTACTTATATTTATACAACATATTTTGAAAATATTCCCAATGAAGGGTTAATAAAAATTATTAGGTTGACCTGTACATATCAGCAGATTTGAAAATTTGAGTGCTTAAAAGGCAAGCACAATTGCATTAGATCGAGGACAATAGCATCGACATTACTGTTCAAGTCTGAATGTAACTATCTAAGAAGATGGAAGGTTATTGGAGATCTATAATTGACAATGAAGGATATATATCATAATTCAAATCTACTTAGGGTTAAATGTGATATAGGTAATCAAAATATGAGGGTCAGACTACATGATAAGCATTTAAGCCCATTGGGATGGTGAAGGTGAGCCTATTGCCTGCAAAAAATGTCTAGAACTGAAGGGTAGAGACCTGAGTGATATTTTTCAAATGCACAAGACTACTTTAACATATAAATCCATATTTAAGCATCTACATTTCCCCTCTTTAATCTAATAATGCATAAAGATAACATTAGTAGTTTAAAGGAAATAAAATGCATACCATAGTTTAGACAACACACCTTGATTTGTGTGAACCTTGTTTGAATTTGTTGCATGTGTATGATCTAAAACCAAGAGTATGTTATAAGTATAATGAATATAATCCAAAACTGAATGATTTAACTTTCTTGAAAGAAAAGAGAGCAAGGAAGGAGTGCACTTATGTGTCGATGTAACCATGTTACCCCTCAATAGTTTGCTTTAGTAATGATGATTCTTTGTTGAAGCATTGGATAGAGGTTCACAACTGAACCTTGGAAATGTGAAGAAGGGAATTGGAGGGTGATCATGCCCCAAATTTGATATAATGGTGAGTTGTGTTAAGTCCATTGAGAGCTCAAAATATCAACCATATAATTCAAATGTAATATAAACTAGACGATATCACCTAAGTCAAATGGTGTAACCATATGAACTTAGAATAATAGAAGTATTGACAAGTCTATAGAGAGCATACAATCTCAATTGCACTAACTAAATAAATAAATTGTAATAATAGATAAATATCAAACGGTGCATTTTGGTAGGGTTGGTGCATGAAATATATCTATAGTTTGGTGCATTTACATGGAATATGCACCTCAGAATGTGTAACAATATGAATTATCTATTAAAATTTAATCTATAAAATTGTGTCTAATATGTATCACAAATCTAAAATCTATGTCCCAAATCTTTGAAAAATGTATAAAACTTTATCTCAAGTGTATATGTGAATCATGTAAACTAGATCAAATTATGTCAATTTTGTCAATTGTATGTATGTTGAATTATGTATCCATGACATACCCCCATAATATATCTCCCATTTTAAGGTTAAGGAATGAAAAAGTGATATTCACTTTATTTTAAAAGGATAAGATGATTATGTTGTATCTATGTGAACCATGTAGTAAAGAAGCATATAGTAGTATCATGTTGAAGTAGATATATCAATGAAGATCTTAGTATTAATTTCAAACCTTAAGATACATGATATGGATCATGGCAATGTCTAGAAGATAACAAGCTTAACATATAATAAAGAACATACATAAGAGCACTCAAAATTCATGCAAAGAGGTGTATAAGGAGACTAAAAACAAGGGGCATGTTCAAATGCCACATACTCAAGATGAGGACACATGCAAATGTCCAAACACCAAATAAACAAGTAACACTTGGGGAATTATGGCCAACAATCAAGGAACATATTAAAAAAATTCAAAAGTAAGACAAAGAAGCAAACAAAAAGTAAACTCAAGTAAACCATGTGAAGAGATGAAGCAGATGGAATAGAAGCAACTAGGATATACATGTCATATTAGTCCTTACATACATGTCTTAGAAAAAAATATCATGTAGATTAGCATATCAAAGTACACATTGTGTAATATAGTAACATGAGTGTAGGCACGTGTTAATATCAATATATAAGCTCAAATGGAATTGATCATAAAATAATAGAACCTATGTCAATTGTGATCATATAGAAGCAAGATTCTTGGAATGCAGTGTGTCATGTAAGAATAGGAAAGGTCCAACATATACATGCGTATGTACCATAGATATAATGTATGTTTTTATCACACTCAATTACCCATGAAACATACATGTGGAAAGAAATGATATGCAATCTACTAACATAAAATAAACAACATATGCAAAAATCTAGTAAACATGTGAAATGCTAAATGTTTTTGTATTTTTGATTTATTTGAATAGTTTTATACTTTCTTGAATATTTGATTTTTTTTAATTTTTGAATTTTTTGATATGTTTGAATTTTTTGAATTTTTTAATATTTGGGTATGATTTTAAAATAGAGTGCTAGCTTATGGTCCTATCTAAGGTATGCTCATAAGGTGTTATATGTTGTGCATATGTTATAGTAAACTGGTCGTACTACCAAGGATCATGTATATGTGTTAAATCTAGAATTAGAAAATCTGTAATAATATGTGTATGCCTCATATGAATTTGTGGTCATGAGGTAGTATTAAATAGTGTAGTGGTTTGTGGAACCCATTGTTTAATGTTATGCGATTTATTTAGTGTAATATTGGGTCTTTTTACTCATTCTTAAAAATGGTGAGTTATTGTCAATAATTGGCTAGGATGTGGAGGTGTAGATGAAGATCTTGAAAATTCCACTATATATCTCTGATGTAATGGCCTCTCAAGTATTTGTCAACTAGGAAAATGGATTGCATTTTTCCTACCCTTTTTGTATAATTAACCTTAGTAGGTTGTATAATTATCTATCATGGAACATTTTTTTCTATTGCAAAGGATATTCATAAAGAATCCCTGAAACTATAATTACCCTATTGGAATGAATATACTAAAGACACCCATGCACTGTGGAAGCTACCACATAGAGTTTATGAATCCAAGGTCTTCCCACTAACATATCAAAGATTGTTGTCTATAGTATAATTGAGAATATTGTGGTTACATGTGCTATACCAACTTTAAGAGTTAAAGCAATCTCACCAAAAACTTTGTGTATCTTCCCATCAAATGATTTGACCATTTTGGTCAAACGGAATAAATAGTATTGTCTATATCCTAAATTTTTGAGTAATGTCATGTGCATACATTATCACTAGAACCATTATCAACCATAACACCATATATAGGTTGGCGATCAATATGTGATATTATAAATAAGGAATGAAGATCTAAGTCATCATCCATAATCTTATTGTCATCAAATGAAATGGAAGGCCTCTAAACCATAGGAGGTATCTCACATGTAAGTGTACCAATAATCCCATTTAATGGGTGCCCATAATGTGTTGGAGGAGGATTTGCATGATACATCATTTTCACTTATGATGTTTCCATATAATGATCTTGTAATGGATTATTGAATATCTTTTGATTTTGATGATCATTGGTTTGTGATCTTGAATCCGTTGGAGAATCTTTAAAGGTGATTAGATAAATATAAATAAATTTTTTTATCTTATGCTTTAATTTAAAACATTTTTTCATAAAATGCCCTACACATTGGTGATAGTTACAATAAGCATTAAAATCATATCCTTTTGGTATAGTTTGACTTGTATCAACCTCCAAAGGAGGAGGGAGAGGTATGATATGACACTCCATAAGCTTATTAAAAGTATTGAAGCTAGAAACTCAGGTAATCATGCAAACTATCTCTTATGTGTATTAGATAAGATAAGTTGATTTAGTTATTGTGACACTATTGCCCATGGGGTTTGTTTAATTTTTAGCCTCAATAGGTTTGACATTATAGCTTAGTTTGATATAAAAATTGGTACTAAATGTAGTTGGTGTGTTTGCTACATATTTAATCTTTTTCAATGAAATAAGTTTCATTTTTCTATCTCAAACAATATGGCATAAGTCATCAAAAGATTTGAACTTCTTGAAAATAATAGATTCATGTAAGGAAGAAAATAAACACTGCTTAAAGATATCTTGAAGCTCTTTATCTACCATTGGATTTGTCATTTTGTCCAGGATTATCTTATACCTCAAGACATATTCATTGATATGATCATTAGTTCCCTGTTTCATCATGAATATTTATGTATATGACATATTTTATATAATGTTTGTTGAAAAATGTATTAAAAAATTATCCACCAAAGGATTGAATTCTCCTATGGATTGTATTGGTAAAACATAGAACCATTTCAAAGCATGGTCTTTTAACTTCTTGGAAATAATTTGTTCAAAATGTTATCATTTGAATCATAATTAAGGCATTCTTCATAAAAATATCAAAGATGTTGTTTAGGATCACCTTTTCCATCATAAAGTGTGAACTTGGGTGAAACAAAACCAGTTGGCAAAGGGTACAAAGATATCTCAGGTACTATAAGATTATGCAAGACATATTTTAAATAAATAGCATGAGTTGATTTCATATAATTTTTCTCAATGTTGGTAACCTTAGATTTCAAAGCTTGCATAACTTTTAAAAGAATGTACATAGTAGACCCATTTGGATTTTTCTTTAAAACTTGAGAAGCCACCAAAGGGGATGAAAACACCACTTGTGTAGATGTAGGAATTGAAAATGGTAATTGAGTTAAAGTATTAAATTTTCCCATGGATGATGTAGTAATATTTGTTTTATCTTAGGAGAACAATGGTTTGAAAACATATCTCATGCCCCCACTAGATGCAGTGTGCAATGTTTTTCTTGAGGGTAGGGAGACTGGAATGAATGTATTATAGTAATATCTAGTATCCCCAATATTTTTATCAATAGAGAGAAATGGTTGTTCACTATCAACTTTCACTTTTTTAGCTTTTAATATATTATTAAGGATCTTGTGGGGACATTTAGGATTTTCATGAAAGCATTCTCAAAATAATGCAATAAATTTAACTTTATCTTGATTTACTTGTTAAACATTATCTTCATGATTAGATTCATATTCTATAATATTTTTTTCATTATTTTTCTCATTGTCATTATTGGCACTCTCATTATTAGAAGAATTTGACATGGTATTAGCTTATGACATTTTAGGTGGCCCAAGGGGTAACTCAAGATATTCAATAGGAACACCACCTAATATAGGACAACACCTAGTTTGAATGCAAAATATGGATCAAATATAAGTAAATATGGAAAGCGAAAACCTTAGAAGGTTGAAAACCTTAAATCAAGCTAGTGGTTGCATGAGAAGACTCAAAGGTTAGGTTCACTAAATGTTTAACCTTTTTTGGAAATAAAGGATTAAATAAGAAATATTAGCCTAATAAAATGAGTAAGAGACTCTTGAAAAGTGGGCCAATTAAATAATTTATATTGTACAAATATTTAGATAAGAAATATTGAATCTAAACATCTGCCCAATCTAAAACGTATAAAATTTAATATTATAATAATATCAATACAAAAGAAAAATTATAATTATCTTATACAATGATGTGTAGGTGGATCTAAGCAAGGTAGGTGTAGAAATAGACTGTCTGAAGATTTTGATCTAGTCATCAGATCTTAAAAAAATAGCTTTTAACCAACATAGACACTTATGTCACCCTAGGGACACTTGCATCATCTTGGGGACTCTTGCGTTGATGCTACCATTTATGATTCGACACATTTATCTTATACAAAATATTATTTTTTTACTAAAACTTTCACCTAGTTATTTCAAAGTTTTTTGTCACCTTTCATATTGTGTCTTTAGATCATACACATAGCCTCTCAATATTACAATATAACTCAAACCATAAATTTTCACCCTAGGTTAGGTTACATTTCCAAAATTGGGTTAGTGGGATCATAGTGTTGAACTAATCTCAAATACCCCTATGTTAATGAGTGATGCTTATATATCCATTAATCTAAAGAGGGCCTCAAACATATGTGGTTCTCCCTTATGTGTTGGGTTGTGTATGAAAAAGGGTGAAATATACTATATGCAAGTGTGCATGTAAATGATATATCTTTTAAATTGATAAATATGGCCTATGGGTTGCTTTGTGAATGTTTCAGTCCTATAATATAACTACTCCTAAGACTAATATAGAAATAGGTAAGAATATGATAGTTTTGAATGCTTGAAAGGTGTTTTTTTTGGATGTGTTCTTAGTAAGATCTTGAATGTGACTTTATGTTTACCTTGACCATAATGAATGGTATCATTTACTTGTATATTTACAACATCTTTTGATAATATTATCATGGAAATGTTAATAAAACTTATTAGGTTGACCAATACATAAAGGAATATTTGTAGATTTGAGTATTTAAAAGGCAAGGACACTTGTTTTGGATTAAGGACAATAGTGTCGATGCTTCTATCCAATTTTGAACATAATTATCTAGGAAGATGTATGGTTTATAGATCTCTACATCTAACAGTGAAGGATATATTATAATTCAAGCATACTATGGGCTACAAGTAAACTAGGTAATTTGAATATCAAGGTAAGCCTACAAGATAAACATTTAGGCACATTGGATGGCAAAGGCGAGCCTATTGGATGCAAGAAAGGTTTATAACTAAATTGTAGATCCTTGAGTGATATTTTCAAGTGTATAGGACTAATTTAATATATAAATCTAGATTTAAACATCTATAATAACATAAGTTGCATTAATGACCTTTTCACACTCAACCACCTATTTAAGCCATTTTTACTTGTGATTATGAAGATTATAAGCCAAAAACAACACAATAACACCATATTCACTTATGCCTAGGGAAAATGTGGATAATTGTGGCACATTCATGCTCAATCACCTTAATTCACTACGAATTCAGGGCAAAGTGGTGTGATTAAGGCATTGTAAGTCACATTGGTGGATATGACACATCAAACCACTCATTTACGCTGATTTTAATTGTGATTAGGTTTGATATAGGATAAAATTGATAAAAAAATATTGTATCCACTCGTGACAAAGGAGGATATGGACAATTTTTTGCACATTTATATGAAATCACCCCAATTCACTTAGAATTTAGGCTAAAGTGGTGTGATTGGGTAATGTGATTTGATGTGGCACTATTGTGTCAATTTTTACCTATAAGGGACCTAATCACAAGTAAAATCAACATATATGGGTGGTTTGGTGTGTGTAGGCCACTATTGTGACCTATGTTTCACAAATTCAACCACTTTAGCTTGAATTTAAAGTGAATTAAGGTGATCATGCAAAAATGTGTTCCAAATTATTTGCACTTTTTATGGTCACAAGTGGAAATAGTGTTATTGTGTTACTTTTTTCCTATAAAGGACCTTATCACAAGTAAAATTGACATAAATTCATGGTTGGGTGTGTGCAAATCACTAATGTGACTTATGTTAGTCCAATCACATTACTTTGGCTGAAATTTGAAGTGAATTATTATGATCATGCATAAATGTGGCAAAACATTTTTGTATTTTCCCTTATCGTAAGTGGATATGGTGTTTTGTGTCACTTTTGGTTTATAATGGACCTAATCATAAGTAAAATCATCATAAAGAGGTGGTTGGGTGTGTGTTGATCACCAATTTGAACTATGTTTCCCGAATCACATCACTTTTGCCTAAATTCCAAGTGAATTATGGTGATCACACATGAATGTGCCCCAACATATCAATGTTTTCCTAGGTTTTAAATGGATATATTGTGTTATTATGTGGTATTTGACCTATAAACCCATAATCACAAGTAAAATCAGCATAAAGAGATGGTTGTGTGTGTATCAGGGTCACTAATGGGACCTAAATTACCCCAATCACATCATTTTGGCCTAAAATCAAATTGAAATAGGGTAAATTTGCCTTAAATTATTCACATTTATCTTGGTCACATGTGGATCTAGTAAAATTTTCTCTCTTTTGGCATAAAAGGACCTACTTACTAGTGAAATTAGCATAAAGGGGTAGTCGGGTTTGTGTTATTTAATAGTGAAACTTTTGTTTCCCTAGTCACATCACTTTATCCTTAATCAAAATGAATTAGGGATATCATACACAAATGTTCCCAAAACTATCCACAATTTCTCTAGTTGCAAGTGGATATGGTGTTTATTTGTCTCTTTTGACCTCTTAGGGACATACTTACAAGTAAAATAAAGATAAAGGTGTGGTTGGGGGTGCCTAGGTCACCAATGTGAATTACTTTACCCCAATCACACCACTTTGGTATGAATTCCTAGTGAATTGGGGTGATCATGCATGTACGTGTCCCAAATTATTTGCATTCTCCTTGGTTTCAAATGTATATGGTGTTGTTGTGTTTATTTTGGCATATAATCCTCATAATGGTAAGTAATAATGAGATAAATGGGTTTTTGGATATATGTGGGTCACCAATTTGACCCACATTTCCCTAATCATACCACTTTGGCTTGAATTCAAAGTTAATTTGGGTGATCATGCATAAATGTGCCCCAAATTATCTGTATATATCCTAGTTATTAGTGGATATGGTATTCTTATGTCACTTTTGGTCTATAAGGGAATTAATTGTAAGTGATATTAGCATACATTATAATATTTGGCTAAGATAGCTAATAGGATTCAAAGGCCTAATGAAATCACTCTTCCTCATAAGATCATATCTTGATAAGAATAAACTATATTCTTATCAAGGATGAATAAATAATGTACAAGACAAATGCAAGAGATGATTTGATTTAACTAGAATCAAAAGATTTGCATAAATGCAACATATTAACTCTATATTCCACATTCTATATTATAAATGCACTACTAAAGTACATAATATATAGGAAAGAGAAAGTGGGGGACAAAGTGGTAGACATCCCATAGTGGAGTTTGGTCTAAACATATCGGAATGACTAGATTGTGCACTTAAAACATGTGTACATCATTAAACATCTAATTATGCATTAAACATATGTGCACATAATTAAGTCCTGAGTAAGCTTAAAGTGAGTAAGTGTGAAAGGAACCTAAAGGTAAAACTAGATTGGGTGAGAACCCTTTTCACACCAACACCCCCCAAGTGCAACTTAGTAGGGAATCAAACTGAAAACATGCAAAAAAAAGGGGGTCCTAGAAATAAGGCCTGATGAGATACCCATATACAAAATAATCTCCTCAAACACAAGAGAGAAGGAGAAAATACATAGGAAAAATCTCCCCCTATGAGAGGATGGTGAGATAAGGTCAAGTGAACCCTAATGAAGTAGTTTATTTTACCCCTAAGAGAGTTTGTAAGTGATGTAACTTACTCTTAGTGAAATATTTGGTGAAGATATCAACAACTTTCTTTGCTATAAGGAAATAGTGTAGATCAATAACCTGCTCCTAAATCAGCTCCCTAATGTAGTGCATGTGGATCTCTATGTGTTTGGTCCTCTATTGATGAACTAGATTATTATATATCTAAATGGTACTCTGATTGTCACAAAGGATGACAGATGGATGTGGAATAGTGATGCCAAACTTAGTCAAAATATTTTGAAGCCAAATAGCCTTAGTAATAGCATTAACAGCCTCTGATACTCATCTTAAAATGAAGAAAGCAATAGAATGCTACCTTTTACTTTAACAATAAATGGGGCTTGAACTAGTGTGAAATCTATAACTAGATGTGGACTTATGATCCTCAAAATTGCCATCCAAATCATTATTTATATATGCAACTAAGTCTAGACTAATCCTTGTTGCATAGTGTATCCCATGTCAAAGAGTGAACTAAATGTAATTTAAAATGTGTTTGGCCACTTTTTAATGAAGTTCATGTGTCTCTTGCATAAAGCATGAGACCATGATAACTACAAAGGAAATGTCAGGGTGAGTGTGTGTCAAATAGATGATAATTAAAATAAGTTGATGATATAAAGTGGCATCAAATAGTGGAGTGGAATACTTTACCTCAAACTTCACTCCTAACAAAAAGGGAATTAGTGTA
The DNA here is from genome assembly GCA_037957365.1 of Torreya grandis. NCBI lineage: Eukaryota > Viridiplantae > Streptophyta > Pinopsida > Cupressales > Taxaceae > Torreya > Torreya grandis. The sequence continues at coordinate 851,855 of JARHVA010001267.1, forward strand.
GGATTACAATCAATCATGTTGAATCGAGCTAGAAGATCAATAGCATACTTGGGCTGAGCAAGAATGATCCCAAAAGAAGATTAGGTGACCTCAATCCCAAGAAAGTAGTGCAAAAGGCCCAAGTTAGTCATAGCAAAGTGATTATACAAAGTGGATTTGATTTTATAAATTATTAATGAGTATTTCCTAGTAAGAGTTAAGTCATCAACATATAATACCAAAAGTAAATAGAAGTCATTCTATCATATAATGTAGACTTTGGGATTTGAGTGACAGTGTGGGAATCCATTTAGGAGAATAAAGGAGTTCATCTTGGCATACCAAGCCTGAGGGTCATGTTTGAGACTATAAAGAGAATTCCACGAGTGATAAACTAAATAAGAGTCACAATGAACCCTTGCAGTTTCTCCATGTAGATTTCTTCTTGAAGATACCCATGAATAAATGCACTCTTCATATCCATCTGATGTACAACCCAACCATAAGGTACAATAATAGTAAGAATCAAGTGAATGGAATTCATATTAGTGACAAGAGAAAAGGTCTCAGTTTAGTAAAACTAGGAACTTTAGATAACCCTTTGGAAACAATTCATGCTTTGAACTTATCAATAGTTCCATCCATTGCATATTTGATTTGATATATCCACTTACAATAAACCATTTTACTTCCCTTGGGAAGGGGGACTAAATCTCAAGTGTTTTTCATCATCAAGGAAATATACTCTTCCTCCATTGTTGATTCCCACTCAACATGACAAGATGCTTCATGAAAATATTTTAGATCATAAGAAAGGGTAATGTATACATGTGGAAGATGGTGATGTTGTGACTGAGTCCTTTGAGTTTCTAAAGGATCCCCAATAAAGGGGCCTACTAACTGAAGATTTTGTTGAACCCACTGAGGTGATGATGAAGATGGGGTTAAGGAAGTAGATTTTATATCCATTTAAGATGACCCTAGTAGAGGTGGAGGTGAAAATTAACCCTCTGAGTCATTGTCATCTGAGTCCATTAGGGATGGAAGAGGTAAATTATGAGAGGCAAGGGAGGAAATGTTTCTTCAAACTTAACACTCTTCTCAATGATTTTTTTTTTTTTTTTGTGGATCAAAGAGTTGATATCCCTTGATACCATCAAGATATCCAATAAAGAGGAAGGATGAATCTATGGTTGCAAATCCTTATGTTTATCTTAAGGAATGTGTGCTAATGTAGGGGAGCCAAAGACTCTAAAATGCCACACAATAGGTTTTTGATTACACCAAGATTAAAAAAGAGTCATGACTTTCAAGGCCTTATGAGGAATGTGGTTTTGAATGTGAGAAACACATTTGATAGCTTCAGCCCAAAATTCTAGACTAAGAGAGTGAGCATGGATCATATAAGTTACCATCTCCTTCAGGGTCCTATTCTTCCATTCAAAAACACCAATTTTTTGGGGTGTGTAGATAATAGAATGTTGAAGGTTGATCCTTTAAAGTGTGTAAAATTTCTCAAGGAGATAATTCACACATTCTTGGACATTATCTATGTTGATAATTTTGACAAGTTTTCCAGATTGCTTCTCAACATGAGCCTTGAAGTCTTGAAACCAATCGAAGACTTCACTCTTTTGATGAAAGAAGTAGACCCAAGTTAATTGTGAATAGTTATCAATGAAAGTGAGGACATTACAAGTTTTGATGAAAGACAAAGTGGGGAATGGACCCATAAGATTATTGTGAACCAAGTTAAAGACTTATGAAGCCCTCTAAAATGACCCTTTATCAAACTTTTCCTTGGGATTTTTGTCAATTATATATATAAAACATACAACAATAAAAAGACTAGATAGGAGGGAATCCTCTTACTATATTTCTTGAGATAAGTTGATGAAGGTAGCGGTAGTTGAGATGGCTAAACCACTTATGCCATATTTTACTCACTAAATATGTATGAGAGTAAATTAGTATAAAATAAATGAGGCACAAAATGGGAGAATGCATATAGCTGAGACTCATGATCAGATTTTCACATTGTAACTAACACATCATCCTTGAGATCCTAATTTTTTACTGAATCAAGGAAAAACTCAACTTTCTTTCCATTCCTAAGATGAGTTATTCGATAGACTAATAAAAGGTTGGTACATAAATATGGAACACATAAAACATCAAAAAATTTACCTTTGTACATTACAACTAATCCTTTTCCAACAATGTCTCAGGGAAAATTTTAGTGGCCTATATAAAAAATTTAGAGTTCACTAGGTGAATTAGTTTTACAATGGTGGAGAATTAGGTTGGAAGGCATATAATAGTATATAAAAATTATGATATGACTTATATAATTGATTCAAGGGGGTTATCTGAATCATATGGCCATCTACACCATACATACAGATGTTTGGATGATGTATTTGGGTGAATACATCTTATAGATGGATGACTAGATGATGTAGTCATGTGATTACATCCTATAGTCAGATGATTGCATGATGTAGTCAGATGATTACATCATGTAACCACCTGAATCCACATGTAGATAGATGATTATATGATGTAGTTGGGAGATTACATGATACAGTCAGATGACTTCATGATGTAGTTAGATGATTGCATGATGTAGTCGGGTGACTTCATCAATCAAACATCTGATTATATGATTCAGTCACCTAATCACATCATGCCGTCATCCATCTACATTTTAAATATAGAAACTACATGATGCAGTCATCTAACTACATTAACCAACCATTTATCTGCATGCTAAAAATGGCCACCTACTTTAGCTATCCCCCTTGAATCACCTATATAAAGCATTCACATTATTGCCTGACACCTAATTACGATCACCCAACTGCTACTTGCAAAAGTTTGACAATAGATATTGGTGTTTGAGATAGTTTAATATATTCAAGGAGTGAATATCATAAGGGTATAAAATTTAATATAATAATATAATAGAGAATGCCCTTGTATTGGCTTTCTTGGTACTGGTGAAATACATTTACAAGAGTAAATTTATTTTAAAACGTAGGGAGTTAACCCTCAAATTTAAATTCTATACTAAAGTTTAGGCAATCTTGCATTATTGGCTACCCCACAAAATCACCTAATGCTGACTTCAAAATTATAAAATTTGTGAATTAACAAATATTAACCACTAAAAAAATATTTACAATATCCACTAGTGTATCATCTCTTATGAGAATGTGAGGCATTGAATAAGGTTCTAATGAAAAAATTATTCCAGATTAGAATCCATATTATGTGTGGCCCCTAAGTCAAGTATCCATTGCTAAGAAGACTTGCCTACTGAAAAAAGTGTTTGTCCTTTCCCTTTCTTTGAATGTGAAGAAGTAGAAGGAGAGGAATCCTTTGTGGAAGGTGATGGTAAATTAATGTTATTTTTCTTGATAAGATTCTTCAACTCATCAATTTGCTTGGCATGACATTGATATTCATCATGATGAATTTTATTTTAGTATAAGCAAGGTGGTCATCCATTCTTTTAAAAATCCTTTTGTTTTTTATAATATTGTGATGTTGTTGGTACAAGATGTAAATATTGTGAAGGTGTTATTTATGACTTGGGCATTAGTTGTTTCTACTGCTTAAAATATTTTGAATGTAGAGGATGTCTTATCATCAAGGCTTGTGGCTTAGATGGATTGAGATGTCCCATAGTGATCAACTTGGCTTATTCAATCATTAACATTTTTGAAATGGACTCAAAATAAGGAATGATATAGGTACTACCCATATTCATTCGATGAGTCTGGAAGCTAGAAACAAATGTTACATATTCATAAGGTAGTTTGCTTAACACATTGAAGAGTAATTGTAATTCCTTCTTTACAATACCACATATGTTTAGTTGTGCTCTAAGTTCATTCACTTTAGTCACATAATCTTGGATGTTGTCAATACTAGATGGTTTTAGATTAGTGAGTTCATTGTCAATTTGATACTTCATAACCTCATCAATTTTACCATACAAGTTTTGCAATTTATCTCACACCTCCTTAGGTATTTACATTGATCAATGTGAAAAATAAGTTAAACAAAAATAAAAGTACATAGGTAACCAAATGTTTTAGTGTGGTCAATTTTCCATGATATTTTATCCTTATCATCTGTCGATTCTCGAAATGTCCCTTCGATGCCAAGGGTGTATCCTTTACCCATTAACACACTCTATGCATGAGATTTCCATTTTGTGTAATTATATGGAGTTATAAAAGGAAATGTAAGATTACCCATGATAAAAATGTAAGCACACAAATGATAATTTAAGATATGGGCATAATCCACTAACATAACCCCCCAAAAATCACTCAATAAAGAACCCCCCAAGAAAGGATTATTTTGGCACTTTATAAGTAGTACATTACAATGGCCAATTGAAAAAATAACTAAGTGGTTTATTAGTGCAATATCTTACAATTTTATAAAATAAATACAATAATTTAAAAGAGATTATTTTATAATACAATGATATAATTAGAGGGCACCACTATGAAGTGCATGAAAAATCATGCACTTTCATAAAAAAATGCTCTATAAACAGGTTCCATATAAGCACAAATGGAGTCTTGAATGGTCAAAAGTGAATGACACTGGGATTATAATTGTGACAAAGTGCAAATTATGATAAAATCATTGATCAAGGGTAGAAACTATCTAGAACACCATGAAGAGTGTAGAAAATGAACCAATTTAGAAAAAACACTTGGGAATAGGAGGTCAAGAGTCCAAGATATCTGTCGATGAAAGTTAATTACAAATCCACAACATGAAATCTATTTAGTTAAAGTGGTGTCACTAATTTTAGTAGAACTCTTTCCAATTTTGGAATTCCACCAAATTTATAAGAACTACCACCAATTTTGGAGGAATGGCCAAAATGGAGAAGCCAATCAATTTGACTAAGAATATATATATATATTAAACGTAAAAAATTTCCCTATTTTTTGTTTGAATATTAGTAAAACTATGATAAAATTTTCATTACAAAATGAAATTCATAAATTCAAAATGCTCTAGAAATCTGAGAATGAGGTGCATAAAACTTAGAAAATGTTTTGAGTGATTCTTTATATTTTAGGATTTATGTGAAGAAGAATAGATTTTTTTTGATAAAAAAAATAATTATGCAATCCAAATGGCCAAAAAAAATGAATCAATCTCTTATTTTGAATATAGATCAGATCACAAGAAATTTTTGTAAGAAAAAGATTAGAACTTGAAAAAAAACACTTACACTCAGTTTACCATTGATGATGCACAAATTCTTTTTAGAGAAGGAACAAATGATACATCCAAGGTGAACTCAGGTGCAACGTGTATAAAAGCATCAATGTAGAGTGATGGTATTTCACCAAAAACCTTCTATATCTAACTCTAATATCCAATTGGGATGAAACATGAAATTATTTTATCTTTCTTGGATACCCTAGATGTAATGATGAACTCTAATTTGTTCCTAAAATATCTAGAATGTACCTGTAATAAAAAAACATGCTAAGAGGAAATCCTCCCAAAAAACTAGAATTTATTGCACACCTTTATAATTCTTAGGACAAACCAAAGAGGATACAAGAGGAGAGCATACTTAGTAAGAAAAGAGAATACCAATTCTGTAATTATAGATCTCCTAAGAGGCTACCCAAAAACTCTTAACCCACTCTAATACCATGTAAATTTGGCTAAGATAGCCTAATAGGATTCTAAGGTCTAATGGAAACACTCTTCCTCACAATATTGTAACTTGATAAGAATAAATTGTATTATTATCAAGGATGCATAAATAATGTACAATACAACTGCAAGAGGTGAATTGATTCAACTTGAATCAAAGGAGTTGCATTAATGCCATTTATTAAATCTATATTCCACATTTCATATTAAAAATGCACTACTATTGTACACAACAAATAGGAAAGAGAGAGTGGGGTAGACAACCCATAGTCAATATTCTATAGCTATATGCACACACCAAAGTTGGGGAGAAAGTAGTAGACATCCCATAGTAAAGTGTGGTCCAGTCATAGTGGAGTGACTAGATTGTGCACAAAACACATGTGCACATCATTAAGCATCTAATTATGCACTCAACATATCTACACATAATTAATTCCCAAGTATGCTTAAAGTGAATAAGGGTGAAATGAACCCAAAGGTAAAACCAAATTAGGTGAGAACCCTTTTCATACCAACATAAATGACGGTTGGGTGTGTACATTTCACCAATACAACTTAATTTGTTTCACTCATACAACTTTGGCTTTAATTTAAAGTGAGTTAGGGTGATCATACATAAATGTGCCTTAAATTGTTCATGTTTCCCTAGTCACAAGTGGATAGGGTAGTGTTTTGTCACTTTTGACCTATAATGGAACTAATTGCAAGTAAAATTCAACATAAATTGGTGGTTGGATTTGCAAGGGTCATAATTCAACTTATGTTTCCAAAATCACACCTTTTTGGCTTGATTTCAAAGATAAATAGGGTGATCATACACAAATGTTCCTAATATTATTTGCATTAACCTTGGTCCTAAGTAGATATGATGTTTTTGTGTCACTTTTTGCCAATAAGGGACTTAATTGCAAGTAAAATTGACATAAATGTGTGGTTGGGAATATTTGGGTCACTAATGAAACCTACATTATCCCATGCACATCACTTTGGAATGAATTCAAATTCAAATGAGGCGAATGCACATAAATGTGCACCAAAATATCCCCATTTACTTAGGTCACAAATTATTATGGTGTTGTTGTGTCACTTTTGGCCTATAAGAGACTTAATTGTAAGTAAAAGTGGCATAAAAGGGCAATTACTTAAGCATTAGTTTGTAAAATAAATTTTTGACAAACTTATAACTCCTAAAAATCTTATCAAGGAACATGGAAGGCCCTAAAACCTAAAAAAATGACTATATACTTGCCCAAAAGGGATATTGATTGCAAAAGTTAAGCCATAAAATCCTTAGGTTCAAAACTAAAATCCTAAAATTGAGTAAGTACTAACTAGATTAGAGTTTTTAAAAATGTATTCTAAATGATAAATCATGGAGCTATAAGACCAATTCTATAAGATGCAGAGTGACCCCAATTTCCTTTATTTACTAAAATAAATTTTAAATACATATATACTTAACATTTATTTTAGTAAACACACCCTATGCCTTTTTTTATTAACTTGCCTTGCTTTAAACACTTGCACATTTAATAATAGTAATAACGTGTATGTGTTATAATTCGTAAACATTTTAGCGCATACATAATTTAGCTTGTGCTTGATTTATATTCGATTATAAATAAGCCTAAATCACAAAAATGTGTACATGTTTGTGTTAATATCACATTTCATGAAAAATGTCCACTTTTTGGCCCCCTAGAGTTTTGCACTTACCCTACATTTTCTTGTGTTGAGTACATATTCCTAATTGAATTCTATCATGCTAACTAATATTACCTTTTTTTGTAAAACTTAACTTTAAAATCATTTGGAAACATATAGGAAATGTTCTTCTTTACTTCATATAAATCCTCCTTGAATTATTTGGCACATTTGAAATTATCTTAAGACTATTATTCTTATTGTTACCCTTAGATATTAATATAATTTTTAACCTTCCTCATTATCTCTAATCAATCTTTTAAATATTAGGCATGTGCAACTAGTATGGAATCTTGTGGACAATTAAGAGTCATTGCACTAATAGCATAATAATTAACATAATCAATAAAAACTAACCACTACCTCCTATATATAGTCTACTTAGCTAAGGTTATTCCATATGCCAACCTATTTAAGAACATAGAGAAATGTAACAAGTATATAAAAGAGGTATGTAAGCCACAAATCGGCCACACATATCCCTAAACACACCAATGGTTAAGTGCATATTAAGCCCCTCCCCTTCAAAATAATGGTTTCCTCAATATTGTGGCAAATCTAGATATTACTACACAAATGCTTCATCCTCCCAAGTGGCATCTTCATATTGCAAATTCTTCCATTTGATCAGGTACTCTGTAATCGATTTGGAATGTAGTTACTTAGTGTGCATGTGAAGGATCGCCTTAAGATCAAGAACAACTCTGCCTTCCTCATCCAATTCTAGCAATTCTAATTGAATGGAAACTCTATGTCCAATGACTTTCTTCAGGCATGATACATGAAATACTAGATGTATGCGAGTGGATGAAGGAAACTCTAACTAGTAGGCCACACTACCACTTTTTTTTAAGATCTAATAACGCCCATAATACTTAGGGGATAACATGTTATCATTTTTTTATTGCTTCAATGGCATTTGCTTATATGGCTATAAGCAAACAAATACCCAATCACCAATGTCAAAATGCCTCTCACTTTTGTGTTGATCTACTTAGTGCTTCATGTGATTCTGGGCCATAGCTAAATTTTCATGCAAACTTGCAAGGACCTCTTGTTAATGGTGAATATGTTCTTCAACTTCACAAACCTTAGGATGGACCTTCAAGGTTGAAGTGATGGATGGAGGGTGGTATCCATAAAGTGCCACAAAGGGAGACATTTTAGAAGAACTACAAACAAAATTATTATACCACCATTCAACAAGTGGCAACCAATGAACCCATTTGTCCTATTTATTAGAACAAAACAATGGACATATCCTTCTAGACATTTTTTGACTACCTTAGTTTGTCCTTCAAATTAAGGATGATAGGATGAACTATGAGCCAATTGGGTGCCCAAGCATGTCAATAACTCAATCCAAAAATTAATAGTGAAAATGGGATCTCTATCACTGACAATGATCTTAAGGGTCCCATGAAATTTCTAAACTGTATTGAGAAAAGTAGTAGATACTATAATATGAACAAATGGTTGTGATAAAGAATAAAAAAGAGTATACTTATTGAGATGATCCACAATAACCATGATAACATTTTAACCATCAGATCTTGGTAACCCTGTAATGAAATCCATAGATACCTCTTCCCAATACTGGCTAGGGATGGATAAAGGTTGTAAAAGACTTGGGGTTTTGATGGTTTTGCCTTTGTTTTTTTGATAGATCATATATTTAGCCACATATTTTTGGACATTCCCCTTGAGTCCTTCCCAAAAAAATCCTAATTGATTCTATGATGGGTTTTTAAAAATCTTGAATGAGCCCCAATTGGAGATGCATGAAGTTCTTTAAGGGTTTTTTATTTAAGAAGATAATCCTTACATAGGTACAATCTATGTTTATACCATAATGCAATACCTTTCCATGTGAATTTTTCAAATCCACCTAAACCTTGCTGAAGATTTTGAATCAAATCATGGGTAGCACTATCATGGTCCCATTCTGATCATGCTTCATTTAGCCAATCTACATGTAAAATGGTTATGGCACATAGCAATACCTCAACTAATTCATCCTTTTTGGATAGTGCATCTACCACCACATTATCCTTGCATTTTTTGTAGACTATTTCAAAATCATAGAATAACATCTTAGTTACCCATTTTTGGTTTTCTTCATATGACAACCATTATTCTAAAAAATATTTGAGACTATCATGATCAGCCTTTACCTGAAAGTGATGACCCATCAAATAAGGTCTCAATTATTTTATTACATGCAAAATGGCCATCATTTCCTTTTCATAGATGGGCTTGTGCTGATTTTTACCCTTTAGTTGATGAATTTCAAATGCAAGTGGTGTGCCTTCTTATATGAGTACGACAGCCATACCATACCCAGATGCATCACATTCAACCACAAAAGTCTTGGAAAAATCAGGAGTGGCCAATATTGGAGTATTGCACATAGCCAATTTTAATTTTTCAAATGCTTGGGTAGCTACATCAATCCACTAAAAGGAATCTCTCTTCAACAAAGAGGTGAGTGGGGCTACAATACTACCATAATTTTTGATAAACTTACAATAATAACTAGTGAGCCCCAAAATCCCCATAGTTACTTAAGTGTCTTAGGAATTGGCCAATCCATTATTGCTTGGAATTTTTTAGGATCCACTTTCACTCCTTCATAAGAAACCAGATGACCCAAATATTCAACCTCACAAGCCCCAAAAGTAGATTTGGAAGGTTTGGTGTATAATTAATGTCATTCTAAAATTTAGAGTACCTATTTCACATGTTACAAATGGTCTTCCCAATTTTTATTGTAAATGAGGATATCATCAAAGAATACCAAAATAAATTTCCTCAAAAATGGCCTAAAAATAGTATTCATCAAACTCTAAAAAGTAGATGGTGTATTTGTTAGACCAAAAGGCATAACCAAAAACTCATAATGGCCCTCATGAGTCCTGAAAGTTGTTTTGGGTATGTCTTCATTATGGATCTAGATTTGATGATACCTAGAATGTAGATATAACATGGTAAAATAAAAAGCACCATTCAATTCATCTAGAAAATCATCAATGACAGGAATAGGAAACTTATCTTTGATAGTGTACTTGTTGAGTTCTCTGTAGTTAGGGAGCATCCTCTAGGTGTCATCTTTCTTTCTCACTATGACAATTGGTGAAGAATATTCACTTTGGTTGTGGAAAATGATTCCTGCATCCAACATCTCCTATACCATATTTTCAATTTCACTTTTTTGGGCATAGGGATACCTATATGGCCTAATGTTAGGTGGTGTACTACCAAGAATAAGTTTGATAACATGATCATGCATGTGGCTAGGTGGAAGTCCTTTTGTCATGTTGCCAAAAATAATAGAATGGGCATCAATCACTTGTTGTGGATCAATAGGTGGATATGGTTGAGTTGGTTGTATTTCTATAGAAAACAAGTGAGCTATAAATCTTTCAGCACCCTTACAGAGAATCTTTGTCATTTGATGGGAGCTAACAAGTTGTAGAGATTTATCCATTAATCCCCTTAGCTCAAATGTCCTTTCTTCATAATGAAAACACGTGAATAATTCTTGGAAATTAATCTCAATAGTGCCCAAAGTGGTGAATCACTCTACTTCGAGAATAATATCTGCTCCACCCATGGGAATAGAAAACATAGGAGAATCCAATAAGTAGTCTTGCATGGCCAAATTAATACTATGACATTTTCTTGAATAGATGACAGTACCACCATCTGGAATCATAACTTGAAATTCTAGATCTGGATAAATGAAATAGTTCAAATGAGCTACCAACTTATTATTGATGAAGTTGTGTGTGCTCCTAAAATCAATAAAGACAGTGATCTATTTATTAAGGAAACCCATCACCTTAAGAGTTTGGGGGGTAGTAATACCTGAAAGAGCATGATAAGAAATAATAGACTAAGAGTCTTTAGATTCATCCTTAGGACCTTCTACATCCTCACCATGTACTTTTTCATCATCTTTATCATCATTGGCACCTTCAATGTAAAATAGCTTCTTTTCAGCACAATGATGATCTTTGCTCCATTTGCTATTGCAACCAGAACACAATCCTTTGGCTCACTTCTCTTTAATTTTTCATTGTGTTAATCTAGTGGGTTTTGGAAATGATGGTGTTGGAAAGGTGTGATCATGACCAGTAGTGAAAGTTTTCCTTTTGACCATCTCTTTTTCTTCTACCATACGTTCCCTAAGGATAGCTTTAGATATAGATGTTGGGTTAAACATTCACACCTCAAACTGGATGCTATCTTTGAGGCCACCTAAAAATAGATCAACCAAATTTTTCTCAGTGATATCTTCCACCTGTAAAGAGAGATTGTAAAACCAATGAATATAATCCTTCACAGTTCTTGATCGTCATAGTTTGGATAATTGGCTAAAATAGTTCTCAGAGACATTATTCTGCTAATGAGCCAACAATTCCTCAGTGAAAATAGACCATGTAATAGGAGCATCATTATTTTTATTTTGAGCACATAACCAGTGATACCAAATGAATTGCTCAAGTTCTAGATACAAAGACACCACTATCACCTTCTAAGAACCAAGGGTTTGATGCAGCTCAAATAAATTCTCAATTTGCATAATCTAAGTGAGAGGATCCTTACCATCAAACTTATGCATGTCCACTTTTATCAAGATCAATTTCATACCAGCATGGGAGTTGTTGATGTTGAGAGGAGGATTTGAATGCTGAAGTGGAGGGTTGTTGGGTTAAGATTGAGATGTAAGGGTAGACAATTGCATAGTGATATGATGCAATTCATTTTGAACCCCATTAATCTCTTTTTGCATCCCTAAAATATCAGCTTGGATTGTAACAAAGTCATCATGCCTCACCAAGTTCTTTATGTCTATCAAAAGCTGAGAAATCATCAGATATAAAGTTCTAGATTCTATGTCATTGATAGGAGTCTTAGGAGTTTCTTGCCCTCCTTTTCTTTCCTGAGTACCAGGGCCTACCATATACAAACCCTAGGAGGGTTTTTACCCCAAAAACATTATACCAGGAGATGGTACCATTGTGATCACCTGGAAAAGATGAATCTAATGACTACCTTTATGCACTAGGTAAAAATTTTGACACCAAAAAAGTGTACCAATATAATATGCCATTGTGATCATCTCATCGAGATGAATCCAATGACTGTAATTGTGCAAAGGAAAAAAAAATTTCCAGAGTTTTTTTTAAATATTTTTTTTCAAAAAAACATTTTGAGCAATAATACATTGACAAAAAAAATTAATTCTTCTCAGATTGCAAGTTATGTTTTTTTCTCCCACCACTCCTAGAAGCCATGCCTCGCCAAATCCAAAAAAAACATAATAGAAAACTTGCCCAAATTGAAGCTCTGATACCAATTGTAATGAAATTACTTAGATGTTCACATAGAATGATTTTATATCACACAAAATAAACAAATATGAGAGATCAAATAGAAATAATTGATAGCAGAGTAGAATACTAGATAATATAGTAAAGCCACTCTGAGGGGGCAACCTCCACAACAATACACTGATAACAGAATACTTAACATAATCAATAAAGACTAACCACTACCTATTATATATAATCTACTTAGCCAAGGTTATTCCATAGACTGACCTATCTAAGAACATAGAGAAATGTAACAAGTATATAAAATAGGTATGTAAGCCACAAGTTGGAGAAACATATCTCTAGACACACCGATGGTTAAAGGCATAGCGTGTTGTGGGTCTAAATTTTTTGCTACCAAAAATCATGATATTAAGAAGGAATACTATGCTTCCTTGTATTCTTATCAATCAAGTGCACGTCACTCAAGGGAATGATAATACACTAGGGATTACCACACCCATTAAGCACCTTGATAGTCTTTGAGTGGTATAGTTACATACCATAGGTACATTTAAAAAAAAAAAAAACATTTGTAATTACTTTTGTATATCATTTGTATTCCAAATTACACTCTTTATTAGTTATTTTCATGTTGGATATTACCCCTTATTCAGATATATTAAATATACCAAAGTTGTGTATTTATTCTTATGTAAATTTTTAATTCACATAATCCAAATTTTATGAGGTGACATGTAGCCTTCACCTTTTTTGTCCCTTTTGAATGGAATCTTAGAGTTACATGTCACATACAACTCTTTCAACACATGTCACACACTTCCCCCTCACCTCATAGAGCTTAATGACACTATGCACACACTAAGAAGATTGTAAAAGTTCCTTATGGAGATTCTTAATAACTCTTTTTAGCTTCCTTTCTCTATTTAAAGAGCTCTCTCATATTCTTTCTTAGAAGACTTGAAGTGTCCTATCATTTTTTGCAGCTTGACGTACATTATTCTCTCTTGAAGGTCATTCTTATTTTCTATTATTCTACTATCCTCATGAATATTGTAATTCATAGAATATATTATTGTAAGTCTTCCTTCCTAATGAACGTGGGGTTTTCTTCTATCTATTTAGTTTCCCCACTTGGCATCTTATGTATCACATTTTAAAGGTTTGGCTTAATTTGAGGTATTATTTTAATTTTTTGTGCATTTATTTCTGCATGCTTCAATACTATTTTATAAATAACTTGGCATTTATTCATTAATGATATCAAATCAAGACTTTTTAAACAATGAAATTTGAGTATGTGAAGGTGCTTGGGTGGAGAAGCAAGATTTTTTAACATTTTTTTTGAAATAGATCACACCTTGAAATTACCCTTTACTTTTTTTTTATGTTTTTCTTGCATTAATATCAATCATAAATCACACATAATTCAATTTTGTGGCATTTCAATCTACATGTTTGTTAATATGTGGTAATATTAATGCATGCATAGTATCATATTGGTAGTATTATTATTTTTCTTGGCCATATTTTCATGCATTCTCTTCTCTTAGTTGTTTAAAAGGCATTTTCATTTTCTACATTTTAATTTAGTATTCAGTGATCTCATATGAAAATTTACTTTTCGTTTATCCACCAACATTCAATTCGGCATTATTCTTCTTGCTAGTTTTAGCATTTTATTCTTATTATTGCATGGCAATACTTTAATACTGATTAATATTGTTAAGCTTTGTAGTTTTAAAATATTATAATCCATCTTCATGAGCATTTTTGTATTCAAATTAGTCTCAAAAACTTATCAGTCTTATGTTGGCATTTTGTTATTATTTTTGGAAATACATTATACTTTTGTTCATTCTTTCATAGCACCTTATTTTCACTTTTAATTCCCCTTAGTCAATAATGTTAAACTTTCTTAGATTAGTTATAGCATTCCAATGTGTATTAGTGTACTCCTATGTGCTATTGACTCTTGGAGTTTCATTTATTATTAAGCTTTTGTCAAGTATTTTAATATGTTGTATTCTTGTTTTTTAACAGTTTCAATTATCTTGTATTACCTTATTTCTATTGCATGGTGTTAATTTTAGTCTATGTCATGTTCTTCCTTTCAATGTTGGGAATTTATTCTAGTATTGTGTCCTTATGAATTCTGGTAGTTGTTCATACTATGTGGTCATAATATCTTCATTTTGTCATTTCTTAAGTCTTCAAGATTGGTGTTTCAGTTATACATAGCATTATCCATTCAAACTTTACATTGATATCTATATATGGCATATAATTTATTAAATAAATTATTTTAATACTCTTTTTATAATTTATGGTAATACATGGTGATTTTTATTCACATGTGGCCTATGTGGTTGGTCAATAATGTGTGATGTTGTTTTAATAGGTCTCTAATATGTTTTAGCATGTTATTTACTCCACTTTGGCTAGTTTTTGGTAATGTGTGATAGCCTTAATAATAGTATTATATTTTGGTGTTTCATTCTCACATATCTAACATTTCAAATGTCAATCCCTAAATAAGGTGTTATTGTAATGTTTTCCTAGTCTTATTTCATTTATTATTCCTTTTTTTCCTTATTTTGACATTTTATTCTCTCAGTGTCCATTTGTGTGTTTGACATTTTATGTAATATCACATTAAGTAACATTTTAATTAGTTTATAATGTTTTTTTTTGGTCATGAAAATTGACATTTCATTCGTTATATTACTTCTATTGATGGCATCTTTATATTTCATGATTTGTCTTTTATGTTTCTATTGGTAATTTTGCTTATGCCTTGGGCAATATTTTTATGCTCAGCCATGACATTCTCATTAGAGTTTGAAGTTTTCTATTTTCCCTTCTATGTTAACACCTTCCTTTTATTTATCTTGACAACAATTAGTTCTTTGAAGCTTTTTACATGGTATATTCAGCTTTAAATAATTGTTTTTACTACATATTCAACTTAAAACAAAAAAACAAACATACTTTTTATACATATTCAATTTAAAACAAAATAATTTTTAATTCCATTTGTCATAAATGATTTTTTACATTATCAATTATTTAGAGATTTCCATAAGTTTAAATGTTCAAATTTAACGTTTCTTTGCTTTTGTGTAAGTTGACAAGGAAAATGTTTTATGTTGAAGCTAATTCATTAATGTATAATACTTGTATAATATTTTATTACCTTCCAACTTTGGAAAAAACTAGTATTTCATTCTGAATTGAAAACCTATAGGACTAAATCCATCATGCATGGTGAGGTAAATACTAATGTAGATAATAATTTAAGTATCATGCATCTTACTTTAGATGAATCTTTAACATTGGATAGACATGTTGAACAAAAGATGGAGTTGGTTGTAGAAATCAAGTATCATACAACAACATTTGGATCCCTAAACAATGTCAAAACTAAAACTAAAATTAGGTTTGGGCAACATGAAATGTTGGCATTGAGACTATAAATGTGTCAAGATGAGTCTATATGCACCTCACTCATTATTAGGGATTGGTAGGCCATATTTAATCTAACCAATCACAACAAGGCTACATCTTATTACATTAATATTGTATTGAACCACCTGGTTGAGGGAAAATGTCACATTGGTTGCTTAGGAAGGTTGCAAGGTGAGACATCCCAGGAATTTTTTGGACTTGGATCCTCCAACTAGGAAGTGGTGACATCATTCATGATTGATTCACCTCAATATGTGGTTCTACCATAGAGAACATCATGAATATTTGGCACTTTTTTTGGAGGGTATGCAATATAAGATAACATGTTCTAGATTAAATCCTCATGGGCTCATGGGAGGAGCCATAAGTGATAAACAATTGATTAAATAAAATATACAATGGAAGGATTTTTGGTTTGAGTATAAACTATTTGATAAATTGACATAGAGAGATGTTGGCTTAAAGTTATCTTGAAGGGGTACCAAAAAGAAGTTTTAGAGGCCTAGATGCTATTGCAATAATTGTATGGTTTACTGCCCTCTAAGACATTGGATTCCTTTCAACTAGAATGGGATCTATTTGCATCAAGGCAATAGGAGGCCACATGCAAAGTGTTTGACAAATTTTCAAAACAAAAATTTCCAACAAGGACTAGATTTAAATTAGAACAAGTTGATCTTAAAGGTCAACCAATATATTCTAAGCTAAAGATGAGTGGTATTATTCACTTTTAAATAATGGTGAAGATAGTTGAGGGGTTGATCATCACACTCTTAACAAACTCATCAGATTCTATTGCAATCATTAAATATATGATTCAACACAGAGTGGGGATCGCTATGGATAATTTATGTCTTGTTTATGAGGTCAAATAACTGGAGGACTCAACACAATTGATTGCATATAACATCATTAAGGATTATCTCCTTTTCTTAGTGTTATGTCTACATGGAGGAACAATGGGATATGGAAGACCATCAAATTCAAAGTCATGCTCATACAAAGATGCCATTGGTTCCAAGGTACCCACCCAATCAATGTTCCTTACTGAAAAACCAAGTCTTTACATGGTTGATAAATTGGGTGTTTTTCCTATAATGGAAGTAATACATTTTGAGGTAAATGGACTCTTAAATTCTCTTAAATATGAGGCCATTATATGTCTCTTTAATGGATTTTGGCCTTGGTCTGAAGAGTTATATATCAATGCTTTAATAAAAATGGATCCAATCAATGTTATAGTCTTTTATGCTCCAAAGATTTCTTTATAGTACAGTTATATAATCATGAATATTGTCATAAAATATTTAAAGAGGGCCCTTGATTTTGGGATAGAGTAGGATTATTTATTATCCCTTAGTTTCTATATTTTGATCCTAAAACTTTGATTATCTCCAAAATGCCTTTGTGGGTTCAGCTCCTAAATTTGCTTCTTCCTTTTTTGGCATATAGAAGTAACTAGTGCTATTATATTTGCTTTGGGTAAATATTTAAAATATGATTTAAATCTAACACGTCAAGGTATATTTACTTATGCTCACATTGTGTTGAGATTAATCTAAATAAAGGATTACTTGAAAGAATAATACTAAAACATGGTGATTTGACTTGGAGTCAAATTTTGGACTATGAAAATATAGCTTTTACGTGTCATTTTATCACCAAATAAGACATTTCCATGATTCATGTTCATAATTTATGGGACCCTCAAAGGGGAAAAGAGGGTATTCTTATAAACCAAAAATTTGGTAGCCTTACCATCCAAAATTTACAGAGGATGAAGAAGATAAGAGCATAGCAAAAATGCACTCAACAGAGGATGAGAAAGATATCACTGAAAGAAAAGAAGATAAAAATGATGCTTTAAATCATCCATGGAAGAATTCTATGGAAGGAGTGAAGGATGGGAAACCTTTATCTCAAGGCACAACTAATTTTAAAATTCTAGTTGGAGGAATCAAGATAATACATGAGTCAGATAATTATGAATCTGATAAAGAATTGTCTATGGATGGTGTCTTAATAAAAAATCATCCTGGCCTACAAATGGTGGTGGAAAGTACTCCACTTGGGGGATGGATTGAGGTGAAGAAGAAGAAAGGGGGAAAATGATGGATATAGGATATGTGATATATCTCCCATTAGCTCTTGTCTTCTCTTTCATTACCTGTTCATTTGTTTTTGCTGGGCTTTGTGCTATCTCTCTCTTGCTTTGTTGAGAGACCTATTTTTTCTACTTTGGAGGATTCCCCCTTTGTTTGGATTTTTTTTATTTATACTATTGTTACATATACAAAATTTAATTTCTAATTTTAATTAATATGAAGTTAAGAATTTTTTTTGGAGGGGTGGGAAGCATATTACCCTCTCGCCTTAGTGTCATTTTAAAAAAATTTGAAGGTAGGATTTGCATATATGTTCTCATTATTCTAATAACCTTATTTTGACCATGTATCCAAAATGGAATTCACACTTTATGTATTTTATTATGAGAGTTGTTTCTTTATCCTTATGTCTCTCTTAGATATACTTTTATTGCATTAAATGTATGTAGATCATATTTTATGGCATGGTTTTCTTAACTCAAAAAATGGTGTTAGCTTTTGTGTTTTACAAGTTATAGTGGATTATTTTTATCATCTTTTATTGTTGGTTTTTGTTCTAAAATGGGTTGACTTTTTTGTCCAAAGAGGATTCTTGGGAGATAATAAACGATTTCACCTTTTCTTTTACTTCTAAGGAACATCTATACTCTCCTTATTTCATTTCTCATATCATTATAATATTGGAATTCCTCTTGAATGAAGTTGTCATCAAGGGAGAGTATTAGATAATGTCAACTCCATTCTTTGTTTAAGGTTTTCTTCTCTTGTATAACCTTGAAATAAATCTTAAGTGGGAGTGTTCTGGATTAATCTTTATTTGGATATATTAAATATACTAAATTTGTGTATTTATTCCTATGTGAGTTTTTAATTCACATAAACAAGATTTCATGAGGTGATATATAGCCTTCACCTATATTATCACTTTTAAAGGGAATATTATAGTTTCATGTTACATGTAACTCCTTAAACACTTATCATACACTTCCCCCTCACTTCATGGAGCTTAGTGACACTATACACATGCTAAGAAGATTTTACAAGGTTATGATGGAGATTTTTAGTAACTCATTTTGGCTTCTTCACTCTATTTAAAGAGTTCTCTCCTCTTATTTCTTAGAACACTTGAAGTGTCCTCTCATTTTTCATGGCTTGAGGCACATTCTTCTCTATTGAATTTCATTTTTATTTTCTATTATTCTAATCTCTTCATGAATATTGTAAACCAAATAATATTGTTGTAAATATTCCTTCTTAATGCACATGGGTTTTTTTTTAATTGTTAATTTGATTTCCCCACTTAACATATTTTGTCTCACATTTTAATGGTTTGGCTTACTTTGAGTATTATATTACCCTTTTGTGCATTTGTTCGCTTATGTTTCAACATTATTTTATAAATCTCTTAGCATTCATCCTTTCATAACATAATTATTAGTGTATTTATAATAGAGATAAGGATGAGAAGGAGCATGACACGAAGACAAATAAACATCCTTCCTCTGCTAGGAGGACTCAATGTAAAGGTATAATTTTTAGTTTTATTTTTTAAATAGAAGTATTATAATTAATTTTAAATCAATTTCTTTCTTTGTTTTTGATGATAGGGTGGAGGATGAGAGGGGGGACGGTGTTGGGATGAGTCAACATCCTTCTTCTGCTAGTATGGACTTACCACAAATATTTATTTTTTATTTTTTAAATTGATGTATTTCAATTAATTATAATATTACTTTATTTTTTAGGTTTAAATAATAATTTGACTACTATGGACTTGTGGGCATATGAGGTTGGAATGAGACATCATCCTTTATCTTCTTCTAGGGACCCATCACAAAGGTATATATTTTTTATTTTTATATTTAAATCAAATTATTTTTATTATTATTTTTCTAATGTTTACTAAACTTTATTTTCTCATCATAATTTCCTCATGATCATACTAAATTAAGTAGTGCAAGAAGTGCACAAACTTATTGTCTTCGTTGTGGTGTGAGATGATGGGAGGGGAACCCATATAAACTCGATGACATTCTCCTACCTAGATTTAGAGGGGACAACAGAGAGGCTCCTCCTCACTCTGATGTGATGATCCGTTTCATATGACACTTGAAGAGTAATAACATTGATCTTCTAACTCTCTTAAAGTGAGGTTGTTTGTAAATGAAAATATACAAATATTAGATGATATTTGAAAAAAGAAAGAATTTTAATTTATGTTTTTCAAGTTATGCTATTTAATATTTTTTATTTTAATTTTTTAAGTTTTTTTCACTTTATGTTATTTAATGTTTTTAATTTTGTGATTTAATGTTTTAATTTCTATTTTGTTTTTAATTAATTTGAAATTTATTTGGCATTCAATTTGTTTTTTTTATTTTATATATTTCAAACAAATAATAAAATTTTGGGACATTCACGATGAAATAACCCTCTCATGTGATGTAGAGAAATATCTAAATTTTGAAAGGAAAGTATTTAAAAGCCTTTGGATTGATGAAAATATCAAAGATATAATATTTGTTTATTATTATAAAGATAACATCAATCTCAAAACTAGTACACTAAGTGAAATAAGAGTAGAAATTTGGTTCGGGGTTATGCCAAAAAATGTTATTTTTTTAATATGTTTTGCCCTAAAAATTTCAAGATATCACATACATTTTGGTGATGAAAACTTGATGGAAAATTGATGCCACTACAATTTTTTAGTAGGGTCAGGTTTGCACCCCCAATTCTATAAAATGATAAATAAAACACAAGCAAACAAATTTAGAACAGGAGCGAAAAAAGATTGTAAGATTAAAAATAAAGTTAATATAGGGATGGATATTTATTAAATAATAAACTTATAATTAATGGAACAAGAGTAGAATTTAAGAATATTTTGTTGTAAATTAAATATCTTATAAATAATTAAAAAATGGAATTCGTAATAAGTGATAATATGTTTTGTTTTATTTATAAAGATGGGTTGATTTGTTGAGATAGGACAATTTTAGTCAAAATATTTAGGTTAATCCATATAACATACTAATGTAGATAATTATAAAATTTAATCATTAAGTGTTTTACAATGTTTAATGTTGACATCCTTACCTCACTTTGTCCATTTATTATTTTATTAACTTATAATCTATATGAGATCTTTCACTGCTCTATTTATTGTCTTGAAATTATTAGAAACATCACTCAAGCCTCCATATTCTTCTTACAAGTTTCTATCAATCTAATGACAACAATCTTTGTCCTTCTAGGACAAGACCACACTAGGTAGACTAGGATGTATCCTAACCTTGTCCACTAGTGCAACCTTCTCCTTTGCACTCCAATAGTAACTTTTTAAATTTAAGATATTTTGTATTGGCCCTAGTGTGATTTTAACAAGGTTAGTTAACAAAAATATGCCAAATATTCCTCTATGTAAGAATATCAAGGTTAATCATATACACATTAATAATCACTTGGTAACTCTATTACACATTGAGTAAAAGGGCATCAATATTTCTAATTCCAATTCTGATTTATTCTAATAGTCATAGGTCAAGTCTGAAGCTATTTTATTATAGGTCAAGGGAATTCATTGCTAAGCATTAAATTAAATCTATCTAGTTGTATTCATATATAAAATATCAATATTCTCACATTTACTCTAGGATGGATAACTACATCAGCCTGAGGCCCTTTTGGGCTATGCAAGAAGCACTGAGATTATGTTGGGTTTTATGAGGATAGCTCAGATATTACCCTTACTTGATTCTCACTTTATATCATATTTCTTATTTTTTATGTGCAACAACTAGGGTTTTGATATTTAGGTCTTTCACACATCAAATTAGTTCTTGTAATCAATCAGTCAACCATTTTCAACAACTGAAAGTAATCATGCCATAAAATTAGTCGCACAATCAACTAGGATGTGATCACAGTCAATATACAAGGTTACAATGTGTCCATGTACACCTAGTGTGGCCCTATCTAAATACATCACATAGTCCTATTTTTTACTATGACATAATTCACATCATTTCAAGTAATTTTACATTAGAGATCTGCATGCACAGTCAACATAAATAAGATCCAAGCTATTTTTGTACATTTCATTATTTATTACTATTTATATCTGATTTAAAATTCTATATTTTATTTTATTTTACATTTAGGTTTTGTATATTCTATAATCTAAATTAGTAATTCAATAGTTCAGTGTTTATTGTATTTCATTAGTAAATCAAAAATATATATAAACATTTTTGTGAACTCATAATTTTATTTGAGCACTACTTGTTGTTGCTTGATTTTTTCTCAAGATTTCATAACTTTTTTTTTTAAATTCCTGACACTAAATGAAATCAAATTCAACCTTGGATATAAATCTAACACCATTAGACAATTTTATTCCAATTTATATTAAATCTAACACTAAAGAAATTGTCTTATCATCTTAGATAACATCTGATACTAAATCATTTCTCTTCAACCTCGAGTTGAAATTTGTTGATCTCTATACTCAAAAATATTTTAAATTTTATTTTCTTGTTATTTTCTATTTGTTTGTTTCTTGTTTTTACTAATTATGTTTTAATAGTTTTAAACCTACTTAGTGACTGGCATTACAAGCTAATCATTGATTTATTTTCTAAACACCATCATATAAGGGGTACTAAACCAATACTCAAGTCATTGAACAACACTAAACACATATTTTAGTTTCCCATACGTCATGGTATATTAGAAACACCTAGGTCCCTTATTTATACCATTTGAAGGATATGTAGTTATTTGATTTATGGTACACCTAGGAGGATTTTATCACACAGAGAAGTTACTCTCACCATACCTTCAGAGACGGGATAGTGGGATACAAGCTTGGTTTAGCTTCTGTGAATAGTGCTCTAAAATTTTAGGCTGACACTAATCTATGAACAAGTATTATGGAGAGCCCACACAATCATTCAAGCCCTTGCCTATAACACCATGCATACCTTGAGTTTTTCTTGTATTATATTCATAATAATTATATACATTGATTCATATTGTATTATATGCCTCAAAGGCATAGTGTTGGATTAAGTGGTATTCTTTTTTCATATATGTAACTTCCTTTGGTATTTTTTGCAATGGAAAATCATGATCTTTTTTTCAAAATAGTAATGTTACTGTTAAAATTCCTTGGTCTAATGAAGTTTAAATTGACATTGATTCTAATATTTAAAAAAATTAAGATAACTATGATGTACATAATGAACAAGAAATTATGATCAACAAGAGGTTAATGGAGTAGATCAAAATCAAGTAAAAGAATTATCTAAATTTCATCATGGTGTTAAAGAGAACCCATAAGAGGTAAATAAGATCATTAGTTTCCTTCTAGCATCAAAATATGAGCATCAAGCCAAATTGGCCACATATCCACCATGAGAGTTGCCTTTTCGGTTTGTCAAATCCCCTACTTCTGATGCTACCACTTCTACTATTACATTCATTCCTATTTCTACACCTCTAGTGACTTCCATAGCATTATCTCTTGGTTTTGGGACATCACTCAGTTTTCAACAAGTATCTATTCTCATGCCTAATTATGTTACTTATACCCCTTTAATCACATCTATAAATACTATTTGAGCATTCAATTCTTTCCTTACAAGCCAAGCTATCTCAAATCAAGCAAACTCTTTCTAAGAGTAGCCCCTCCATAGACTCATGTTACTTGTTGTATAACCATGTGGTACCAAAAATAACATATTATCCATTATCAATTGGCTTTGTGGCTCATAAAATTCCCTTATATGAATTAAAAGGTTATCCTAAAAAATATTTACATGCATTCCATGCAACTTTTCTAGACTATGTAAATAGTAATAAATTGTTGACAAAACTATTATAAGTGTAGAATAATGTGCTCTTAGATGGTTTTATAAATTTCTTATTCAATTGCTAAAGTATTTTATCCCAATATAAATCACTTTTTAACACAGTTTTTTATCAACATTGGTGAAACGCTATTATATGCTCAAATATCAAAGCTCAAACAAAGGTCCAATGAAATAATTAGTTTATATGTTCTATGATACAAGACTATTATATAAAAACAAAAAATCAAATAGCTGATAATGATCTCTAAGATATCTTTATTCAAAGTCTTTTATCTCCACTCCAAGAATCGATTATATTTGATAGGTTCAAGTTTTTTGATAAGTTATGCCATATAGTCAAAAAACATGAGTTCAAATTACTTTGAAAAAAATCAAATATATTTCAAATTATTTTTATACTTCAAATGTTAAGTTTCAAATCAAGATAAATTATAAGGTTAAATTCAATGAAAGAAAGAATAAAGTTAAGATTGCAATTAATGTTATCTCATAATCAATGCAAAAGTTTCAATTACAAGCTCCACCAAGTAGGCAATTCTCAAGGTTACCATCACGTTATCATGTATTGTTACATAAGCTTATTGAATGCAATCTCATCTCTCTTCCTCCCCAAATGGAATTAGACATGTATAAACCACAATCAAGAGGCTAAGCCACAATCAAATGATACCTCATAGCTCAAAATATAAAAATATCCTTTTCTAAATCATGAAGCAACAATTAATAAAGATAATTTAAAATTAAATTATGCATATAATGCCAAAAATCCTCCTTCTACATATGGGCATCCACTTTATATCATCATTGGTACAGTTACAAGAAAACAAGCATCAGGTCATATGATCACATTTAATGATAGTGAAGTTGTTGATGATGATTCTGATAGACATGTACTCTTTATTTGAGCATGTGTTGATAATAAATCTATTTATCATGTTATTATGGATAATGGATAAATAAAAAATATGTACACCATAACACTCCTATACTCTTTTGGTTATACAGATCAATATTTATAGGACACTTCTAGAGTAGTCAAAGTATTTAATGGTCATAACAAGATACTCTTGGGAATATATTACTAGATTTACAAGTGGGACCTCTCATAGTTCCCACTCCATTATTATTTCTAACAAGTAAAATGGTATTTGATAGGTTATTAGGATGCCCTTGGATAAAAAATATTAGAACAATACCTTCTACAGTACATAAATGTCTCAAATATATTCATGCTAATCAAGTGGTTAAAATTTTAGGAATTCAATATGAATATCATTTGGAACCAATGATATTTATTCCTCCTATAGAATAGTTGGTTGGCACATATATTAAGCAACATGGTAATTAAATAGTCTAAAAAAATATTCAATAGTCTATTATAGAATTAGTTTATCAATTTATTTATGATCATGATATAGTTACGCATGAACATCATCGATTAATTCCAAAGAGCATAGTACATTCTCCTAAGCAGAAAGTGGTACCCAAATTTAGGAATTTATCCCCTAAGGCATCACAAGTTATTCAAAATGTTTCACCACAAATACAAGTAGTTACATAGTCTCCAATTACACATGACAATACAAGTTTACATGGGTATATAATTAGTGATTCAGATGGTTATACTACAATATATGATTCATATTTAGATTTATAAACATTTATAGTTGGCACTTCCTCTTCTTAAGAATTCACTACTTTGTAAAATATAGTTAGGCATACATATGTGCATCCTCTTCATGAGATTATTGTTTGGACACAACCTCTTAGTTCCTCTCAACCCGGTGATTGGGTTGATTCTCTTGATTGTCTCTTTACATGCTTTACTTTGTACATATATTTTTTATTTTGCTTCATTGCTACTTCTTATATCTCTTATCCAAGCATTATTCTATCCTTTGGATTTATTTTAAATTTGGTTAATTTTCATCTTTATTTTAGAATGAATTCAAACAATCCAAAACAAGTATCCTACAATGCTTACAATTCACACTCTTTTGTTGTGATATGTAAATCATACAATGTTTTCATTTGCACTTACATAATCACATATATCTACTCCTAAATTCTCCAAGAGAAAACATAGCATCTTTCCCATTTGGGGCATGCACATTCTTATCTATGCCAATAATTGTTGTTAAATTATTATGAGTCCTTTACACATACATAGGGGGCACATTGCTTACCTTCCTCCTTGCCAAACTATTCTTTAGCACCTTGTGCAATATTTTAGAATCCCTCCCATGTTTAACATTCTTTAAGCCTTGTTTATTAATAATTTTTTAATCTTTTAATTTCAAAAATATTAAAAAATAAACACATATATGTCAAAAACTCAAAAAAAATCAAAATATTTTTAAAAATTCAAATGCAGGACCTACAAGCATTTTTTATGTTGCTAACTTACTTCTTTACATATGTTATTTACTTCATGTTTGATAAATAACATATTTCAATACACAATACACAATATTTTTTATGAGGTATGTTAGTGTGATATAAGATATACTATTACATAGTTTTTCAATGTTAAGCTTCCTTTATTACCCAACAACCCTGCTAATCTAGGGGCATCTTTTCATTCTTTATGACCACTTCAACAAGTTGCATCCATCAATAATTTATCTACCATGTTGAGTTGTATATCATACAACTCATAATTTACATTGTGTTACATGGATATGATAATTTATAACAATGACATTGATACATATGGTTGATGTAAACTAGTCTCATTTTTTCTATGCTTTTTTTCAAAAAAAAATTACTTGACTACATGATAAGTTGAGACTTGCTTGCTTATTGTGTGTGTCCCTTGGCCTTGTGTGTGCAATATATACATATTTTTAATTATTTAAAAACATCATACGATTTATGTGTGGTCTTTGATCTTGTGTTTTTATGTGACATTCACATGTCCCTTGTATGTGATCTTTGGGTCCTTATGTGTGACATTCTATGTAAACTGCATGACATTGTGTAGCATTGATTGTATTTTCATTACTTTTTAATTATGGTGTCATGATTCATACCATGTATTGATTCTATTTTAGTCTTGTGACATGATACATATAATGGACATGTTTTTTATGTGATTCAATTCTATATCTATCTAATAATGTTTCATATGCAATTCAAAGTTATATTCAATACTATGGTGCTCAAATGTTCATATGTTACTACATGATTATATTTTTCACATATTCTATAGTTATCTTCTGATATTAGAAACTTTTAAGATACATCTCTCATATTAAAATGGGGTCATCACAATGGGCTTTTCATGAATAACAAATTTTAGATTTATAACAATATATAGTTTTCAAATTTACAACATGGTTCAAAATTTTCAGATTATGGGAGCATGTGACATGCATGTGCACTCATTCATAAAGTTAATTCAATATAAATTCACATATATTTGATACATATGTATGGGTATATACAAAACAATTATAGGTTGGAAATTTTAAATAATCACAAGTTTAATTAACAATTTATATCGCTATAGTACAAATGCATGGGGCATGATATTCATTCATATTCATCTTTCTACATGGAAATTTCAAATTTCACTTTTTAAAAATTTAAAAGTTTCAAAGCTAATTGTTTTTTAAATAGAATATAAATCTATTTATACTGGTGTGATTCATTTCATTTTACAAGTGGGTTAAGTTAGAGTCTAGTGATACTCAATGTCTATGGTTGCACTTTTATCATTGTAATGCACCACATTTGATGGTGTAGACACTATTTTTGAATTATATAGCATGTTAATCTTATACACTTTAAAAATATATATCATGGATGTACCTTCATCTTCTATGCTTTTTCTACTATCAAAAGTCTCATGTATACTATCTCTATACCTCATTGCTTATCTCTTAGTCTAACCAATGTATTTTGATGATTCAAACCTGTTATCTTTCCCAAAATGTTATAAACCTACTTATCTTCCATCTCTTCAAGTTCTGTACTTATAACTATTTTCCAACTACCTATACACTTATGTCCCAATGAGATGCTTACATCAATGTAAGTGTCTTACCCTACGCAAGTGTCCAATGCCCTAAATTCATCCAAATTATAAATGAAATGTATTCCTATGGTTAGCCTAAGTGATTTAATGTGAGATGTTATCTCTAATAGGATTGGTATAAATATAATATCAACCCTCATTCATTCTTCACCTGGCACAAAACTAAAAAATACCTAAAAATACCAAAGTAACTTATCAAAAGTATTCTATCAAGCACTCAAGGGAATAAAGTTTCACTATTTTATTTTATTTCCATACCAATCATAGAGACAATACATCTATAGGTTTGAAGCACTGAAGGAGCAACCCAAGAGATATATTTTTCAAGTTACAAGCTAGGTCATTATTATACTTTATTATCACACATTGCATGATATACACATAATCCAACACATAGAGGAGAACTACATAAGTCTGAGGCCTTATTTAGAATATTGGATATGTAGGCAACACTCATTGATAGAGGAGTATTTGAAATAGATCAACACCATGTTTCCACTAACCTATTTTCCCATAGCCACTATGAAGATGAAGAACCAAGGTTTTTCTATTTGATAAAGATCAATAGTCCATGACCTAGATACTAATGCACAAGAGTGAAGATGACATAGAATCCATAAACATCCAAGTGGCCTCATCTAGTTTTAGTAGGTATTCCTTATTGGACACCTACGTTGAAGTCAAACAATAACATCAATGCAACTGTCTTAAGTCGATGAAAGTGTTCCTGGATACAGAGGCACAATTTTTAAACTCGGGTAATTATTCTAAAATATAAATCTAGTCCACTTTCTACATGTTCCAAATTTAGATCTATATTGGCATTAGAACCAATTAAGTATATTATTTTCATTATTATATCTATAATAACTATACTTATTATCTTTATTATCTTAGTATAAAAAATTTAATATATGTTTACCTAAGTTTCACAAATAATTGGCCTCCTCTAGAGATAATCTACCATCTTTATGCCCAAGGCTATCTCTTCCCCCTTTAACCCTATATTCCCCTTAATCTAGATTTTAGGGTTAACATTTTCCGAACCTGATTCATATGAATGTAAAAAAAAAATCTAATTTGTAAGGTTTTTAGTCAGCTAGGGTTTCAATTTACTATTCAAATTTTATAATTTTTTTAATTTCTAAGTAATGGAAAATAATGATAAAAAAACATGATTTCAATAGAAGATAAATAAGCATTGGTTACTCATCTCAATAATAACAAGGGTTTAATATATGAATTTTATATGTTACAAGAGATGAAATTAGTAATCATAATAAGGCTAAGGCTTTCTCACCTAGTGATGATGACTCTTTATAAGGTACTAAAATTGATTCCATACCAATCAATTTATCTACAACTAATGAGGGCATGAGATATGTATTTCAACCTTTGTTCTCTAAAACTACCATTGCCACATCTTACATGAGAAACCAAGATATTTCAACCCAATTTATAGTTTTAATACCTATATCTACCCAACCTATAGCTACATCTCTTTTGGTAACTTCTCAAGTGTCCAGCCTAAAATACCAAGAGGTGCAAGATATTTTATAAACTATAAAAAATTTATAAACTAAGGTTATAAATAATAAATAAAATTTTATGAAATCACCTTATATTATTGATTCATAAGAGGTGTTGCATGATCCTCTTTCACCAGAGTATATTTTTGCCCCTTATCTACTAGTTTTGTTACACCTAAGTTCACATTATATGATGGCAAGTGTGATCCAGAACATCATCTCCAATCCTTTTATGTGGCATGCCTTGATTATTCCTCCAATGATAAAATTTTGATAAAATTATTTTCAAAAAACCTCAAGGACTATGCTTTAAGATGGTTCTATGATTTACCAACTCAATCAGTAAATTCCTTTAAACCCCTTATAGATTAGTTTTTGGCACACTTATCTATTAACATTACCAAAAAGGTTTCCAATACCCAAATTACAAAAATAAAACAAGGAACCAATGAACCTATCAATGAATATCTTAAGATACAATATAATTTTAGTTAAAATGACCAATCTTATAGATGATAAAGAGCTTCAAGATATTTTCAAGCAAAGTTTGCTTGCTCTGTTATATGAGTCCATTATATTTAAAAAGTTAAAATCTTTCGATGACCTATGCCATATTGTTCAATGTCATGAAGTGAAACTTATCTCTTTGAACAAACTTAAATATGTGGAAAAAACAACAACTAAATCTAAATATAATACAAAGTTTGCTATCAAATCAAATTATAAGGTTAAAACCCCTAAGCCTAAAATATAAACAACTACAATAGTTAATGTGTTATCACAACAACCTAATCAACTTGTCTTATCCAATGCACCTTGGAGATAATTTAAATGCTTAAATGAGTCTCCCATTTCATTACTCTCATAAATTATAGAGTGTCATGTTATATATCTCCCTCATCCTATAGAGGCTAATTTGAGTAGATATCTACCCAAAGTGTATGATGTGATTGCTTACTGTGACTATCACCAAGGCCTTAGGCATTATACAAACAAATGTTTCACCTTGAAGCACAATATCCAAGACCTCATCAATGACCAAAAGATTACATTTGAAGATTCTCCAAAGGAATCCAATTCACACATTGGTGACCCCCACAAATATAAAATATCTAACAATCCTTTGCAAGATCATTCAAAGAAAGATCCAAAAGTGTAAATGACATATAATGTGTACCCTATTCTATCTCATTATGAGCATCCATTGGATGGAATTATTGGTATTTATACACAACATACACCTCTTATGGTTCATAGACCTTATATTAATTTTGATGACAATGAGATTAGGGATGATGACTTATATCTTCATTCCTTATTCATTCAAGCATACCTTGATCACCAACTTATACACAATGTTATGTTTGATAATGGTGAAAGATAAATCATGTATACCATGACATTAATTCTACATTTTGGTTATACAAATCATGATTTACATCCTTTTAGATCAGTTAAAGAATTTAATGGGACCTCACAATAGGTTTTTGGTGAGATTGATGTACCTCTATAGGTGAGTCCTACCCATGTGGTTACTACATTCCTAGTTATACCTTCCATGGATGTCTTCAATATGTTATTAGGATGAGCTTGGATACATACAATTTGAGTAGTATATTCTACAATACAGGGGTGTGTTAAATACATTCATGCCAATTGGATAATTATAATTTCCAAAACTCCATATGAACATCCTCTTGAATAAGATAAATTTATATCCATACAATTAAATATAAAATGCCCTAAGTTTAATCTTCCACAAAAGGGTAAGCAACCTACAGTCCCCTTTACTAGGTAATTAGTACTTGAGAGACCATTGCATAAGAGATCCACAGTGGATCTCATGAAATCCTCATCTACTACACACCATGTCCAAATATCTAAAGCACCTACACCTGTTTTTATTGATGTTACTCCAAATAAACCACATAATACTTAACATGGGTTCCATGAACTCCTATTGCTTCATGACCATAGGGTCTTATTTTACATATGCAGAGCATCACAAATACTAAACTGACAAAATTACACCACCTATACATGTTCCTCGAAATATCACTAGTTTATTACTTAAGGTTCACAGAGGGGAGATATCTATGAGCATAATTTGAATGCGATCATAGGATAGCCTTTTCCTTTCACATATTCCAAAAATACCAAGATATAAAAAACTTCAAAAATCCAAAACTATTTTCAATATTTACATATCTTATTAGTTACTTGACATATATGTTGTTGGTTCCATGTTAGTATATGAAATATCAATATTTATTATATACACGTGTTTCATGCATCTTTTGAGTGTGATTCAAGCATACATAGATACATGATCTACACATTTTTGGATGTTAGGCTTTCCCTCTACTCATGTCACCGGGACTTTGGGGGCATCCACCTCTATGATCATGATACATACAGGTTATATCATTCTATGGTCACTCTACATTGTCACATTCAAGCTCATATATGTACTTACACATGCCTTTATCCATGTTTATATCTTTTTTAGTGTACTTGATATGTTATGCACTTAACATTTTTTACTAACACATATATACAAGGACTAGTATGTTATGTTTATACTAGTTGCTTATGTTTTCATTTATGAACTTTTTAAAGTGTCTTACCTTGATATTGTATTACTTATTTGAACATTTAAATATTTTCCATTATTTACAGACCCCATGCCTTTGTTTGTATCTTTGACATTTGAATATGTCATTACTTGTTGTGTGATGACATTTGAGTATATTATTTCTTATGTTTTACACATTTGACTAAGTCATGTCCCATAGATTGTGAAACATTTTAATATGACCATTTCTTAGGGTATCCTTAGACTATTATCTTTTGATTTGCTTCTGAGTGCTCTTGTGTGTGTGTTTGATTTCTTTTTGAGCTTGTATTATTATTGTTTAGGCATTGCCATGATCTATATCATGCATATTCAAATTTGATGTGATCACATTCTTCATGCTTCAAAGATATATCTACCTAAACATGTTTCATCTATATACTACATGGTACTTTCATAGTTTGCATGGTTGTCTTATCCTTTTAAGGTAAGGTAACTACCAATTGATCTTACCTTACCTCAAGGGGGGCATATTATTGGAGGCATGTCATAGAGGCATGATTTACACATTTCTTCACATATTTAGGTTACAATGGGGGCATGTTTTGGAAACACATTTTACACATTGGCACTTACACTAGTTCTCATATTCAAATTCAGTGGGAGCATATTTTGGAAATATGTTCTCTTTACTTATTTAGTATTCAACATATGCATATTATAGTGGGGGCATGTTTTGTAAACATGTCTTCTACATTGGTATTTATATTAGTTTTTATTTTTCTCTATATATAGTGAGGGCATACTTTGAAATATTTTATCCACACATAATTTTGAATTGGACAGATTGTATAACTATATGATTCAAATACATATTTGTGGTATAATTATATATTTTTACCATTTTTATACATAGTTTCAACATGATACATATCTAAGGTGCATATGATATGTAATGTGTGCCTAATATTAAAAAAATCAAACTAATTTTAGATTCCAAACATTTTAAGGACTATTACGACCCACTAGGTTGGACATATACAAATTGTATTGAGATAATCTATTGTAGTGGTTGGTTCACTTTTTGGTATGTTCGATGTGATGAAATAACTCAATATTGCCAAGTTTATAGGTTGAACTTGATTACATCATCTAGCCTCATCATTTTTACAATGTGAGTTGACCTGGTTCACTCATACTCACCAAGTTATAATTAAGATTGGATTGCACAATTGCGTTAATCTCAACTGCCAAGTGGAAATTTATCATTTATCTAAAGTTGGATGAAAGTTCCCTCCAATATCTCTCCCTATATCTTTAAATATATGCACTTTCCATATCTATATTTTTCATAATTCTAGTTTTAGTGATTCATAATGATATATCTTTCGAACAAAATGGTTAAAGTAAGGACAGCTACACTGATACATAGTTGTACTCCTAAACCTTACTCTCTTTCAATTTAAATCATTTAAATCTTTCAATTTTAGATTATATGCACTGATTATATATTATAACATGCTCTTGGTTGTAGGTCAGTCACCATCGAAGCACTCAAGTTAGATTTAAGCAAAGACAAGGTGTGTTATACATACTCAGGTATGCATTCCTTTTCTTTTAAATTAATATTTTATTACTAGATTAAAGGAGAGGAAATGTAGACTATATTTCTAAATTATATATAACTTCAATCTTGTACACTTGGAAAATACATATCATGGATGTACCTTTAGCTTTTAGATCTTTTCCACTACCAAAAGGCTTGCATATATTATCTCTTTGTGCCTCATTGCTTATCTTTGAGTTTGATTAATCTATTCTGATGACTTAGACTTTTTATCTTACCTATAATGTTATAAATATGTTTATCTTCCATCTTTACAAGTTCTAAACCTATACAAGTTCTAAACCTCCACCTATTTTCCAACTTCTCAAAAACTTGCATCCAAGTCAGATGCTTGCATCACCACAAGTATCTTACCCTAACACAAGTGTCTAGTTCCCTAAAGTTATCCAATTTTTAAATGAAACTTATTCTTAAGGTAAGTCTAAGTGATTTAATGCAAGATATTCTCCAAGATGATTGGTGTAAATGTAATATCAACCACCATTCATTCCTCACCTGACACAAACTTAGAAAATTCCTAAAGAGACCAAAGTAACTTATCAAAATCATCCTATCAATCACTCAAGTGAACAAAACTTTCCTATTTTCTTTTATTTCTATATCAGTCATAGGTAAAACATATCTACAAATCTAAAGGATTGAATGAACAACCCAAGATATATATTTTCCAAGTTACAAGTTAGGTCATTATTGTAATTATTTATCACACATTACATGATTCACACACAAGCCAACACATATAAAAGAATTACATAAGTTTGAGGCACTCTTTGAGTATTGGTTATATATGTAATGCTCATTGACAAAGGAGTCTCTGGGGTAAATCGACACCATGTGCTCACTAACCTATTTTTCTCATAGCCACTATGAATATAAAGAACTAGAGTTTTTTTATATGACAAAGGAGTGATAGTCCATGACCCAGATATGAATGCACCAGAGTGAAGGTGACACAGAACCCAAAATCATCTAGGTAGTTTCATCCAATTTTAGCAGGTATTAAGTATCAAAAACCTATGTCCAAGTCAAACAGTAGCATCAACATAACTATCCTAAGTTGATGCAAGTGTCTGTGACTATAAAGGTATAATTTATAGAATCATGAAATTCTTTCAAAATCTAGATCTAGTCCACTTTTTACCTATTCTATATCTAAATATGTATTAGCATCAGAACCAACTAAGTATCAAGTTTTCATTATTATATATAGCATAAATATACTTTCTATCTTTAACATCTCAGTATATAAATTTAGTATATGTTTATCTGAGTTTCATAAATTATTGACCTGCTCTAGAGATAATCTACCATCCTTGTGCCTTAGGCTATCTCCCCCGCCCACACCCTTAATGCTAGGTTCTCTGTAATCTATAGTTTAAAGTTAAATAGGTGGTTTTACCCCTTCAAATATTTTACAAAGTACTCTACATATTCAAATAAGAGTTGGAGCATACGATCTTTCCAATATAAGAGTTTTCATTATTATTTAAGTTGAGACTTGATCACTCTCAATTCACCAAAGGTTCAAACTTTATCTAAACACCTCAATAAGGGGGCACACACACCTTTCCATTTTAAATCTACAAGGAAATTAAATTGCATACTCCTTCATGGGTATTATTTATTTGCTCTATTATGAATTAAAAAATTTCTAGTTTCAAATTTTCAACTTTCAAATATGAAAAATAACTACTTTCAGTTGTATTATTGCAGGTTTTGCATTGAGGCATCTTGCATGATCAATCTTCACATAAAAAAGATAAAGTGTGTACACATAAATAGGTTTGCATCTATTTTAATCTAGTAATATAACTTCATTTTATCACTATAGTAAATGAGAAAAAATGTAGATATTCAAATTTAATTATTAAATGTTTGAAAATGTTTAATCTTGACATCCTTATCTCACTTAGTTTATTCATCATTCCAATAACTTGTAATTTCTATGAGAGCCTTCATCATTCTATTTAATATCTTGTAATTACTATAAACATCATTCAGGAATCTCTATTATGCTTATAGATTCTTGTCAGCTAAATTCTAAGAGTCTTTGTCCTTCTAGGACAAGACCATATTAGGTAGACAGGGACATAGGTTGGCCTTGTCCACTAGTGTGGCCTTTTCCCCATGCTCCAATTGTAAATTTTTAAATTTGAGACATTTCATATTGGACCTCATGCAATTTTATCAAGAATAGTTAATAAAAATATTCTAAATATTCTTCTATATATAAGCACATCAAGGTTATTTGGTACACATCTAGCAATCACTTAACAATTCTATTGGATATTAAGAAAAATGACATTAATTTTTATAATTTCAATTCTAATTTATTTTAAGAGTCATAGGCCAAGTCTGAAGCTATTTTATTGTAAGTCAAGGGCACTCATTATCAAGCATTCAATTCAATTTATCTAGTTGCATTCATATAGCAAATATCAAGATTTATGCACTCACTCTAGGAGAGATAATTACATTGCCCTGAAGCCCTTTTGGGCTATGCAGACATCACTCAGATTACATGAGTTTTTTATGATAGCTCGACTTTTCCCCTTTCATGATTCTCCTTTTTGTATTTGATCTCCCATTTGGTTTTATATGCATGAACAAGGGTTTTGTTATTACATGTCTTTTGCACATCAAATCAGCTAGCGTAATCCATCAATCAAACATCTCTGATAGTTGTAAGTACTTGTGTATAAAAATCAATCACATAATCAATGAAGACATGACTGAAGTTAAGAGAGAAAGTCACAATGTGTCCCTATCTACCTAATACAACTTTGTCCAAATAGATCACATAATCCTATTTTCAACTATAACACAATTCATAAGCTTTTCAAATAATTTTATATCAGAGATCTACCTGCATAATCAATATAAATCAAATCCAAATTAGATTTATATATTTCATTGCTTATTGTTATTTATATCTTATTTCAAAATATATATTTTACATTTAAATTTAATAATCTAAATTAATATATTAATAATTTAATATTTATTACATTTCATTGATAAATCAAAATAAACATGTAAACACCCAATTACTAAATCAAAAATCAAAAGTTTAAACTCTTTAATTACAAAAGAATGATAATATCCTACCTCATTTATATTTAAAAAAATGATGTGATACCTTACTTTGAAGTCATTACATTAATTAAATTACACCCCATATGATACATTGTTTTGTTTATTTTCAACACTATATAAAACTTTTAAGGCCCTCTATTGTTTTGGCTATCAATTAAATTAATTTTTTATTCCCATAAATAAAACGTGATGTTAATACATTATGCCTTTCACATATGTATTCCTACACATTTTGTACTTCCCTGTATTAGAGCATTAATGTGTTCCTACACTATTATTTCTTAAGAAAATGAAAACTTTAATTAAATCATACAATTTTTGTCATATAAATTTTGTTATGGCATCATGTATTTCATATTAGTTATACAATCTCACAATATTAGTATAAAAGTTATGGTTTTTTTTTTTTAAATGAAATGTTCAAAATTGAGTGATTAAATATTTAAATTTCAAAAATTATAATTTGATTGATGTGAGTGATAGTAAGTTATAATAATTATATTATTAATTAAAAATAAAAATAAAAAATTAATATTTTTAAAAAGACAAATTATTATATTTTAATATTAATATAAATTAATTAATTAATTTTTTATTAATATTTTGATCATTATATTTGATATGTATAAAATTTTGATAGGTTTAATTATAACAAAATATCTAATCAAATAATTTAGGATCTTCTAACTCAATACTCTTATTTTATTTATGAAACAAATCTAAATAAAATATAAAAAAATTGTTTACTCACTCTATTTCCTCTCTTTATTTTTATAATTTGAAAAATTCAAAATTCTTCTTAAAAATACTTTACTACCTCGAGTGAATACATTTTAAAATTACTTCTACAATTCTAAATCCAAATTACAATCAATTTGTACTTCATCTTAAGAAATGGTCCTTATTAACGATGGAAATACACCAATCATGGGAGTAAGTCATGTAAAATAAGAATAAGTCCAAAAGTATGTATCCGTTTCTTTTCCAAAAGCTTATCAGTGAGTGCTATTTGTCTGGCATGATCACTTTTAACCTTTAAAAAAAAAGGTATCTACCTGTAACTTTACACAAACCAAAGACACTCCACATTCCCTTTAATTTTATGTTAAATGGTTGATAAATCGGATTCCCCCACCTTCAAAGAGATGAAAACTTTAGTGAATTCTCTGGTGAAGAGAATTATGCCCTCCCTCATGGAGGGGCAACATAAACTATTATATGAATATATATTATTGTATAAATAATTATGATGGAGTAATTGAATTGTAAGGAAAGTATATTTTAAATAAGAGTTTGTAAGAAAAAATATAAAATATAAGAGTTAAGTTTTTAAGATTCTTTTGTAATAATTTGTGATTATTGAGTAATATGATGGATCCATTTTCACTTCTGAAATCGAGATTGAAGAAAGAAATCTAAAGTTAAACTGTGAAATAAAGAGTTGTGACTATGACTCTTAAAAAAGTCAACTTTATGCTGGATCATCTCTCTAATGATTAGAGTTACACATCTTTAATCCTTATAATAAATAAGATTTCATATAGAGCCTTGATTTTTTACGAAAATTTTGTAAACACTGTGATAGATACCATAATACATTAGACACTAAAATACAAAATTTTCCTCTGATTCTAGTTCATTATTACATAGTTTACACAAAAGCTAATGTTGCAAAATAAAATGCTCTGACTTCATGCAAAAATGGTGAGAGCATACCCACAATTATACTAAAGGAAATCTCAAATCAAAAAAGAGTGGTGTACTTGAGTGTAATAAAACGTCCATCTTCTATTTGAAGATACTACTTTAAATAGTAATGTAATTTTGTTGACAATGGTTTCAATTGTTCAGTGCAAGTAGAGTTTATGTAGGATTTGTAGATCTTATCCTTGATGCCTCTATGAATATCTCTTTTCAATGTGTGGGAAGTATTGATGGAAAAAGTATTCGGATGCAAAAAAAATTATATTAATGCCAATTCCCTATATGAAACATATACTTTGAGCATACTAAGTGTTCATGATCCCTTATTCACATCACTTCATAGATGATTGAAGAGCCTTAAATCGATATATACTATGCCTAATTTTTGTATCTACTATACATCTTAATTTATGAAACAATATCATTAAAATATGAATGAAGTGGATGTCAAAATCAACAAAAATAATTGCGTGTGGAACATATCAATTTTTTTATAAATTTTTTGGATAGCATAGAAATAAAAAATTAATCAACCAATCCCAATAGTATTGAAGGTAGTTCCATACAATAATAAACTTTTGGGAATATCAAATGATGTAATCTTCACCAAATCAATAGGAGCAACCACCACATTAATGAAAGATATTCAAATATAAGTAGAAGTCAGGAGATATGGATTTACAACAACTTGAGAGAATATTTTGGTAATAGAAAATCACTTTGGAATGAATCATATATATATATATATATATATATATATATATATAATAGACCTTTTTTTTCTTAAATGTCTTTATCTCTTAAAAATCAATTCGCCCTAATTTCAAATAAGTTAAATATTCACTTTCCATATGAGACGTGTATGTAAACTTTGTTTCCTTAAAAAATATTTAAATTTAACCTTTCGCCCTCTATTTAATTTTAACTTTTCTAATAAAAGAGGAAAAAATTATATGTTTATAATATTATTAATGTGTAATGAGGATTTTGATAATGACTTTTAATGTGTTTTTAGATGAAATAAATTTATATAGAACTCAATAAAGGATCGTATAAAATGTAACTTTTTAACTTTTTTTTACTTAAACTACCTTCGCAATTTTCGAATTTTTCTTAACTAAAGATAACAATCAATGAACTTTGTTTACTTAAAGTGCTTACAAAAATAAGTGATCAATTACAAACATGTCAAGATAATATATATGTAAACTGAAAAATGAATAGATTTAAAAGAAAAAATATTTTTTAGACCTCAATTTATTATGAAATAAATCTTAGACAATGAACAACCATGTTTATTTTTATAGCGTTGGTTTGATGGGCATCTTATTCCAAATAGAATCACAGTTTTGATTGGTAGTCTTGATTTAGGATTTTATAAACTAAACTATGATTGTAAGTATATATATAAGCATGTCTTATAGTATTATATAATGGGTATATTAGGAGAAAATAAGCTTCATCCTGAATTTCATTTGAAGTAAAAGTATTATACATTCATTTTTTCTAAAGTGTTTTGGTGAGTGTCAATCTATCAGTTTCAATATGAAGCTCACATGAGTTAGTTCTTAGTTTTGAAATTATAGTATTTTTTACATTAAAACTATATATGGTTATAGGTAGACACCTACAATGATTATTATTAAAAGAAATTAATATTTTTTGTACATATGAATCATTAATTAGGGTCTTATTGGTGCTTTTTCATGTACTTTTTCCTTCCCCTTCCTT
Organism: Torreya grandis; assembly: GCA_037957365.1. Classification (NCBI taxonomy): domain Eukaryota; kingdom Viridiplantae; phylum Streptophyta; class Pinopsida; order Cupressales; family Taxaceae; genus Torreya; species Torreya grandis. The sequence continues at coordinate 892,333 of JARHVA010001267.1, forward strand.
CTATGTGGACTCCCATGTTTTTTTTTTTTGTCTCTACTCTATTTTCCTTATGCCATAGGATTCCTATTTTATTCCTTTTTTTCTCTACCTTATTTGATACTAAGATGGAAATGCCATAGGATTCCTATTTTATTCCTCTCTTTTTCTCTATCTTATTTGATACTAAGATGGAATCAACACTCTATCAATTATGCCCTCAATGCAATCAATGGCATGTTGATTATGCCCCTTTTTTTTTTGTGGATTCTTTTCCACTCCTTTGCCTCTTTTCGATGTTTGGATAAATGGTTATTATTTTTTTGTATTTTTCTTAGTAGGCTTGCATACCAATAGGTTCCTATTTAAATATTCAAGAAGTTTGTATATGGAAAGCCTCCTAGAGGAATTTCAACAACAAATATCAAGAGGATTCAAGTCTAGGCACACAACAAATGCTATATTTTTTTTCTGTTAAGTACCACTCAAATAAGTTCAAAGGTTTTAGTTTCATCTTCTATCAAAAGAAAGATAAATTAAATGTTCATATAGTTGCACTTTATTATCTCAAAGAGAAGGCAGAGCTCTATTTGGAATTGCATTCACATGCATGAGAACTATATTGTCTTTGATTCCATGGGATATGTAGCTATAACTTCTTGAGAGGTTGCCTAAGCTAACTTACATTACACTTATTTATTCCTCTTGTGACACGTTTTGGAGAAGTAGGTCAAAATCCAAAGAGAAGATCAATATGACATGTTCACCACAAATTCAGTGAATCAAAGCTATAGGCTATTCAACATCATAATTTACAAATCAATTTTTGGCACACTTCTCTATTAACATTATCGAAAAGGTTTCTTATGCCCAAATTACACAAATAAAAAAAGGAACTAATGAGCATATCAATGAACATGTCTCAAGATACAAGATAATTTTATTTAAAATGACTAATCCTATGACTAATAAAGAGCTTTACGATATTTTAAAGCAAAGTTTTCTTGCTCTTTTACATGATTCCATTACATTCAAAATGTAAAAATCTTTTGATGACCTATGCCATATTATTCAAGATCATGAAGTGAAACTTATCTCATTTAACAAACTTAAATATGTGGAAAATACACTAGTTACATCTACATCTAATACAAAGTTTTCCATCTAACTAAGTTATAAGGTAAAACCCTCGAGCCTAAAAAATAAACAACTACCACATTTAATGTGGTGTCACAACAACCTAATCATCTTGTCTTATCCAATGCACCACGAAGATAATTTACATGTTTACATGACTCTCCTACTTCATTACTCTTGAAAATTATAGAGTGTCATCTTATATCTCTCCCTCATCCTATAAAGGTTGATTTGAGTAGATCTCTACCCAAAGGGTATGATGCAAATGTTTATTGTCACCATCACCAAGGCCCTGGGCATTCTAAAAATAAATGTTTCAATTTGAAGTACAAGATCTAAGACCTTGTCAATGACTAAAAGATTACATTTGATGATCCTCTAAAGGAATTAGGTTTACACCCTAGTGACAACCATAAATATAAAATATTTAACAATCCTTTCTAAGATCATTCAAATAAAGATCCAGAAGTGAAAATGGCATATAATGTGCACCCTCCTCCATCTCATTATGATCACCCATTGGATGGGATTATTGGTACTTATACACATCATACACCTCCTATGGTTCATAGACTTTCTATTACTTTTGATAACAATGAGATTAGGGATCCTAACTTAGATCTTCATTTCTTATTCATTCAAGCATACCTTGATCACCAACCTATACACAATGTTATGGTTGATAATGGTGCAAGATAAATTTTTTGTACCATGACATTACTTACACATTTGGGTTATACAAATCATGATTACATCATTTGACTAGATCAGTTAGAGCATTTGATGCATCTCACAATAGGTTCTTGGTGAGATTATCTTACCTCTACAGGTGGGTCTTACCCATGCAATTATTACATTCTCAATTATACCTTCCATGGGTGTCTTTAATATGCTATTAGGAAAACATTGGACACATACAATTTGATCAGTACCTTTTATAGTGCAGAGGCATGTTAAATACATTCATGCCAATCAGGCAATTAAAATTTTTAGACTTCCATATGAACATCCTCTTGAGCAAGATAAATTTATACCAATGAAATTAATTATAAAACACCCTAAGGCTAATCTTTTATAAAAATGTAAGCAACATGTAATCCCCTTTACTAGGCGGCCAGTATTTGAGATACCATTGCATAAGAGATCTAGAATGAATTTCATGAAATCCTCATCTACTACACACCATATTCAGATATCCATAACACTAACACATGTTACTATTATTTCTACTCCAAAGAAACCATAAAATACTTAGAGATGGGTTCATGAACCCCTACCACTTCACGACCATAGGGTGTTATTTTACGTATGCAGAGCATCACAAATACTATAGTGACAAATATTAAACCTAAACAGGCTCCTCAACAACATCACCGATTTATTACCCAAGGTTCATATTGGGGAGATATATATGACCATCCTTTTTATGTGATCATAGGATAGTCTTTTGCTTTCACATATTCCAAAAATACCAAAAAAATAAAAAAACTCTCAAAATCCAAAACTATTTTCAGCATTTACATATCCTATTAGCTCCTTAGCATATATGTTTTTTATTCCATGTTGGTATATGGCATATCAATTTTCCTATATACACATGTTTCACACATATTTTGAGTGTGATTCAAGCATACATAGATACATGATCTACACACTTTTGAATGTTGGACTTTCCCTCTACTCGCGTCACTAGGACTTTGGGGGAATCCACCTCTATGATCATGATATATCCAAGTTATATCATTATATGGTCACTATACACTATCATGTTATAGTTCATATATTTAATTACACATGCCTTTATTCATGCTTAAATCTTTCACAATATACTTGATATACTATATTCTTAATAGTTTTTACTAACACATATATGTTAGTTGTTTATGCTTTCATATATGAACTTCTTTAAGTGTTGTGCCTTATTATTGTCTTATTTATTTTATCATTTTAATATGTTACATTATTTGCATCCCCTTTGCCTTTGTTTGTCTCTTTTAAATTTGAATATGCCATTACTTGTTGTGTGTTGACATTTTAATATATCATTTTTTGCTTTGTAGACATTTGACTAAGTCATGTCCCATCGATTTTACAACATTTGAGCATGCCCCTTTCTTGAGTTATCCTCGGACCATTGTCTTTTGATTACTTTTGAGTGCTCTTGTTTGTGTGCTTGATTGCTTTTTGAACTTGTACTATTACTATCTAGATATTGCCATGATGTACATCATGCATATTAAGATTTGATGTGATCACATTCTTCATGTTTCAATGATATATATACCCATACATGTTTTATTTATATACTACATGGTACTTTCATAGTTTACATGGTTATCTTATCTTTTTAAGGTAGGGTAACTACCAGTTGATACTTCCCTCACCTCAAAAGGGTAGCATATCAGTGGGGGCATGTTATAGAAGCATGATTTACATAATGCTTCATAGATTCAGATTATAGTGGAAACATGTTTTGAAAACATGTTCTCCATATTAGCACTTACAGGGGGCATGTTTTGGAAACATGTTCTCATTTATTCAGTATCCAACATACCCATATTATAATAGGGGCATGTTTGGAAACATGACCTCCACATTGGTACTTATATAATTTTTTATTTTTCCCTATATATAGTGGGGGCATACTTTAGAAATATTTTATCCACACTTACACAATTTTGAATTGGTTAGATTTCACAGTTATAAGATTCAAATACACATTTGTGGCAAAAATTTATATATTATTACTATTATACATAGTTTCAGCATGAGATATATCAAAGGTGCATATGCTATGTAATACATGCCTAATACTAAAAAATCAAATCAATTTCAAATGCCAAACATTTTAAGGGAATGTTACCACCCACTAGGTTGGACTTTTACAAACTATATTGAGTCAATCTCCTACAATAGTTGGTTCAGTTTTTGGTATGGTTGATGTGATTAAATCACTCAATCTTGCCAAGTTTATAGGTTGGAATTAATTACATCATCCAACCTCACCTTTTTTGCAGTGTGATTTGACTTGGTTCACTCACACTCACCAGGTTATAAGTATGATTGGGTTACATAATTGAGTTAATATCAATTGTTTGGTGGCAACTCATCCTTTCTCCAAAGTTGGGTGAAAGTGCCCTCTGATATCTCTCCCTGTCTCTTTAGATATATGCACTTTCTAGATTTATGTTTTTCATAATTTCAATTTTAGTGATTCATAATGATATATCTTTCAAATGAAATGGTCAAAAGGCAAGACAGTTACAATAATACACAAGTGTATGTTATGATCTTGATGGTCAGATTTCACTAATACCTTGAGGTTTTGGTGTAATAGTTCATTACATTTGGTTTCAAATCCTTCACCCAGATTTAAGTCATAGAACGGGTGGCTCCGTCAGCATAGAAATGTTTGTCTAGGGTTCATACATACAGGAAATCCTAGTGTATGGGTGTAAATCCAACCTAGAGTATGGGATTTGGAAGCATGGTGGGATGTTATGGACCTGATGGGCATATTTCATTAACGCCTAAAAGTTTTGGTGTAATAGTTCATTATAGGGTAATCCTAAACATTACTCTCTTCCAATTTTAATCATTTTAATGCTTTCAATTTTAGATTATATACACTGATTATATATTGTAATGTGTTCTTGGTTGTAGGTCAGTCATCATCAAAGCACTCAAGTTGGACTCAAGAAAAGACAAGGTCTGTTATATATAATCAGGTACACATTCTTTTTCCTTTAAACCATAAATTTTATTACTAGATTAAAAGGGGGGAAATATAGACATTATTTTTAAATTACATAGCACCTCAGTTTTTTACACTTGTAAAATACATATCATAGATGTACCTTTAGCTTATAGATCTTTTATACTACCAAAAGGCTCGCATACACTATCTCTTTATGCCTCATTGCTTATCTTTGAGTCTGACCAATGTATTTTGATGACTTAGATTTTTTATCTTGTCCAGAATGTTATAAACCTACTTATCTTCCATCTCTGCAAGTTATGGACCTCCACTTATTTTTTAACTGCCTAAAAACTTGCATCCCAGTAAGATGCTAGTATTGACACAAGTGTCCTACCCTAACACAAGTGTCCAGTGCCCTAAAGTTATCCAATTTTTAAATGAAACATATTCCTATGGCTGGCCTAAGTGGTTTAATACGAGATATTCTCTAAGAGAATTGGTATAAATATAATATCAACCTTCATTCATTCCTCACCTGACAAAAACTTATTAAAGACCTAAAGAGACCAAGGTAACTTATCAAAAACATTCTATCAAGCACTCAAGTGAATAAAGCTTTCCTATTTTCTCCTATGTCCATATCATTCATAGGGATAATATATCTACAAGTTTGAAGGACTAAAGGAGGAACCCAAGAGTTATATTTTTTAAGTTACAAGCTAGGTCATCATTGTAATTTATTATCACACGTCACATGATTCACACACAAGCCAACACGTATGGAATAACTACATAATTTTGAGGCCCTCTTCGAGTATTAGCTATGTATACAACATTAATTGATATAGAGATCTTTGGGGCAGATCAACACTATGTGCCACTAACCCATTTTTTCCATAGTCACATCTAGTTTCAATAGTTATTATGTACTGAACACATATGTCTAAGTCAAATGGTAGGATCAACATAATTATCATAGGTTGACACAAGTTTCTACAGTTATAGAAGCATAATTTCCATAATCATGGGACTATTTTAGAATCAAAATCAAGTCAACTTTCTATTTGATTCAGATCTAAATCTATATTAGCATCAGAACCAACTAAGTATCTAGTTGTCATTGTTATATCTAGCATAACTATACTTTCTATCTTTAACATCTCGGTATAATAAATTCAGTAAATGTTATTTTGAGTTTCATAAATAATTGGTTTGATCTAGAGATAATCTATCATCCTTGTGCCCTAGGCTATCTCCCCCTCCCTCTGCCTTCAATCCTAGATTCTCCTTAATCTAGATTTTAGGGTTGAATAGGTGGTTCTACCCCTTCAATTAGTTTATAGAGTACTCTACACATTCAGATGATAGTTGGAGCATATAATATTTCCAATTTAATGATTTTCAATATTTTTTAAGTTGAGACTTGATCACTCTCAATTCACCACAAATTCAGCATTTATCCAAACACCTCAATAAGGGGACACACACACCTTTCAATTTTAAAGCTATAGGAAAATTAAATTTCATACTTCTTTAGGAATATTATTTATTTGCTCTCTTTTCAAAAAATATAAATTTCTAGTTTCAAATATTCTATTTTTAAATATGAATAATAACTACTTTCAATTGCAATGTTGCAGGTTTTGTATTGAGGCATCTTGTATGACCAATCATCACATAAAAAAATGTAAAGTGTGTACACATAACTAGGTTTTCATCTCTTTTACTTTAGTAATTTCACTTCATTATATCACTAAAATAAATGGAAAAAAAATGTAGACACTCAAATTTAATCATTAAGTATTTAAAAATATTTAATCTTGATATCCCTGCCTCACTTGATTTATTCATCATTTTAATAACTTTTAATCTCTATGAGAGCCTTCATTATTCCATTTAATATCTTGTGATTATTAGAAATATCATTCAAGCATCCCTATTATGCTTATAGGTACATGTTAACTAAATGTCAACAGTCTTTGTCCTTTTAGGATAAGACCACATTTGGCAGACAAGGATGGAGGCTAGCCTTGTCCACTAGTGTGGCCTTTTCCCCATGCTCTAATAGTAACTTTTTAAATTTGATACATTTCATATTAGACCTCATACACTTTTATCAAGGTTAGTTAATAAAAATATTCTAAATATTCCTTTATATAAGCACATCAAGGTCATTCAATACACATCTAGTAATCACTTGGAAATTTTAATGGGCATTAAGTTAACATTTCTAATTCCAATTCTATTTTATTCTAATAGACATATACCAAGTCTAAAGATATTTTATTGTAGGTCAAGGGCACTTGTTGTCAAGTATTCAAGTCAATCTATCTTGTTGCATTCATATAATAAATATCAAGAATCACACATTCACTCTAAGAGAGATAATTACATCGCCTTGAGGCCCTTTTGGGCTATGCAAACATCACTCAGATTACACGAAGTTTTATGATGATAGCTCGACTATTCCCCTTTTTGAATTCCCCCTTTTATATGTGATATCCTATTTGATTTTATGTGCAAGAATAAAGGTTTTGCTATTATAGGTCTTTTGCACATTAAAATCAGCTCTCGTAATCCATCAACCAAATATTTTTGTAGTTGCAATTACTTATGTATGAAAGTCAATCACAATTAATCAAAATACGACGGAAGTCAACAGACAACGCTGCAATTTGTCTCTATCCATCTAATATGACCTTGTCTAAATACATCACATAATTCTATTTTTAGCTATGACACAATTCATAAGCTTTTCAGATAATTTCATATCAAGGTTTTACCTACATAATCAACATAAATCAAATTCGAGTTAAGTTTGCACATTTCATTACTTATTTCTATTTATATCTCATTTTAAATTATATATTTTACATTTAAGTTTTGTATATTTTATAATTTAAATAAATATTTCAATAATTTAATACTTATTACATTTCATTAATAAATTAACATAAACATATAAATACCCAATTATTTAAATTAGAAATTCAAACTCTTTAATTACCAAAAAAATAATATATCCTATCTCATAATAAAAGCTATATATATAAAAGATAAATAATTTATTAATATCATATATATAAATAAAAATCATTTATTTTTTATATTTCATAAAATTTATATTTAAAAAAATGATTTGATACCTTACTTTAACATCATCCATATTAATTATTTAAACATTTACACTAATTAAATTATCCCTCATATGATAATCTTTATCTTCTTTTTCTTTTTCTTTGTTATTATTATTTTCTAAATTATATAAAATTTGTCATATTCTTTCTTTTCTTTTTCTTTTCTTTCTTTTTTATTATTATTTTCCAAATTATATAAAATTTTTAAGTCTGATTTAGTTTTGAGTATCAGTTAAATTATTTTTTTATGCTTTTGACATATGAGAAGTCACTTGTATGGAGAAGGCTTGCAGATACTTATAAAATTAGTCATTACTTGCACGTACTATGCTCTTATATATATTCTTACACATTTTGCACTCCCATGTATTCCTACACATTTTTATCTCTTAAAAGAAAATGAAAACTTTCATTAAATCATACAATTCACAATATATGAGTATGAATATACGAATCATTTTATATTAGTTGTTCAATTTTACAAAATATGAGTATGAAATTTTAGTTTAATTTATTGTAATGAAATGTTTAAAATTGAATGATTAAGTGTTTAAATATAAAAGATTATAATTTAATTGGTGTGAATGATAGTGAGTTTTAATTGTTATATCATTTATCAAAATATTAAATAAAATTTATTATTCTAACACTTAATTCTAATATGATATTTAAAAAAAAAGACAAATTGAATCCATTAATCTAAATTCTTCTAATTCGATATTTTTATTTTATTTATGAAACAAATCTAAATAAATTATAAAAAATTTATTTATTCACTCAACTTTATCTTTTTTAATATAATTTTAAAAATTAAAAAAATCTTCTTACAATCAACTTTTAAAAATATGGTACTACCTCAAATCAAATACACCCAATCTATACATTTTAAAATCACTTCTAAAATTCAGAGTCCTTATATCAATGAAATTCATCCCACCTTTTGAGGGACTCTCACAAAAGGACTTGCTTTACAAATTCTAATAGAATTTGTACAATTAAGTAAAAGACAATGCACTATAGCCGACCATTGATTTATTGAAGATTTTAGACATGTGACAAAGTGGCAAAAGGAATGGCACTTTAAGTCCTTATCAACGATGGAAATACCCTTATTAATAAGTCATGTAAAATTAGAAAAAAGTCCAACAATATAGAATCTCGAAAAGCATGTATCCGTTTCTTTTCCAATAGCTTACCACGGAATGCTCTTTGTTAAATGGTTAATAAATCGGATTCCCCCACCTTAAAAGAGATGAAAACTTTATTGAATTGTGTGGTGAAGGTACTCTGGGAAGAATTATGCCCTCTTTCATGGAGGGGGAACATAAACTACCATATAAATATCCATTATTGTTTATTAGTAATTATAAGTAATATAATTAAGTTATAAGTTATATTAGAGTTAGTTTATATAGAGTATTTCAAGTTTTTTTAGTCAATGACATGAAAAAACTAGGGTATTCTTATAGAGATGTTGCTCGACCTACAACACCTCTAGATCTGGCCTCACCTATAATCTTTCCCAACCCATATATTATGGAGAAATCAGATGTTATCCCAGCAGTGGAGATCGCTCTTCTAGAGGTAACTAGGTTAATTTCTTCTTTTGAAGATTTTATAGTCATTTGTAGGTTTAATGATTTTTGTGTTCGATCAGACAAGTTGCATCAATGGATTGATGCTACTTGGACAAAAAACAGTGAGATTAATTTATTTTTTAAAGGGTTTTTCATAGTCCAGTTTATGGAGCTTGAAGATTATCAGAAAGCTCTTAAGAAGGGACCTTGGTTTTGGGGAAAAGTAGGGCTCTTTGTTACCCTGTGGTTTTTTTATTTTGATCCCTTAACTATGGTGGTGTCCAAAGTGCCAATTTTGGTTCAGCTCCCAAATCTGCCTTTACCCTTTTGGCACCCCTTAGTATGTGAAGCTATTGGTAATACGCTTAGAAGATTCATCAAGATGGATTTCAAGCGATCCATAAAAGGTTTGTTACCTATGCTCATATTTTTGTTGAGGTTGACCTTAGCAAAGGTATTCCGAATTGAATCTAGCTAAAACTTGAGAATTCTCATTGGCTCCAGATGTTGGATTATGAAAACACTACTTTTAGATGTTAGCTCTACCACCAACCTGGCCATCTTCAGGGGGTTTGTCTGTATGCAGGGAAGTCAAAAAAGAAAAAGGACTAGCCTCATCCTAAAGGTTAGCAATTGTATGAGCACACTCTTCCAACTAAGGTCGCAAAAAAATTTAAAGATGGTATAGGGAAGAAAGAAGGTTCAGAGTTTTCTTGTCAAACTACATCTACAGATTATACTACAGGAGGCAGTATCAAGTGATCGCATGAATATAATTCTTTAGAATATGACAAGGATCGACCCCCATTTGATCCTCAATATAATCATGAGATTTTGATGGTTATTGCTAGTTTGATGGATCTTGGTCATCTAGAGGGTTGGACTGAAGTTCATAAGAAAAAGGGAAAAAAGGCCGTATTGTGGATACGAGCTTTGGCCATGTTTGATTGTCTTTGGGTTTTTTCCTCTTATTGGCATTTTTGGTTTGTTTTGTTGTGTGACTTTTTCACTCATTTTTTATATGACTAGCATTGTACTATACTTTTTTTATATCAATAAAGTGTGCTTTTTAATTAAAAAAAAGGATAAAACATAAAATACAATCTAGTTAAGTTTTTGAGATCTTTTCTCTAATAATTTATGACTATTGAGTAATATAGTGGATCTATTTACGTCTCTAAAATCAAGGTTGAAGGAAGAAGTCTAAAGTTGAACTATGAAATAAAGAGTTGTGACTACGACTCTTAAGGATGCCAACTCTATGTTGAATCATCTCTTTAATGAATAGAGTTACACATTTTTAATCCTTGTAATAAATAAGTTCTCATAGAGAACCTAGATTTTCTTGAAAAGGCAATAAAACCTACCACATATATCATAATGCATTGGACATCAAAATACAAAATTCTCCTCTGATTTTAGTTCATTATTACAAAGTTTACACAAACACTAATGTTGTAGAATAAAGTGTTTTGACTTCATGTAAATATGGTGAAAGCATACCCATAATTATCCCAAAGGAAATCTCAAACCAAAAAAGAGTGGTGTACTTGGGTGCAATAAAATGTCCATCTTCTATTTGAAGATGTTGCTCCAAGTAATGATATAAATTTGCTAACAATAGTTTTGATAGTTCAATCCACATAGAATTTATGTAGGATTTGTAGATCTTATCTTTGATACCTCTATGAATATCCCTTTTCATCATGTTGGGAGTATTCATGGAAAAAATATTAGGAGGTAAAAAAATTATATTAATACCCATTCCCTATATGAAACACATACTTTGAGCATGTACTAAGTGTTCATTATCCCTTATTCACATAACTTTATAGATGATTAAAGAGCCTTAAATTGATATATTATGCCCAATTTTTGTATCTACCATACATCTTAATTTATGAAATAATGTCACTAAAATATGAATGGGGTGGATGTCAAAATTAGTAAAAATAATTGCATGTGGAACATGCCATTTTTCTCATAATTTTTTTAGATAACATGGAAAAAATAACTTTATCGACCGATCCCAATAGTGTTGGAGGCAATCCCATGCAATAATAAACTTTAAGGGATATCAAATAACATAATCTTGACCAAATTAATATGAGCAACCACTACATTAGTGAAAGATATTCAAATATAAGTAAAGGTGAGGAGATATGGATTTACAACAACTTTAAAGAATATTTTGGCAATAAAAATTTACTTTGTAATGAATCATATATATATATATATATATATATATATATATATATATATATATATTTGAGTCATCTTGGTAAGGATTTTAATGGCCTGCTTTTATGTTGCAACACTACAAAAAATTTAATGTGTGTGACTACAATTATTCTGAGATAAGGTTGTAATAAAATGATTTTGTAGATTTTAAAATGTGAACACATTAAAATTATAGAATTTTTTTGAACACATTAATTATATGGGAAGCCATCAATGTCTACAACTTTATCATTCACCATATGAGTCACTACCTCTTGCATAGCATCCACAGTGAGGAGTCTATTGCAAGCTGTTCACTAAGCAGGATTGACTTTTCAAGGCACCATTGCGAGACACTGCTAAAGGGTTATGTCATGCTCTACAGAGGACACTTGATCTTTAAAACCCTATTGATAATGGTAGATTAAAGCTTGAATAATTTGTGGTGTCTTTGATAATCTCCTACTAGCATCAAAGATATCTTTAATTTGCTTCTTTGAATTTTTAGCTCTATGCATTTAAAAGAACTATTTGGAGGCTTTATCCCCTATCTTGAGCTAGTGAAGTCTATCTCTAATTTGAGATCCCCAAGCATTGTAATTATCTACAATCTAGATGCAATGCTATAAATAAAAGAATCTGACCTACAATATCTCATTAAAGGGATCCTTTTCTAGGGCTAAAGCCACATGACTAAGCTCAAAGGAAGTAGTAGAGTAAGAATGCCATCAAAGTTTAGCAAGTTGGCAGCCATAGATTCTCAGAAAGTGAGAAGTCCTAATGGCACCATTCCACCAGAGAATCTAACCAAAATCTTGGGTTAGATGAGTATCTAGATTTTAAACTATATGAATATGAATCATAGTGGGCCCATGCTTGAGCAAGGACGTATTGGGGAAGAATTGGGTTTTATGAACCTTAGGTTTCATGAACTGCCATATCACTCAAAATCAAATGGGGGAGTGATAAAAAATCCCAAAATCTAATAGAGCCTACACAAGAAGAGAAAAACTGTTATCAAAGGAAAAATATAGTTGATTAGACATCATTACTTAATCTTGGTGTTTCAAAATCTGGTAAGGCCATCCCTGAGATTTTTTTAGGTGTACCACAATCTATCCACAGTGTGATGTATCAAATTTGGGTAATAAAATCCCCATTTAGTGTACATATAATACCACACCTCCCTTTCATCAACTGCCCAACATATTGCTAGGTGTCCCACTTTGTCTTCGGTAGACGCAACCATATTAAAGTCACCACAAATGACCCAATGAGCATCGGGGAGATCCTTCATAATCTATCACCATAAATGAGTACGCTTAATGGCATAATTTGAAGCGTAAATATTAATAAATCTATAGGAATGGCTTTCAATGTTGAAAAGGGCCAAAACTAACCAATTGGTAGGGTCCACTCCAAATTACACTAAGTACGAGCACCACCTTTGATAAATAAATGTGATCACACCACCACATCCTACCTCATGATTACTATGCAGAATACTACTATCATGCTAGATAGAGTTATTGATTATCATTAATAAAAAATCTACCACCTTCACTTCTTGCAAACAAAGAATGCCAATCTTGGGAAACTTCCTTTTGAAATCATGCACAACAAACTTGCATTTTGGGTCTATAAGACCGTGAATATTCCATGAAAAATAATCCACAAATGATGGGTGTCGAGAGACATATCCTTACAGTTGGTAGGGTCCACTCCAAATTACACTAAGTATGTACACCACCTTTGATAAATACATGTGATCACACCACCACGTCCTACCTCATGATTACTATGTAGAATACTACTATCATACTAGATAGAGTTATTGATTATCATTAATAAAAAATCTACCACCTTCACTTCTTGCAAACAAAGAATGTCCATCTTGGGAAACTTATTTTGAAATCATGCACAACAAACTTACATTTTGGGTCTATAAGACCCTAAACATTCCATGAAAATTAATCCATAGATGATGGGTGTCGAGAGACATATCCTTAGAGTTTAGGCCTTCTAAGACATCATAGTGATTCTATAAGAAATGCCCACTATTGGCATTTAAAAAAATCTAGTTCTACTTTATTTCTTCATAGCATATTCAACTTGATACTCTCCCTCCAACTCTTCACACCTCCTAGGAGGGTTGAAAGAGTGTTTGGGTGCATCTTGTCAAGTAGGAAGTGGTATAAAGGTTGGTTGCAAGTCTAAAAAAAAGGGAAGAACTGGGTAGAGAATCCCCTGGACCATGAGATATAACATTGGTTGTAATATGGGCATTATAGACCCTAGGTTTTTATATCACTTTTGGAGCTTTAGCTTGTGACTGAGAAGGCTCTTTCTTGATAGGAGCTTGGTCGTATGGGCTATTAATTGTTGATGACTTGCATCCTTTAAGATTTCCTAGATTTAAGCTTTTGGATTTAATTCAGTTATTCTTCTTCCCTATTGTAGTTCATCCTTCCTTTGTTGTTTTTTTCCAGCTTCTGAAGAGGGCTTATGAGAGGATGAGTGATTGGGCACATTTTTACAGGCTAGCTAAAGGGGACAGTCTCAAATTTTATGGTTGGTGGTTTGGCAGAAAAAGAATGTACTAGTAAAATTGATATATATAACCCACTAGGAGTGTCTCACATCCCCAACTTGAATCTCCACAAACTCTTTAAGGTCCCAGGAAAGGTCTACCTCCACATAAACCTACTTTTTCAACCTAACAGAGTAGAATGTAGTTTGCTCATGGAAAATAACCTGACCTATGAAAGAAGCAATCTAGTGAATAAAATACCAATAGGGTAACTACAGACCTAGAAATTATACCTAAACTGGGACCTTGAGAGCAATGTGCTCAGAGACTACAAAGTCTTGTGTCTAAGGGGAGAGAACCATGAGTGAGTTCCTAACATACCATGTGGTTGACTTATGGAGAATACCTCCTGCATGGGAAGGATTGGCAAAATGACATAGAAAAAAACCCTTGGTCATATTCTAGACACTCTCAAGCTTTATGCCATGAGCAGTCTAGTGGGCTTGAACCTAGGATCTAAGCATACTTTCAGAGGGAATTTGACCCATAAAATAACATATCAAATAGAACTATTCTATCTATTAACAAGTAGATTTAAATTTTGGAATGGGTAAAATAACATCAAGCTCTGAAGCATTACCTCATGGTAGACCTTCAGTATGAATTTTCTTGGGTGCTTGTAGGGGGCCATTGCTTGATGCTCCACCATTCTCCTCCACATTTGAATCAGCTAGGGGAAAATGAGGAGAAGTCATTAAATAGGATGGCCTCGCTCAAAGGTGAAAAACACTAAAATGCAATAAATGTTAGTCCCACAAGCAACCTAACAAGGGTCATGGTATGCAGCCAAGCTGACTTAACAAAAAATCAAGGGCCGACTCAATGACGTGCATGGAGGAAACCCTAACAGAGCTTTTTCCATGAATTTTTTTGTTATTTCCATCAATATTAAATAAGTGGTTGATTTATATCAATACAAGGGTACATTAGACTTTGTTTTCTAAAAATGAGTCTTTGTCTCTTAGAAATAAATTCCAACTAATTTTAAATACGTTAAGTATTCACATTATATATGAGAAGTGTATATGTAGACTTTATTTATGTAAAAAATATCTAAATTTAACCTTTAGGTCCTTTATTTAATTTTAGAAAAATATATAAAGGACCTTCAAAATCTTTAAAATCTTCTCAACTAAATTTTTTGAGCAATATTTTAACTTTTTTTACTTGAACTACTTTCTCAATCTTTAGAATTTTCCTAACTAAAGATAATAATCATTGGATTCTTTTCACTTGAAGTGTCTAATAAAATAAGTAATCAGTTATAAACATGTAAGGATAATACATGTATATAAGCTGAAAAAAAGACAGATTCAAAAGAGAAATAGTTTTGAAAACCTCAATTAATTATAAAATAAATCTTGGACAATCAATAATCATGTTTATTTTCATAGAGTATTGATGTGTAGGCATTTAGATTCCAAATAAAATCACCAAGCTTTGATTAGTTATCTTGATTTAGGAATTCATGAACTAAACTATGATTGTAAATATATATGTAAGCATGTCTTATAACATTATACAATGGGCATGCTAGGATAAAATGAGCTTCATTCTCAATTTTATTTGAGGTAAAAAATTTATACATTAATTTTTTCTAAAGTGTTTTGGTGAGTGTCAATCTATCAGTTTCAGTAAGAAGCTCATGTAAGTTAGTTCTTAGTTTTGAAATCATAGTATTTTTTTATATTAAAACTATATATGGTTAGAGGTAGACACCTACAATGATTATTGTTAAAATAAATTAGTATTTTTTATGCATATGAATCATTAGTTTAAATTAGAGTCTTATTGGTGTTTTTTCATGTGATTTTTCCTTCCACTTTCTCCTTTATTGGATCCCACATTTTTTTTCTCTTTGCTCTATTTTCCTTGTGTTGCAGGATTACTATTTTTTTCCTCTCTTTTCTTCCTACCTTTTTTATTACTAAGATGGAAGCAACACTCTATTTATTATACACCAGATAAAATCAATAGCCTATTGATTGCATCCTTTTTGTTTTGTGGATGATTTCCCCCTCCTTTACCTCTTTTAGATGCTTGGATCGATGATTATTATTTTTTTTATATTTATATTGGTAGGCTTGCATTCTAATAGGTTCCTATTTAAAAATTCAAGAAGTTTGTATATGAAAAGCCTCTTAGGGGAATTTTAAAAACAGGGATCAAGAGGATTCAAGTCTAGACACATAACAAATGCTACATTTTTCTCTCAAGGACCACTCAAATAAGTTCAAAGGTTTTAGTTTCACCTTATATCAAAAAAAATATAAATTTAATGTTCATATAGTTGCACTTTATTATCTCAAAGAGAAGGTGAAACCCTATTTGAAATTACATTCACATGCATGAGAGCTACATTGTCTTTGATTCCATGGGATATGTAGCTATAACTTCTTGAGAGGATTCCTGAGTTAACTTACCTTACACTTATTTATTTCTCTTGCTACACTTTTTGAAGAATTAGGTCAAAATCCAAAGAGAAGACAAATATGACATTTTTGCCATGAATTTAGTGAATCAAAGCTATGGGATATTTGACATCATAATTTACATCTACCTAAAAAGTTATAAAACTAGAATAGGAGTAAAGTAGACGAATGGTGCCTTGGTACACAGTTTAACAACAATAGAGGTACACATTCAAAACACTATCAATTCTCTATGGGACATAATTGGAGACCTATCAATTATGTCCCAATGAATTTTGTAGTTCCATATTTAATGGTTTTAGTCCAAACAAATTTTAAATCATGTTTCAAACTCTAGAATTTCATAAAACTGACCATGCATGTTTTTTTAATTTTTCTTTACTTTTTTTAATATTTCATTGCTTTTTCAATCATTTGTTATACTTTTAGTTGCTATTTTTAAGCATATTACAGATTTTATTGTCGTAGTATCTTATTATATCTTAGATCTATATTTCACCCTAATGTTAATTGTTTGTACATAAATTCATTACCTTATTGCATTAAATAATTAAAACAATATGATAGATATTCATGTTTGCACTTCAACATTTGGTGTAAATAGCACTGCAAATTGGGTCAAAGTTGTGTCGCCAAAATTTACTTTTTTTCACGAAACTTATTTGTAATGTTAACCACAAGTTAAATTGATGCAAAAACCCAATGCATTTTATGTCACAAAAATCATTGAAATTAAAAACAAAAAAGTGGGAGGGACCATAAACCTTCCCACTTCATTTTTATTTTTACATCATTGACAAAGAAAGGAGGCAATGAGATTGAGAAAAAAAGGGATAAAAGACACCTTGAGAGAGAGGAAACATCAATAATAAAGAGGGAGAATGGGAAAACAAATAGGAATAAAATGATGGTAAGAAAAAGGCAGACAGAAAAGGACAAAAACATGTTTATATACCAACAGATTTTGGGGAGTAAAGTAAGAGTAAGAGGAAGGGGAAGAAGTAGAGGGAAACAAGAAGATATCCACTTATAGATGAAGAAGAAGAAGATTATATTAAACCCTTAAGAAATTAAAGATCAAATGTATGTAATTTTTTAATTTTTTGTATATATTTAATTTATATTTATTTAATTCTAATAAAAACTATTAATAAACACTTTAAAAAATCTTAGAAAAACTATTAAATAAATTTCTAGAAAACTTATGAAGTAAACTCTAAGAAGAAAACCCTAAGACAAGCCCTAAAGAATTCTCAAAACCCCTTCAGAAAACATTGATAATCATTTCACTTTCATGTACATGCTTATATTTTACTCAATTGATAGTAGTATCTCTGAATGCTCTAGTTTTGCTTGTATCTAGCTTGTATGTAAATTGTTTGCCAAAATTCTCAATTTGGTTTTTTTTGTATTTCTTGCATATTTCTATATCTATTTGTCAATATTAGAGTTTTATAAATTAATTTTTATATTGTGCTTCATTTTTAATCTCTCTTGAATTGGAATAGTTTCCCTTTCAAATTTGATTTCCACATCTATTTGTATAATATAAACATATCTTTAGCATGCTCTAAGTTTATAAACAATCATAATTACTTCACAACTTTGTACTCATCCGGCATTTTATTGTGTCAAGTACATATTCCTACTTGAGTTATTTCATACATACTATCATTACCTTGTCATTGTAAAATTTTATTTTGAAATCATTTGGAAACATATAGGAAATGCTCTTCCTTTATTCATATAAAGCTTACTTGAATTCTTTGGCAACTTTGACATAATAGCTTGATACCATTATTATTCTTGTTATACTTACACCTTAGTTTAATTTTAAGTATTCCTAATTGTCTCTAATGAATGTTTGAAATATTAACATATGCAACTAGTAAGGAATCTTCTAGAAATATTATTAGGAGGGCATTGCATGCTTTGGGTTGTGGTAGGTCCAATATTTGTGCTACCATAAAACATGATATCAAGAAAAAATAGTGTATTCCCTTCCTTGCTTATCAATTGAGTGCACGATGATACACTAAGAACTACCCACCCATCAAGCACCCTCGATAGTCTTCGAGTGGTATGATTGTACACTTTAGGTACACAAAATTTAAACTTTATTTTTTAATTACTTTTGTATATCATTTGAATTCCAAATTTCATTATTTATTAGTTATTAACACAATCATTAGTGTATTGATAATAAATAAAATGATGAGAAGGAGCATGGCACTACGACAAGTCAACATCCTTTCTCTGCTATGAATGACCCAATTCAAAGGTATAATTTTTAGTTTTATTTTTTAAATAGAAGTATTGGAATTATTTCTAAAATTAATTTTGTTTTTGGGTTATGATGATAGTGGAGGATGAGAGGGATTAGGGTGTGGGGACAAGTTGACATCCTTCCTCTACTAATATGGACTCAACATAGAGGTAAAAATTTTATTTTTATTTTCTAAATTATTGGATTTCAATTAATTATAATATTACTCTAATTTTTAGGTTTTAATAATAAGTATACTACTATGGACATGTGGAAGATGAGGTTGGGATTATATGTCATTATTTGTTTAATTCTAGGCCCTGTTATGCCTAATTTTAGTACCCCTACTTTTTTTAAAGGTCTCAACATAATCATTTTTGGCATATGATAATTTATTGTCAGAACATTTAAATCTATTGTTGGGGACCAACTTATTTGTATTTGTTTAATTATTTATTTCTTTTCTTATATTTGAATATGAAATATTTATATGTTAAGTGTTTAAATATTCTAACATTATTTTGAGATGATTTGTAGCATAAGATTAATTAAATGATATAAAAATCATTTAACTACATTCAAAAATCTAGTATGTTTATATTTCATCTTTATAATTCAATTAGTATGCAGTCATGATCATCATAGTTGGTATTCACTATCCTATTTGGTGACATGGTTTTATGTGCATAGAATATGCTTTCAAGTTTTCATAAGGTGATAAATATTGCATGACATATTTGGTGTATAAACTCGATGGTATTTGTATTGATAATTGGTTACAAGGTTTTATGTTCTTGATAAATGACCACATTGACAAACATGGGTAAAGCAAGAACATGTACATAATTTTTAGTCTTGATTTTTCCACCTCTCCAATTGGAATGCATAGTTTCATGATTGCAACATTTTTTTTTTGCAACATAGTCTTAACAACTCTTTGCACATGGTTGAAATAATCCTCTTGCATACTTCCAAGGTAATATACACATGTTATGTTTGGTTAGTTATAAGATTGATATAAATATGCATATTGTGTAACCTTGTGTTACGTACCATGGTCACTTTTAAGTGTGAGGCATATTTGGTATGGTCATTTGGCATGTTTTTTATTTTGTAATGTTTTGAATATTTTGAAATTTTACATATAACAACTTAGTTATATTTTAAATAAATGCATAAATTGCATTATATTTGATTATTTTAAATGCATTAGAGTTATAGTGGTTGAAGTATGTCATTCAAACAAGGTGGATTGGATTTGGCAGTGGACTGATTTAATTTTGTTTTTTTAATCCTCGTCTCAATATAGGATATTGTGGTAGCAGATTTGGAGATGGCTTTTGAAAGTTTGCGAAGTGTTTAGTGTTGTTTTAATTTTGGTTCTATCAAGCAAATACTTTGTAGAGGATTTTGTCCACTACTTTAATGGACATGTCACCCATTTGCATTAACTGTTGGTTATAAAAACTATCTTGACATAAAAGGTTTCATTTCTTGGCTTGAAAACCATTTTTGGTCAAGCTCATTACAGAAGCCACACTCTGCAGGTTTACCACTTGGATTTAGACATCATTTTTTGCTTGTTTCAAGTCTCATTATAGTGCACATATATTCTGCTTAGGTATATAGTTGGTTATTTTTGTTTAAAATATGCATTTGTAATTTGCACTCACCATAATAAAACTTTTATACATGAATAATATTATTCTTCGATGGTTTCTTAGATGAAGATGCATTTCATGTTGTTTAAGTGAAGTCTTTGAAAGAAGATAATATGTACATAACATTTTTTCGTATAAATAAAATGAATCTATATCAGGACTATACATTTGTTTCACATTTATAAGAAGGTTTTAGTTTGAAAAATCATTGAATTGTTATAATGTGAAGCCAGTTTTGAATATTTCTTGTATATTGAATATTTTGTTGAATGTTAGCTTCTCATGCATGTTTATAAAAAGTTTGTCTTTCAAGAAGTAGTGCATGTATACAATGATTTGCATTTTAAATGTTCTAATACCTAATAATATTGACATACTATTAGTATGATTGAATTTTTCTATTGAAAATAGATTTCTTTAAAAAGGGTTCAAAAATAAACATGATACAATCTCATTCACCTAGGTAAATATGTTTTTTTAATGAAGATATGACAAATTATTGTTGGTTTTTTACTAAACACCCAAGATGACATAGGGTATAATATTTTTTTACTGTCATGCACGTTGTATGTCATTTATTTTTGAGTTTTTGCATTTGAAAAGACTTTGAGTTGGTCTATTTTGAAATGGAAAAATAGTTAACTTTCTTGAAGCTCATCTGCATAAAATTTCATTTCATGAATTCATATAATAACATGTTAAGTTTATGAAATTATCTCCATACATTTTTTGGAAACATATAGGTTTGTTATCTTCTTGAGATTACAAGTGTTAAAGGATTTTTCATGCAATTGGTGTAATGTTTTTGTTGTTGGGTGTTTACATTTAATAATTTTGAATTGATTTATAAGTGATAGAAAATTGATAAGTTTTGTGAGGATATTTTTAGTCATTTCTATTACATAAGGTTTTATGAAAAATAAAGCAACACAAAAGTGGTTATGATGACTTGATATGAAAGGGTTTTTCAACATTCTTCATACGAATGATATATGCATATTTTTGTTTTGGTACATTGAGTGTACTTAGTTGTTAAGATGTTTGTCTTGTCTTAGGTTTTACAATATTTTCTTCCAGTCACTCATTTGCATGAATTTTGGTAAATATTGCATTCAGTAATCAAATAGAGTATTTAGTTGATTGGCTCGGTTGGTATTTTGATTTCTAAAAAAATTTATGGTTGCATGCATAGGTTATATGAATGAGAATTTTTATGTATCAAAGTGTTATGAAATTTTGAAGTTTCTTCTTGGAAAAGCTTTGGTGTTAAATGTTTTTTGTCTTGGGTATTAATTTCTAAAATGTACTGTGAAGTATCATATGAACATTGACATATTTGGGTAGTCATAATGTAATTTGTTGTTGGGATGTGTGCATTTAACAAAATGGATTTGAATTTAGGGTTTCTAAACTCATTTTTTACATAAGTTCATGAGAATTTGCATTCAAATATGAATAGATATAAACTTGCAGAGAGTTATTTATTGAAATTTGTAAAACTGATGAAACCTGGCCTTGCACTACTCTGAAACCATCAACAAACTGATACAGACCTATCTAGAACATTCATTCCTTGTAGCCCTGTTTTCCCTGTTTATTGGCCATAACTCCTTCTAGGTTAACTCAATCATGGAATTAAAACCATTTATGGATACCCATTAAGCCTTTATATAACATACTGAAAAATATCCTAAGGTTACTTTGTACGGAATTGTACTTTCTTCTTTAGACCCTGTTCTAATTAGCCCTCCTTGAATGCAAATCTTCTTGTCCAGAGTAAAGTACAGACTTTCTAATCAAACCAAGCACCATTATAGATACCCATTATCTTATTACAGGTGAATCAATCATTTTTTAGGGCACTTCTTTGGAGAAATCCACTTTTCCTCTATTGGCCTACACTCTTCCCTTCACATGCACCTAGGTCTCACTTGGCAATTGTTCTTTTCCATACTTATACATATTTTAGCACCTTCAGAACACTTCCAAAAGTTTTATAACATCATAAAGGTTCAGATTACAAAGTTTCAAGATTTTTCAAGCGTTAAAACTCATTTTGAAGGCTTGAACCTAATTCAGGATTTTTCCTTGGACAGTCACAGGCCGAGAGCTAATTAATTTTGATGGGAGTATTCTAGGTTGATTCAAGGGTTAAAAAATATTTATAGGGTCTTTTTTACTTCCCTAAACCTTCTCAAAAAATAATAAATTCATTTTGATTAATATTTTAGGAGTTATGTCCTTTTTAGTGACTGGGAACACATTTTTCTGCACTGTTCCAAAACTACAGGCCTGTATTTTGACCATAACTTTTTATAGGTTGCTCCATTCGATCTAAAACCACTTTAATTGGATTCTTAACTCTAAGGTGCATCTACACACAAAATTTCACAACTTTTAATTGAGTAAATCTTGAGATATACTCATTTTTCCAACCGTGGCCTAACTTTCTGTCCACACAGGCTGAGAGCTTATTGTGGGAGATTTTGGATATCAAAAGGGGTTTTTAAAGCCTGGTTTCTCTTCCCTTAAGTTTATATTTGTCTAATAGACCTGTCTTCATGTCATAATGAACCTTATGCAAACATTTTCACATGGATTTTCCCTTAGACAGTGGGTTGTAGTATACAGGCCTGAATATCCTGTTTGGGCCTGTTTAGGCTTCTTATGACATTCAAAGCTCTTAAGACTTCTTGGTCACATAATACAGTTTAAACTCATTCTCAACATATAAAGTAACCAGTCTACATGTATTTTTCTAAATGTTCTCAAGTGAACTATCATCCATTCACACATACATATACACACACAGGCCTGTTTACTAGAATTTCATAAAGAGACCATAACATGAAACAAAACATTCATTCTCCTTAGATCAAATGGAAGACTTAAATTTCAATATCAAAGTCCATATCTTTCAAAGCCTTGTCTGCTCCTTCAAACATTCTTTGCTCCTTCTCTCATTCTTTAACATCTCTTGAGTGAGGTCCTACCTCACTAATTCTTTTCTCTATCCTTCATTCTATCTTCTTCCCCTTGAATGAGAGGACTTTTCCTCTCTGTCCTTCTTCTCTTCTACACCCCTCTCATCCTCTCTTCTCTTCTCCTCCTCTCTTCTTTTCTCCTCTTCTCTCCTTAATGAATTCTCTCTTTTTGTCTTTTCAAGAATCTCTCTCCTAACTTCTACGCCCAATTTGGGCTTAAGGCAAAACAATATGCTGTTTGAAAGTTTTAACAATTTACTAAGGTTGAAAATAGTTTCAACCATTTCCCCTTTATTTCCTCAACAATCTAACAATCACTTTTTACCTTTTTACTTTCACTTTTTGATAATTACATTTTACTCTTAAGGTGAAATATTTTGAAATCTCACAATTTGGAGGGAAAACCAAAAATTGAATTTTCATGCTAGAATTTGAACCATTGTAGATGCTCTTGCATCAAAAACAATTGAATATGTAGAAATATTTAAATTTGTTATAATTTTTTGTTTTGTTGTCAATGGTAAATGATTTAAAAAAAAATTTGGGCTTCAAATTATTTTTCATTGTGTGATATTTGATTATAAATTTTTATTTTTATTTTATTTCAAATTAATATGTTAGGGTGGATCCCAGATTCCCATATTTCAGGGAGAAATGTTTGGGGAATGTTTGGGGAAGAGATAGTGAACGCCAAAGTGATGAAACCCATTCATGGGATAGTTCTCATGCGAGATATTTTCATGGTCGTAAGACTACCAAAACTTTTTCCAGGCCTTTTCATCATGGAATTCATATTTCTTTCATTTTTATGTATTTGATCATATATTTTAGAACTTTCCTGATAAAATTCTAGTTTTTTAGGTGAAATTCCATGGTACATCTCATAGAGGCCCGAGGATATCCCCTTTAGATATCTCATCCATATGGCTGAGGTTCTCCAAGTGAGTCTTCTCAACGCATGCATATCTTAATTGGATCTATTCTTAATGATTCCACTGTGTTTGATCATCCTAAGTTCATTACTGAGATAAACCTTAATCATGTTAATCTATCCCCATATTTGGCCTTGATTACTAAACCATCTTTACCTATGTTATATAAACCCATCTCTTCTACTAATAAATGTGTTGGTAGCCCTACGAGTCAACCCAATGTGACACATGTGCTAAATAAAGTGAAGCTAGATGTTGATAATGATTGTGGAGGCACTAGTTTGATTTACTTGTTGCCTTCATAGAATATACAGAGTATTAGGTAGATAAAGGGATCCCACACATTAATCATGTTTCTAACAATGACTCTGATAGATATAGTTGTGATATATTTGACTTTATGTTTCATTTTTTTGATATACTAATATATTGTTGTCATGAATACTTTGCAGTTTTGAATTTCTATTGATAGATGTATTTTTAACAATAATATAGTTGGTTTATATGATAGCATTTAAACTTTTTTTTTAGAAAAAAGAGTATTCATATAATTTATTATGCTTAATTTTGATCATTTATTATTATTGGATAAATGCTACTTTATGTATTATAATATTAAAGAAGTTTAGATTATTTAATATTAGTATTTTTGAATTATTCATTGTATGAGTAGTAAATGTCAAAGCAAATCAAATTTATTATTTAACTTCATGAACTTAAAGTTTAAATTATAAATTTATAAACTTTATAACTTATAAATTAAATTAATTATTATTAATTGAATTTTAAAATTCAATTAATTTATAGTTATAACTAATTAAAGTTTGTTATAACTTGAGTCATAATTATTTCAAGGAAGAGTTACTCTATAAGAAGATTTAAAACACAATAAAAAGAGAGAAACATATAGGTATCAAGAGCTCTTCTAAATTTGAAAGTTGTTCATCTCTTTTCTTTTTTTGTACAAACATCTCTGAGATTGAATGATCATTTATAGATAAATTAAACAATATATTATGTGATTGTGAAAAAATTTATTTGAATAACACATGTATATTTAAGTTTATTAATTTATTCATAGTTGATTATATGAAGATTATCCAATATTAATAACATTTGATGATTATAGATATGTTCTTACATATGCACATAATTTTTTGTACTTGATCCGAATAATGATGAATACTTCATAGTTTGCTATAAAATTTTAAGCTATTAATTGTACTTTGATTTTCATTTGGAGATCATGTTTCTAATCAGACTCATTCAATTACTTCTCAATAAATTTAGTTTAATATCTATAAGACGATTTTTATTTCAAGTTTCACACATATTTATTTATGTTTTAATTAGATTTCTCTTCATTTTTGTTTTAGTTATATTTTAATTCTGTTTTAGATAATTTTATTTCTATTTTTAGTATAGGTTTCTTTATTTTCATTTTACATTTCATTTCCTATTTTTATTTACTTCATGCATGTTTTAGATTAGATTCTTATTTATTTTGTGTTGCTTACATTGAGTTTATTCCACTTTATAGTTTCTCGTTTTATATAATCTTTTTACATTGTTTTGGTGTAGTTTTAAGTTGCTTAGTTTATTGGTTAAATTTTACATAATTGTCTTAAGTCTATTTATTTAATTTATCTTTTATTATCGTGTTTGTCTTATTTTAATAAAAAATTATTATTAAATCTTATAAGTAGTTTTATATTTCTTAGTTTATTATTTAATAATTCTTAATTTCTAGTTGATAGTTGTTAAGTGATTCTGATAATCTTCATTTTTGTTTCATTGTTACGTTTTTACTTTCATTTTTTATATTTGACATTTGATTTTTTTTTGGTTACTTTTATTTTAGTTTATTTTAGACTTTGTGGCATTAAGAGATTGATAATAAATTTATGTGGATTACAAATATTTCGTTGAAGAGATTATCTCTTTCATAAGCTTGACTTTGTTAGATAGGTTAGATCATATAGATTTAATATGATTTTAATTTTATAATGAAAAAAGTATTTGGTTTCTAAATATAATTATGCATAATCCAATGTTTGATTGCTAATTTATTCTCAAAATAAATAAAAAACCCTTTGCACATCTTAGGATCAATATGTGTTTCATACATCCCCTACAATTAAACTAGTTGGATTCCATCTTGACCTTCACTATAAGCAAAAATATTGATTCATTAATGTGATAATTTTCACCATCAATAAGCTCCATAAAAAAGTGTGTGTGTGTGTGTGTGTGTGTGTGTGTGTGTGTGTGTGTGTGTGTGTGTGTGTGTGTGTGTAGAAGTATTTTTATTATTTTATTTCTAATGTTTACTTTTATTTCATGTCCATGTCATTTGCATTATGATTACCTTACATCGAGTAGCATGACAAGTGTAAGACCCTCTTATCTTCATTGAGGTGTGAGATGACGGGAGGGCTCCCATCTAACTTTGATGACAATATCCTACCTAGATTTGAAGGAGATGATGAAGAGGCTCCACCTCACTCTAATGATGATAGTCCCTCTTGTATGACACTTGAAGAGTACATCCACTGATCACCTGACTCCTTTAAAGTGAGGTTATATGTAAGTGAAAATATATAAATATTAGATGATATTTGAGGCAAGAAAGTATATTAATTTATGTTATTTATGCTTTTCAGGTTATGTTATTTAATTTTTTCAATTTTGATGTTTTAATTTTTTTCACTTTTTGTTATTTAAGTTTTTTAATTTCATGATTTAACATTTCAATTTTATTTTAAATTTATTTAAAATATAGTCGACATTGAATTTATTTTTTTATTTTAAATGTTTCAAACAAATAATAATTACGTGAGCAAAAATAAAATTGCGTGAATATTACAACATTAAGTACAAGAATTTGTCAATTGAGCATATAGACAATACCTTATCAAAGCAATTAAACATGAATCAAGGAACTCCTACTATAACATAAAAATAATTTTAAAATATGTGACTATTGCACTTAACAAGATGAGGAGGTATATGAGTGTATGGCCGAGCCTAAATTCATATTAATTATTATTTTATAATTTATAGATTTATAACTTTTTATAATTCTAATATTTTTTAAATCTTTAATTTGCAAATCGCATACTGAGGAAATACATGTGGATGGGAGAAGGCTTCGACCTCCTAGTGTAAAAATAAATCATTTGAACATGTTGTGCAACAATTATCTTGAGCATGATAGAAAAGTGGTTATATACTAGTTGCCAAATTTGATTTAATCTTAAAATTTGTTCATTTTTTATATTTAACTAATTATATGTTTTACATTTATTATAATTAATATAGAGATCAAGAGTAACCAAGACAAGGCCCAAGAAACGAAAGTGAGTTAGGGGATGTTGGTGACTTATCGCTTATGACAAATGAACGAAAATGAAGTTGCACACCACTTTGTAATTTTTAATAAGCTATTTTACATAAATTGTAAATTTTAATGAGTTACACACACACACACACCTCATTTTATGATATACATTTTGTTGTAGGATAAGTGCTAAGGTTTCAAGGAGAAAAAATAAGTGAAGAAACCACTGAAAAGCATTGGGATGGGACATTAAAAACTTCAATGATTGGGCTCATTCTAAAGAATGTGTCAGTAATAAATTTATGATTTGATTTATTGCAGTTGTAATTAATTATGTAAATTGTAATCTTAAACATTTATATGACAATTAAATAATGTTTTTACAAATGGAGAAATCATTTGTTCTAGTTGAGAGTTCTAATATTCAGAAGGATGAGGAGAAGGATCTTGATTGTGTACAATCTTACATGTATGATGATATTGAGCTAAAAGATGAATCATTATATATATATAACCCTAATGTTTTGCTAAAAGATGAGGAGGAGGATGACTAAGATGTAGAATAGAGAATTGTATCTTCTTCTTTTTTAAATTTTACTCTCCCAAGAATCATACTTTGATAGATGAAAAAGTAAGGAATTTCTCATCCAAAACCTTATTTTTTATATTTATATTTATATATATATATATATATATATATATATATATATAAATAAAAATTCATAATTTATAATTTTCTTTTTTAAGTACATATTATGTTTTTTGATATAACCATGTCAAAGTTTATAATATAATTTTGAATGTTCTAATGCATAATAATTATATATATAAATACATACAATATATATTTAAATAATATAATATATAAAATATGTAAATATAATATATAAATAATAAATATTTGTCATTACAAATAATTATATTATATATATATATATATATATATATATATATATATATATATATATATATATATAATCTATTAGTGGAAATTTTGTTTCTTATTTTATAGAATTGGCAGTGTAAACTTGGTGCATACATAAATTCGGTGCAAACTTGAACCTACTAAAAATGTTTAGTGGTTTCAATTTCACATCGACTTCACAGCACCAAAATTGATGCAATATTTTGAAATTTTTGGGGTAAAATGTTTGAAAAATATCAAATTTTGATAGAATTTTGACCCAAATTCGGACACTAATTTCACCTAGTGTAGTAGTTTTGGGATTGATTTTATTTTTGTAATAAGATAACTTTATTTTACCTTTGATATTTTCATCAATCCAAAACCTTTCAAATATTTTCCTTTCAAATTTCAAAAAAGGGACGAGCCCAGGATCATGCCGCAGACAAATTTGGTAGAATGGATACCCTTCAATCCTTGGCACCTAAGCCAAAAAAATATTTTGTACACCTAATCCATATAAAAGTAGGGTTCCAATCCAAAAAAAAAAATCAAATTTAGATCTACATCACATGGTAGCATTATTTCATCATGAATGCCTCAAAATTTTAACAATTTAGCAAAGTATTTTTTCCAACCCATTTTTAGGCGAGGTGCGCCACACATGATTATTGAGCATTGATATGAGGGTTATATTGTTCTAATATTATTAGCTTGTGCTTATTTAACTTATATGGTCTTAACTCTCAACAGTTTCAATGAGAAATATATATGAGAAAACTCATAAAATAAGATAGATTGGGTTTAATTTATTTGATAAATAATAATAAAAGAAAAGGGACCCTTATTTTGTGATACAAAAAGATCGGATCAAAAGAAATAAAAGTAATGTTCAAGAGAATAAAATAAAATACGCAAAACTCCAAAAACCACGTAACAATCACGCCAACAAACTAGACAAAAAAATTGAATATAATTTTAAAATTATAAATTATTTTTAAATTTCTTAAAATTTATCCCATTTTTTCCGCCCTATGTCCCTCCCAAAACTTCACAACCGTAGAGTACCACTGACGTGTCAATAAAGTCTCGAGTCATTGGGTAAATCCACGTGGTGGACTCCTATGTTGGATCTAGTATTTTCTATTGGAATTTGGTACGTTTGGCAGGGACATGTCGGTCGCCACGATTGAACGTGACCGCTCATAGGAGGTGATATCGTAAAGTATACGCAATCAGAAAATGACCGCACAACTAAAAGTTCAAAAATTAAAACGCGTGGGTCCCACGTCGACCGACCAGGATACAAACTTGTGATTGGCAGTATCCCGTCTTTTGCGGAAGCCACGTCGCGGGCCCCACTTTCGTTGGGTGGGGAGTGGAATAAACAGACGTTCATGTTTTTTCGATTAAAAACACAAAAAGAGTGGCGTGCCCATTAAGGCGGAGGAATATATGATACCATGTCAGCCTATCATGTGCCACAATGCTTTTGCTTCTTTGTTTTGCCCTAAATAAAAAAGTTGGTGGAGAATGGTTGAAAGTAATGACCCCTTGTTTTATATATATATAATTTCAATTGGGTAGTGAAGAATATAGTATCATCTTAACACGTTAGGGTATTGATAGGGTTCGGTTTTTACAACCCAAATGTCCATTGTGTGTTAGTTTATTCACCAATAAGATCTTAATTTGAAATAAAGAGGTCGAAAAATACATAGGGGTGTTAGTGTAAATAGGACAATGAATTGATAGAGCCAATTAACGCAATCATGTAGAGAAGGCATTCAAAAATCTAAAGAAATATGAAGAGCTTTTAACATTTTCCAAGTATTTAAAGAGCATTTGTTGTGACATTGAAGCTCATTGTAGTGATACACTTGTATTGCGTTGGATTGCCTAACCAAATTGTATTTTATTTAGTGTGTTGTGACCAATATTGTGTACTATTGAGGGCCCTGATAAGTAGTCTATGCTTTAAAACCTTGCTAAATTTGAGCACAAGTTCCACAACATTTCCTTTTTCTTATCGTTTACGTGTTTAGCTATCTTATTAAGTTTCAAAGAAGAAGATCATTGTTTCAGGGATCGACACCAAAATTAAAAATACCAAGTAGGGTTTTTGGATCCATAAACCTAAGGATTATAGTTGTAAAATTAAATTTATCATATCTATTAGAAACATGTTGAAATTTTTGATAACCAAAAACATGGAAGCACTCAAGTTGCCATGATAATTTTGGGATGTCAACATCTTGCCATAAAAACCATGAATATGATACATTATGGCATTTTTTTACAAATTACTCCAAAGTGAAGATACTTCTCTAAAACCTTTCTTTGTCATTAATTATTTTAGAATTAGAATAGGAATAAGTATACTTTTTTACATTTGATTAAGAATAATTACATGCTCGTGTAATTTGGAGATGAAATTTTTTAGACCCATCATGTTAATAAATCTAGATATGATGTTTTAAGTACTTTGTGTACTCATCCTCACAGTACATATATTATATTTTGATCTAAAACTTTTTTTCGAAAAAATAAGTGTAAATATTAGATTTGTGAATAATTAACTTTCTCCAATTCAATATTATGAACCAAGAGATATCCAATTTACCAAATTTATTTATATATATATATATATATATATATATATATATATATTCTTTTCAACTTTAGATTCATATTTTTTAAAGCTTTAGATTCATATTTTTTAAAGTTTATTTTTTCTTTGTTGGGTTTTAGTTGCTTTGCCTTGAAGAATGATATGGATTGATCCATCTTTATCAGTGACACATTGAACCTATCTAATGATGCTATTGTTACAAAAAAATATTCTTAATGGTAGTTGTATTGGACCCCTCTTTTATTTCATGTCGAGAGAAATGATTGAGGTTGCTCTCACTAAGGATAGGGTTGTTATGGCTCATAATGTGACACGTATAGGTTAATGCCAATGGAACTTATCTCATTGATTGGAGAGGACCCTCACACATTTTGGACTTTATAAATATTTTAAGAATGACAATACACATTGTCTATATCATAATAAAGCATATTATCTATATAAAAATTAAAAAGGGTTGTAATTTACTCAAACGAATACTTTAGCAGGATTCCAGTTTGCAATGATGTAAAGCGGATGGTCTATGCTCCCCATAATCCAAAAAAAAATTAAAAAAAAATGTTTTCATAATAGTAATGTTTGTCGGAGGCTGAATGTTTATTTTATAATTTAAGCGTATGTATAATAAATTAATGTTATAAGGAGGTATTAAAAGATTATATAAATTTCAAATTTTTGAATTTGATTAGGATTAGTTTTTGTTTGAATTTTTTTTTTTTTTTTTTTTTTTTGCTTTAGATAGTTATTTCTAGTCCCATAGATATTGGTTGTTAGAATGTTGGATTAAGGTTTAAAAGAAAGAGGTCAAAATTGATATAGTGTTTGGTCACTTATGATTTTTTACTATTTTGTTTACTTTCTTAATTTGTCTAGTCTCGTGTAGCTTGACTTTTGGGTGTGACTTTTTCACCCATTTTTTTGTATGATTCATATTATACTAAAAAAAATTTAATCAATAAAAATATGTTTTTCAATCAATCATTCTCACACACACACACATGTATGTGTATATATGTATACATACATACATACACATACACATATACATATAATATTTTTATGGTATTTTATTTAAAAATTTTAAATGTCAATTTTTATTTTCAATGCTCAACTTTTGCACAAATTTTTTTCTTTTCTTTTTTTTTTAAATGAAAAATCACGACCCATGATCTAAAATGTCAGGGGGTAAAAGAAAACATAGTTATTCTAAATATTGAGTATTGATTTATATGGATTGTGAAAGCATTAAATCTTTAATTTGTATCTTGCTTAGATATATTGGTTTCAATTTGTTATTAGTGATTTATCATCAACAAATCATAATATGACATGTTTGGGATATAGTTGTGTGCGGGGGCGGGGGGGGGGGGGGGGGGGGGGCGGGGGTCGAGGAGGGTTTATCATACATTCTATTGGTTTAAAAAGAATTTCCTTAATCATGTAAACCTATTTTCGGTTAGTGAAAATTAACTTTTTTCCCTTTCTCCAATCAAAAGTTGTCACGTGGATTTTTTTGGGCTAAATTATAGTATTTGAAAAAAAAAATGTGGCACCGTTTCAATAGTAATGGGACTATGTATCCTTGGTTGCAGTGCAAACTTATTGCTATATACATTCACATGCCTTTCTATTATTAATATCTTTGGCATGTTTAATGTGCAACGTTGGTTAGATTTTATTGTCCCCTGTTCACAAGAACATTATCTCAAGTGATGCTCGTATCAAGCCAATCTAACAAAGCAGTTTAAAAGGTAGAATATCCTTTCTAGTAGAATCTTGAATTTTCCATAGGTGAAAACAAATGTTTTTTTTAAATTGATAATGTTGAAGGGTGATTTTTGTTTGTAGTGAACAGTACTTTTGATGTACTAGGATTGGAGACAACATATCTCTAATAATATTAAGTAAATTTTCCCTCTAAATCAAAGAAGATCACATTACAAGTGACCATTATTGCGATGGGATTATGATTTTAGTGTTGTGTGGCCTTCACATCTATTGATTCTATGTATGTTTTTTTCTTTATTAAAAAACATCTGGTGTTTGTTTAATGTTTGTGATGGCAGTCATGTTTGTTATGTGAAATGAACCTTCAATTCTATTTGGTGGTTTCTTACTGCTAATATGAAGGTGTAAATAATCACATTGCAGAGAAGATAGAGCCACAAGCTTCCTATTTTGTTGTTAGGTTGTTTTCATTGAAATTTGTGAATATGTTGAGAATGTTTGGTCACGCATGTGTCACAATTTATACCCTTCATGTCACAAATGGTGTGGCATCACCAAAAGTGTGGTTTTATCTCTATAGCTTTTAATTTTTTTTGTGTATCATGGGCAGGTCGTGAAATCCCATGACAAAGACACAAGGTCCTTATTTTTCTCTCAGGTTGTCTTCAACTAACTTCATTATTTCATTGGAAATCTTATTGCATGTGTCAAAATATGTTTCCTTTGATGTCACATAAGTCATGGCATCACAAAAACCCTAGTTCTATCTTTGCCTAGACCTAGATATATTTTTATGTTTTGTTATATTTTAATTAGGTGGTAAAATGTCATGTGATATCATAGGAAAATACATGGCAATGATCCTAGGGCCATAGGGTGATAGAGTTGTAGAGTCCCTATTTTATTCTTAGGCTAATTATAGTGAACTCTGTGAACCCATTGAGATTATTGGTCACACATGTGTCACACTATTATAGCATTAATATCAAATAGGATAAAGCATTACAAAACCTTGGTTTTATCTTTGTATAGACCCATATTCCTTTTTATGTTTTGGTGTATCATGCACATGTGGAAAAATCATGTGTAATATTGTAGGGAAACACTTGGAAACAATCATCAAGCCATGGGGTGACAGAGTTAGGGGTTCCTAATTTTATTCTTAGGTTGTCTTTAGTGAACTTCATCAATTCATTGAGAACCTTAGCCTTTTGCCCTTAATGCCTTAAAGGCCATGACATAACAAAACCCTAGTTTTATCTCTAGGTGATCAAACCATGGAGTTCTTACTTTTTTTTAACTTGATTATAGTGACCTCGATGAATCCATTGACATTGATTATCGCACATGTCACAATGGGGATGTATTTTTATATTTTGATATATTGTGGGCAAGTGGTGAAATCATGTGTAATATCACATAAAAACACTTGGAAATAGTCACCACACTATGAGGTGATGGAGTCAAGGGTCCCTATTTTGTTCTTAAATTGTCCTCAACAAACTTTTTCACTTAGTTGAGAATCTTGGCATGTCAGAATTGATGTTATAGATGCGACACCATCACACAAACATGGTTTTATCTTTGTTTAGTGATGAATACTTTTTAATGTTTTGGTGTATTACAATAAAGTGGTGAAATCTCGTGTAATATCATATTTTTTCATGTGACCTTTTTAATGCTACATACAACATATATGAAAAAAAAAAATTGATAAATGTTCACTACTTTTGTCACTTTATAGTCTAGAGGATATCTTTTGGCGAATGATTTATGTGTTGTTTTAGGGGTTTCCTATTTCTATCTAGTTGTAGCTAATATGATCATTGGATTTTTTTAGAGCATAGGTATTGAAATTTTCTCTTTGGTGTTTCATAAATTAGATCCACTTAATCAAAACAATGTGCATTAGTGTTAATTTGTGCATCTTTTCTTTTGCTTACCTTTTACATATTTTCTCCTAGAATTAAGGACAAAATTTTATCAAAAAATCTATCTAGAAAAGAGAAAAAAAGCCAATCATGCACCCTAGTGTATATATATATATATAGGTCAAATAAAAGAACATGATAAAACATTGATAATGTGTTACTCCAACATCATCTTTGTAGATAGTGTGTGTTCAAGTACATTATCGATGATTGTTTGTTTAATAACTTTGCTATTTTTTGGCATTTTCGATACACTTCTATTGAAATTTGAAATGGCATACTTATTATTTTCCTAAATTTCTTACATAAATGGAATCTTGATGCATTAGCTTCTTTGTAATTAGAATTGGATCCTCACATGATTTAAACTTAGCATTGAATTCATGACACTAAAACATAATTATAACAGATGAAACTTTTTGTAGATCTTGTGCCAAATAAAATAGAAGCAAGTTTGTGGGGTGACAATTTTTGCATACAATGGTTATCTAAGTTGTTAAAGATACCAATATGGCTATGGCTAGTGACAAGGGTGAATACCTACCTTCCATTTTAATATTGAATACGATACACTTCCATATTGTGTATTGTTTCATGATACAAATCCTAATTGTGGTCATTATGAACTATTGTATTAGATTTTTTTTTGTAATAATATGATAAAAAATGTCTAGCTATCACATCCTTTCCCTTGAATCTCAGTTAGAACTCATTTTACAGAGCTAGGAAGCATATGCCTGTGAAGAGTTGATCGTAATAATGTAGATTGTGGTGACAACTTATCAATTCTATTTACCAACTATGTAATGAATAATTTGATGTCCAATGTCTTAGATGTTATGCAACATAATATATATATATATATATATATATATATATAGAGAGAGAGAGAGAGAGGCATTGTCTTGTTTGCAAATTAGATTAACATTGATGCCCTAAAACACATTGGGAAAAAATAAACTTGGCAAGTATATATTATTAACATGGCCATGCCATACCAAATAGGTTCAATTCAAGGTGATGTTTTCTCCTTACAATGGATGTCCATTTTGATTAATGTTAAAATTTAGCTATGGCAATCACAAACACTACATTTTGTTACATTGTATTATAGACAACGAGAAATCCAATGTATATTTATTCTTATACGCTTAATATCAAATGTAGGACATATAAACTATGAAGCATTGGTATATTTTTTTGCCTCAAGTTCTTGTTAAAAATTTAGGTGAATAAGAGAGAATTTCAACAACCTCATTTTTAAAATCACTACGCCATTTGAAAAAATTTATGCATGAAAAACTACCACATGAATCAAAATCAGCTCATTTAATATAAAAAATGAACGTTGAATATAGGACATGCCAATACATGTTTCAGATTGGAATATTAGTATTGTTTTACTAAAACTAGAAGGGAAATTGAGAAAAACTATCATAAATTCCCTTTGGTTATTGAAAAATGCAATATGAACTAATCAAAAGATGAAAAAAAAGTATGAACGTTGTAACAAAAATTTCATTTAAAAAACATGAGACACATCAATACATACTTTCTTTATCTGTAGGCAGCTACATTTCAAGTTCAATGTGAAAAAAGTTTAGAATGAAAGATAAGGAAACATACTTAAAATTTACTACGGCCCATACCCTAATAGAGAAAAAAAATGTTGTTCTTATTATAGGTCTTTGAACATTGAAATGTTGCCAAAATTTACATCTCTTAGGCATATTGATTTGAATCCTTTGTTACCATCCATGGTTTCCCTTACTAATATTGAAGAGAGGCTAGTTTCACTAAGAATGGCATTCACACAAATCAAACATTGTTCATACAGTAAATCACAGTTTATATTGAAAGAAGCAATAATCAATGTCACAAAAAATGTTGATGTAATACAAAGAGCATTGCCATGGTGAATAGAAGAAGAAAAAATTGTTGTTGTTGAGATCAAATGATGGCTACAATATAAGTATCCTTTTATATCAGGATATGTATGTGCACTTGTTACTATGAAATCTTTAAAATCATTATGCAAGAGAACATTGTATTGCATGTAAAATGAGAAACTAAACCTTGACTAAGACCATCTTCTTCATCTTGCGTATGATGAGATTTAGGATGCTGAAACTCCTTATAATAAAATTCCTATAGATAAATCTACTAATGATGAAATATTGATGACAATTTGATTCACAGTTTCACATACCCAAGATGCATTCAAAACCTTTAATGATAATGACCTCTTGGCATTTTCTAAAACAAAATTTTAAAGGAAATGAATTTCTCCATGTCATTTAGTGGACCCTAAGACAAAAACATTATGAAATAAATTCATACCAAAAAATTATGCAATGGGAGTTATTGAATTCTGACCATTGGTTCACTTATCACATTACCAACATTTTATTTAATGAAATTAAGATCATTATTAAGTAGGTTGGAAGTGCATGCCAGTTAGAATAAAAAAAGGATAGTTAAAAAGATTAAAACTATTGGCAAAAGATGTGAAATATAAACTTAATTTGAAACATCTATTAATATTTTTTATCATATACATTTATTTCAAAAACATGTTTCTCACCTGACTACTTATAATAAATTAAGAATAGTATCTTGGCCATGATACACCAACCCAGCCCTCCAACCTCTTTTACAACTTTTTCAAGTGACAAGCATTATTGGTAGCCTCTTGTAATTACTTTAACACAAATATATGAAATTTTAGATTGTTCCAAGATCTATGGATGTCCAAGATTACATGAAAATCCTAGGAGTGGGTAAGAGTAAAACCATCAAAATAAAATTTGCATCAAATGCATTACAACTTCATTCATCAATTAGCAAAAAAGTACAAAGGAGTTTCATTACATAGTGATAAATTAAGTCACCAAAGAGTCAACAACTCAACTCACTATTAGAAAATAAATTAAGTGCATATTACCCTAATGACCTTAACAACCCTAAGTAAGCTGACTAACAACCATGTAGATAAAAATACAAGATGGAAAAAACCTACAACAACACCCCTTGAAGTGTAGCTTAGGTGGGTAAGATAATTGGGTTCCAAAAATGAGGCCTGATGAGGTACACAAAAACAATCCAACTCTCATAAAGTAGAGAAAAGGAGAAAACCCATAGGACAAAAAACCTCCCCAAAAGAGACTAAATTGAGAAACCATGCATGCTCTAAGGATGTCAAGCACAACTAAGAATGCAACCATAAGTGAGAGAAAATAGGGAAAATTGAGAGGATAAATAAGAACTCTCCATAGAAGATGTTGAAGCTCCCTATAGTAGAGCTCATAAAATTATGAATGTTGCTATTGAGATCCTCTGCCTGAAGAATGAAGAAGATCCATCCACATCAAATAATGTTTCTTCCATTTGCCAAAGGAAGAACATGAAGGGTGTACTGGAAATCTACCCATTCCATAGTGGAAGATGAAGGAGGCAATAATACAAAGATATCTAAGTAGGGTCCAAAACAAAAGTGTGGCATAGGTCTAGAAGATCATGCATAATCACTAAAGGTAATGCCACTGAAGTGAACCTATCAAAATATGGGCATGGAAAATTCGCTAAAAGAATGTCCATGTGAAGTGTGGAACATGGATCAACAACTCTTGAAACTGAAGAAGAGACTGTAGATGAAGCACCTAGATCTATAGAATGAATATCCATATGAAGAGAAGAGTCATTGATGCTCTCACAAGGTGTACTCTCATTAAAAACATTAGAGTCATCTAAATTACCAATCTGAGATGGATCTAGAAGAACAAAAACATACACATGAATGAAAATAGAATATGTAATGGGATAACTAAGCTTTGAGACAATCTTGTCCTATAGTGGTGGCTTGATAGAAGGAAGAGAACTATCAATCATGAATGTGTTATCATAATATTAATGTAAT
Source organism: Torreya grandis (assembly GCA_037957365.1). Lineage (NCBI taxonomy): Eukaryota > Viridiplantae > Streptophyta > Pinopsida > Cupressales > Taxaceae > Torreya > Torreya grandis. Next base: position 931,396 of record JARHVA010001267.1, read on the forward strand.
TGTCATGTACATAATGTTTATTGTATCAAGATGTAACCACCTTGGTCTTTCAGGTTTTTTTTCACCTTTCATCTAATGTATCTAGATCTCACACACAAGGTTTGTATCAACATGTATCTAGATACCCTGGCTCTTCACCTTAGGTTAGGTTACCTTGCCAAAAAATTGGTTAGTAGGCTCATATTGATTTAGGTCCCCAACCCCAAAGGCCCCTTTGTCAATGAGCATTGCCTACATAGCTAATACTCCAAGGAGGGCCTCATATTGATTTAGGTCTCCCTTATGTGTTGGTATGTGTGTGAACAGTAGTGTAGAATTTTATATGCGAGTGCATGTAATGATCTAGCTTGTAATTTGACAAATATGGCTCATGGGTCATTCTTTGAGTTCTTCAGAATTGTAACATGACTACTCCTATGATTGATATGAAAATAGGAATGAATAGGGTAGAATATATTAGTTGTGCACTTTGAAAATCAATAGTATGTCTAAGCTTGAAAGGTGATTGTCTGATCTCTTACAAGATGAATAATAAGTAGTCTTTGACTTGTATTTTTACTAGCTCTTTTGAAACAATCCTCAAGGAAGGGTTAATGACATTCTTAGGCTGACCCCAATACATCGAAAGATTTGCAAATTTGAGTGTTTGTAGGGTAAGGACACTTGCTTTGGAGTAGGGATAGTAACATCAATGATATTGTCCTATCTTGAAAATAACTTTCCAAGATATAAGAAAGTTGTTGAAGTTTTGTAATTGATATTAAAGGATACATATATCAGATTTTAAGTGTTTTGTGGTTACAAGTGATCTAGATAAATCAAAGTAATCAATGTTGGACTAAGAAATAAGTAATTAGACCCAGTGAGGTGGCAAAAGTGAGACTTTTAGCTGAAAGGAAGGCCAAAATAAAGGGTAGAGCCTTGTGATATATTTTTCTAGTGTACAAGACTAGTTTAGTATATAATTCTAGATTTAAGCATCTACAGTTACTACCTTCAAGGATGAATGAATACCAACCTACGCAAGAATTATTTTTAGGGATGGGTTCAAATATTTGTGCCACATTATGTAATGAGTGTCTAATCTTATTTCATGTGTTTTATCATGGAGCAAAAAATATTGTGGAGCTGATATCTTATTATACAAGATATACAAATTCAGAGTTGGCCAATCTATGGAATTTTTTTGCTTTCCTTTCTTAATTCAATCGGTGATGTGGTGAAATATTTTTGGACACATTATATGATATAAGGAAGTGGTGATTGTGGGTGTGTGTCAAACGATAAATGTGGCAATGACACATATTTAAAACATTCAAAGAAATAAATGGCCATCGAAGAGATGGCATCGGGAATAGAGAGTGTTCCACACAATAATGGTGGCAAAGATGGTGAGAGAGAGGATAGTGATGCTTTTGAGACTAACTCTCTACACATATGATCAATAATATAATATAATATATTTAATATAATATGTTATATTATAAAATTTATATTATATTATAGATATAATAATTATTTAATAAAATATTATTAATATAAATGTAAATATTATATAATATAATATAATTTTAATTTTATATATATATATATATATATATTAGGGAGTCAAGCTCGAAGACTCGAAGAATCACTTGGATGATCAATGGATAATCAAGCCCTATCCCCTATCCCTATCTTCCCCTATCCCTATCTCGAATCAAGTCATATATATATATATATATATATATATATATATATATATATATATATATATATATATATATATATATCAAGAGAGGAGGTCGAGCACGTAAAAATCTTATATATAGAGAGGGGCCCTGACTTGAAGGGCAAGGCTCGAGAATCAGAGTAAGAGAATTAAAACACTCTCCCGATGGACTACTCCATAAAATATATATATTAAAAGTATATTATATTATATAATATTTATATAAATATATAATATTTGTATCATTTATGTTTATCTATTATTATTTATATTTATATTAGTAATATATTATTATATAATATTAAATAATTATTATATATAATATAATATTAATTTAATAATATAACATATTATATTATATTATATTATTGACCATATGTGTAGAGAGTTAGTCTCAAAAGCATCACTTGCCTCTTTCTCTCACCATCTTTGCCACCATTATTGTGTGGAACACTCTATTCCCGATGCCACCTCTTCCATGGCCATTTGTTTATTATTATATAATAATAAATAATTATATATATATATAATATAATATTAATTTAATAATATAACATATTATATTATATTATTGATTTAATAATTATTTAATATTATATATAAAATATTACTAATATAAATACATAATAATAGATAAACATAAATGATACTATATATATAATATATATAATAATTATAATAATATAATTATAAGACTATATATATAATTAATAGTATATAATTATATAATACAAATAATAATATATTATATTTTTTATTTGATAGGGTAAAGGTAATGGGTTTTGAAGATTCTGAAACTTAATACAAAGGAGAGAAAGATGTGACGATGGGATGCCTCTACCAGTGGTAATGGGTTAGGCAAAATAGACACAAGAACAACAAGCCAAAAAATAAAAAATGAGCTAAAATAGATCAAGGTTCAAATCTGCCACAATCAACCAACAAACAACCAAGGATGTCTCAGTGAAGCATCCACCAATCTTCTACATAATCATCAATAAAAAGAATACAACTAGACTATTTACATCATCAAAACCAAAGGATTTTCCATAGATTTTCATTAGGCTTCCACTTTCTTTCTACCTTTAGCAACTATCTTTTATGAATCTACTTGAAGTCCCTCCAAATAAGGAGGTTCATCTCAGAGTCCCCCTAGGCAAAGGGACATACAAGAGGGTTGAACCATTGTTTTTTTAATTTTTTTCCTTTTCTAAACTTTTTCCATCCTTCCTTGAATTTTGTAATAACACAAGGCTGGGATTTGTCTTCTACTGTTGGGTCCTCAATTTTTGCCCTAGATAATTCCATTTCTGAGTTCTTCTCGGATGAGGTGGTTGAAGCAGAGGGGACTACCAAGTTTGTATCATTCCTTAGAGAGATTAAATTATTTAATAGTACATCTTCAGAACATTGAGGGGGACTTTTATGGTCCTCAAGATCCTCCAAAGGTGATGAAGAATCATCACTACTAGAGTCATCTGAATCATTTCATCAAGCACCTGTAGGTGCTTGAGGAGGGAGTCTTTCCACTATGAGGAATCTTTTTTTTCTTGAGGAAACTATAGTTTTTGGTCAAATGACCTATATTAAAATAGCTATGACAGTGAAATATCAAACCTTCATAGTCCAAGGGTTAGGACCAAGAGTGGTCCCCAACTTGCAAAGTGATATTTTTAGGAAGATTCTTGGAAGTGTCAATATTCACTAGAATCATGGTAAAATTAGTGTGGTAGAAATGATCAATATTTGGATGCATTTATAGACACTCACCTAGTGATTCACCAATAGCCTTCAGGTTGGATTTAGTCCAAACTTGAAGAGGAAGATGAGGTAGGTGAACCCAAATGGGTTTTACATTAAGTGCTTCAATGAGGGGATTGAAGGTAAGAAACCATTGTTTGATGGCCATGGGGTGGTAATTAAGCATCAGAATTAGTTTTGAATCTTTGCCTTGTCTTCAATATTGTGAAATAAAATAAAATAAAATAAATTGCACAAGGGTAAATATCAAGATCACCTTATATGAGGGGTTACCAATGCTTTGATATCCAGGCATAAAACTCTTGAAGTTTTGGCTAGTAATCCATAAATATGTAGATGACAATTAGGGACAAGAAGAATTCTTTTGATTTGATCACTTGTCTGGTCTCCTTCTCATCAAAGATCATAATAGGGTCAGAAGATGCAGGTTTGAAAGGTTTTTGATCTTCTTTTGGAGTTGTCTTATGGGATATTACCTTTACAAAAGATACATGATTCATGTGATCTAGGAATTTGACTCAAGAGATGATGGTTAGTATGGTTTTAGTTACAAAATGAAAACAAAATGAAATAAACACACTAATAGCATAACATTTCTAGGCCTAGAAACTAGGAAGAGCTTAGTTAAAAATAAATAAATGATAAACACAACTAACAATTAAGGAATAAAACACAAGAATTACTTCACCTTCCTTGGATGCTTCAAATGTTTTTGTAGTAGTGGCTTTCTCTGCTTGTGCTCATGAAATCCTTGGCAATGGAAGCTTGGCTACCTCCATCTCGCCTTGGCACCTTTGGCTTATGGCTTGGATTGGCTTGGAATCAATTTGACATGGTAACACTAATTTTTTGAATCTTTTGGAACCAATTTGGCATTATAACTTTGCATCAAAAAAACTTAGAATTGATGTTTTGAGTCCTCCTATTTATAGATTTTTGGATTTGATCAAAATCAACCTCAACTATCCATCTCAAAATTGAGATGTGTGGTTGAAGATTAATTTAATTTTTGGAATTAAGTTTGTAATTATCCTCATCATGACATTAGAAGAAGGGGAAATTAAAAGGTATGGAGGGCATTATGGAAGGCATTGATGAGACATGAGAGGCATGAATCCTGATATTTGTGGCATTTATGGCCTAGGGATGTCTTCTCAAGAAATGAGGTCACTTGATGATGCAGATATTCAATATTCATTTCCAAAACAAATTATTCAACAAGTTTCCATGGAATTCTTAATTAGGCCTTGATTTGGGTTAATTATCTCTTAAGCATGATTAAGCACATTATGCAAAAATTACCCAAATTGATCAAAATGCCTTGTTATTGATCTAAAATTTGATTGGATTAGAATTGGAAGTCATTGTTAGATGTGTTGGATGTGTATTCCCATTTAGGATGTTGCCAATAATAAATAACAAAGGCACAAGTATTTTGTAAAAGATTTGATAGGAAGGAGCAATCTAGAGCACCTAGGTGTAAATTTGGCATTTTGACTTGAAATGATTTGATCAAAGTTAGCTAGCCCATAAATTACATTGCCCCATTTAGGGATACCCTGGACAAAATTGGCACTTGAATATGTCATTTTCACATCATTTAGCATGTTTTAGTGTTTTAAAGCCAAATTGTGCATTTTGGATGGAAATTGGCCAAAACCTTGATTGAAGGTTATTGGTGGCCAGATTTAAGTGTCTACAATTTTCCCCTATTTGGGAAGGCATTGCAAGCTATAAACATAGTAACATCTTCTCAAAGAATGAAAAGGTCATGTATGCCTATAACTACAATGATGGCAAACCAACTGTAATATCCCCCTTGAGGAAATGGGTTACACAAGTAAGTCAACAAACAGTCCCTTGAAAAGAAAGAAGCAAAACGAGGGGACCAAAGAAAGGAAAGATGATGGGGTAAAAACACAATGATAGTGAAAAATGTTGTCACAATCATTGAGAATGCAAGTGGGATAGTATACAATGGTTTGCCCAAAGGCAGTTATAATCATTGTACCCTGATAGTGGCAACGTGGTATGATAACACAATGATTTGCCCAAAGGCAGTTATCATCATTGAGAAGATGGAGCTGCCCCAGTTAAGATAGACAAACAAGATAATAGCATGCCCTTGTATAGGTAGAAAAATTAAAGTGCTAATAACCTAATGATTTGCCCAAAAGTGGTTCATTAATAAATTAGGTGGGATAGTGTACAATGATTTTGCCATAGGTGTTTATAATCATTAGACCCCGACTATGGAAAACATGATAAACTTGGCTGAAGATGATGATAACTTAATACAAAAGGTAATGATGAATTGGAACAAACTACTAGTAGGGAGATGCTCATCCAAACTAATAAAAGTTGAAATTCTTTCATGGTTAATTACTCTATTTGGGATATGATTAGGATTGAATAGGGATGTCAGTGCCAAAGAAATGCCACCATTTTTGAATAGACTTTTTGAAACTAAGGTTTATTGAGCATGTGATGGTAGGCTTCATGATAGAACACCATAAAGACTTGGCCAAAATATGCCTGAGGACTGACTCTCGTAATCTAATACTCAATAGAAAACAATGCACCAATGATAGAAACCATGATGATAAGGTAAACATATGAATATGGATGGATTCAAGTGTAAGTGTGGGCAAGGAATCACCTAATGAACACACATAAATTGAATCAAGGCAATAGTGTTGAAAGAAAACAAACAAGTAGACATAAAAAACAAAATAAGTATAAATAAATAAACAAACAACATAATAGAAACCCTATGAACATTGCCCCTAAAAAATAGGTGACAACTTAACAAATGAACAAAATGGGGGAATAGAAGAAAAATAAAGGGGTGGTCAAGCTGTCTCCATATGCACTAGGTAAGTGGACACTGCCTACATAGTTTCATGGATGTAAAATCCAATAAAAAACTTCAAGCCAAATGTATTTCTCCCAAGGAATGGGAAGAATGTGATAACTGAGGAAAACAAACATAATGGATGTGATAGAAGAAGAGAAATGGTCTTGTAAAATGGTAACTGCATGAGAGAAAAGGCCAAAAAGGATGGGGAAACTAAATGAAAAGTGATTTGCTTGTAACTTAGTAAGGGTTCCTAGAATCCTTAAGGAAAAAAAGTGGTCAAAGTTTTTGTTCTTTTCTAACTATTTTTGGAATGTTTTTATAATTTTTCTAAAGTATCTCAACTCAATAGAGAATGACAAGACACTAAATGGTTCAAGCTCACAAAATGGTGAGAGCATGGCTTAGGTTGCTTGTAAAATGGTGAGAACATAGAAAAAGGGTGACTGAGTTGACCTCAACAAGTATTGAGTACTACCTACATAGTCCTAGAGTAGAACCTCAAGTCATTGTAGTTTTGCCCTTACAGTGGAGGAATTCAACTAGTGCAGCAATCAATTCAAACAAAATAGGCATAGTGGGTAAAAAGACATAGTATGGCATAGGAAGTGGCAAGTTGGTAAGTCAAGGCTTAATGTTGCCCCTAGTTTGCCCATAGGTGGTTATAACTAGAACACAATGGCATAGGTCAATGGTACTAATTTTTCCAAAGAAGGTTATAATTAGTATCAAGACTGATAGTAAGAAAGGACTAATAAATGAAGGATGTAACTACCAAATTTTTTGTCACACTATCCTAAGATACACTCCCTATCTAAAATACTTAAACTAACTAATGAACTGATCAGATACTTCGATGCTGAGACTATGTAACAAATGACAAAAACCAAAGTCAAATAGGCTAGGTTTTAGAACACACTGGGTTGATAGGTCAGCAGTAAAAAGTGGATATGGCAAAGAGGATGGATAAGGATGGTATTTGTACAAAGAAGAATAGTGATAAAATGGTATAACTAAAATGGTCCTTACAGACAATATACCTTAGTATTCAAGCATAGTACCACTTGAGATGAATAATATTCATTAGCTCTAGAAGTTCATCATCATCTGGTGTGGCAAGCATGTATGCTCCTGATCCATAATCTGTAGTGATGATGAAAGGCCTTATCTAGTTTGGTTTTAATTTCCCTTTATGTTTCTTCTCAATTGTGGTATTCTTTTGGGTTTCTTTAAGAACAAGATTACCAAGTTCAAATGTTATATACTTAACATGCCAATTATAGTGGCCTTTGAGTCGATTCTAATATGCTTGAAGATTATTGAGCATGATTGTGCATTTTTCATCAAGTAGATCCAAATTTTGTAGGTGAGCTACTCAATAGTCATGATCATCCAGGACATGCTTGAAAGAGATGCGTAGTGAGGCAATTAGACCTCAATGGAAAGGATGGATTTAGTACCATAAATAAGTGAGTATGGAGTGGATCCTATGGGGGTACGATGATTGGTATGATATGCCCAAAGGGTAGGGAATATCTAGAGGTGATAATCACAACCGACATCATTGATAATATTTTTAAGAATGTTGACAATGGTTTTGTTGGATGTCTCAGCTTGGCCATTACCTTGAGGGTAATATGTTGTAGAAAAATGTTGGGTGATGTTGTATTTAGTACATAACTGGTCTACATCTTTGTTCTTGAATGATCCTCCATTATTAGATATAATGTCAGAGGGGATACCATAGTGGCATATCAGATGGTTAAAGATGAATTTGGCAATTTGCTTTCCAGTCATGTAAGTGAGGGATATAGCTTCAACCCACTCAGTGAAATATTCGATAGAGGTAAGGATATGTTTATAGCCATCAGATGAAGTGGGGTTAATCTTCCCAATGAGGTCAAGTCCCCATGTATAAAATGGCCATGGTGTCAACATCAATTTTAGAGTTTTTATTGGGGCATGAATCAGATTAGCATTCCATTGATATTTGTCACATTTCTTTACATATGCAGTGGCATCTACATCTATTGTGGGCCAATAATAACTAATATGCAATATATTTTTGGATAGGAATGCCCCACTAGAATGAGCTCCACATAATCCTTCGTGAACTTCTCTTAACGTTAGTGTAAACTCTGTTGAAGTTAAATAATGAAGCATATTTTGATCAAAACTATGATGGTAAAGAGTGGATCCAAGTAGAGTATAACGAGCATAATAATGAATGAAGGCTTTGGTTTGTTTTGATATGGGTTAGATGGTAAAACTTGGTCATGAAGGTAGTTATAAATGTCTAAGTACCACATATAATTAGGACCAATAATATCAAAAATCATGGCAATGATTGAAGGTTCATGAGCTGATGCTGATAAATTTTTGGCAAGGAACTGATACTCTAGCTTTATCTATTTGTTGAATCAAAGAGGTAATAGTAACCATGACATCTATAGTTCTGTTACTAGCCCTTGGTATGTGCTCAAACTGAATGTTGGCAATTTGCTTTTTAAGAGTGTCAACCATGGCTTTATATGGAACCAACTTGTCATCTTTGGTCTGAAAATGATCTGTGACCTGATTGATGATTAACTGAGAATAACCATAAACTTGAAGATGAGATGTATTCTAATGCACTGCTTATCAAAGTTTTGCAACAAGTGCTTCATACTCAGCCATGTTGTTTGTATAAATAAAGTTGATTCTGGATGATTTAGGGATTAGATCCCCCTATGGTGTAATAAACAATAGGCCTACCCTCGATCCATGTGCAGTGAATGAACCATCAAAATATAGTTTCCAAGGCTGATCCTCAAGGGGTGTGTCCATGATGGTCATGATGGATTCATCAAAAAATTGAAATGTGATTGGCTGGGTGTCTGTGAGAAGTGTTTCAGCAAGTTGATTTGCAAGAACTAGTCCTTTGATTACCTTCTGATTGACATACTCTATATCAAACTCACTGAGAAGCATGATCCATTTAGCCATTCTACCTTGAAAAGTTGTTTTAGATAGTAGATACTTGAGCTGATCTACTTTTGAAATGACCATAGTTTTATTATTCAACATGTAATGATGTATTTTTTGAGCTGTGAAAACCATGGCTAGACAAGTTTTTTCAACAGGTACATAGTTATGTTCATATGTAACCAAGGTATGACTTAGGTAGTATACATCATGCTCCTTTCCTTTGTCATCATGTTGAGCCGAGAGTACCCCTAGTACATGGTCAGTAGTTGATAAGTATATAAATAATAGCTTTCCTGACATAAGATGTAATAAAATAGGTGGATTGACAAGATAATCTTTGAGCTATTGAAAATCTATTTGACAGTGGTCATCCCTATGAAATGTAACTCCTTTCGTTAAAAGGTGTGTAAATGGATGGCACTTATCTACTAATTGAGAGATGAAACATTGGATTGACTGGATCTTACCTTGCAAACTACGGAGTTGCTTTAAATTGGTTGGTGGCAACATCTTGATTATAGCATGGACTTTAGCCAGATCAACTTCCATACCTCTATGAGACATGATAAAGCCAATTAATTTGCTTGAGGTTACACCAAACACCTATTTATTTGGATTTAGTCTGACTTTGTACTCTTGTAGTCTTTCAAATATCTTGCACAACACTGTTGGATGGTTGGCCCTGGTTTTAGATTTTCCTAATATGTCATCGACATAGTCTTCAACAATATCATGCATCATATCATGGAATATGATAGTCATGGCCCTTTGATATGTATCTCTAGAATTCTTAAGGCCAAATGACATCACTTGATAATAAAATGTTCCCCATGGAGTGGTGAACGTTGTTTTATGCTGATCTTTTGGTGCTATTTTGATCTGATTGTATCCTGAAAAGCCATCCATAAGTGAAAGCATTTCATAACCTACCATGGAATCGATGATCATGTCAATATTAGGCAAGGAAAAATCATCTTTAGGAAAAAATTTATTGATGTCTCAAATATTAGGACAAAGAAAAGATTTATTGATGTCTCAAATATTAGGACAAATTCTAATCCCTTTAGGCTTTTTACTAATAGGTACAACATTAGAGATCCATTCAGAATAGTCAATGGATTGGATACATCCTACTTCTAAGAGTTTTTCCAACTTTTTATTTACCAATACAATAATGTGAAGATCATCTTACATAGCTTTTGTTTTACCGATTTGGCATCAAGATTATCCAAAAGGTGGTGCAGAACCAAGATGGTGTCTAAACCTGGCATGTCAGAATAGGCCCATGCAAAAATATCCATAAACTCTCTCAACAGAGATGTAAATATGTCACATTCCTCCTCAGTGAGAGATGCTCCTAATTTTATCCATTTTAGGTATGATGAAGTCCTAATATTTACCTCTATTGTATCTTCAACTAGAAGGGTCGAACTGTCTTCTAGGATAGTATGCAGTGACTTGAACTATTGGACTATGTCAGGGTCCTCTGTTAGGACTTGCTCTTCAACTTCTCCTAGGAATGATGAATCTGAATCCCCTAATGGGAGATCTAGCCATGTAATAAAAGCAATCAAAACTTCTTGGATAATTTGATCAAATACTTGTTATTGCTCAAAATTGTACTCAAATCTGCATGCAAGTTCATCATTGGTAGTCTCCTAGTCTAATGGCACCTGAGACAGATTTTCACCACTACACTGGCCTTTATCTTTACTTTTTTCCTGATCCAAAAGTGCCTCAAAGAGGTTTTCACCTTGGGACCTCAATGTTTTACTTATATTTTTTTGGATAAGGGTGTTCACTCGCCCTCTAAAATAGGCTACAAGATCTAGTGTGATTGAGAACCTTGATTTGTGATCTCCTAATGGAAGGTTGTCTCTAAGGCCGAAGAAATCATAGAATGCCTCATCATTTTGGAACTCATCAATCGGTAGACTAGATTCTTGTTGGTCCCAATCTATCAGTTGGGGATAATATAATTGCAATATATTATGATGAATGGCCAAGGTAAGGGTACAAATGGCATTGTTATCAAATAGGTTGGTTTCAGCTAGGTTATCAAAGGTAAGGCTATAATTAGACTATACTTCACTATCGACATCATCATCACTAGTCACTGGTGATGGAATTTGAATAAGATATGTGGGGTCGGCCCCAGGCGGTTTAAATCTAAGTCCATAAGGTCTTTCATACTTAGTCATAGAAATTGACTCATTGGTTCCTTATTGATTCAGTCTAAGGCCTCTTCCTTTATAATTGTGATGCTCCATAATCCTATTAGGAATAGGATACTTGGCATTCTTATAAAAATTAGCTTGGTTGTCATTGTATAACCATGAGTCATCCCCTTCAAGAGGGTCAGGTCCTAGGCCAGATACTAGTACAAATGTGACAGGTCCTTTATCTTTGTTCTTTTATTGCCAATGCATATATGGGATGACTTTAGGTTTCCCAAAGGTTTTTGGATTTTGAGGAAGATTGGCGATATGAAATGTGACATCGATTACATATTCTCCTAGTCCATTATCTGAAATGGTGAAATGATTGGAAGCTTCAGGAGGTAGCATGTGGGAAAGGGAATCCAAGGTATTAGGATCTATGTCATTATTTGGTGGAGGATTAATAAGTATGGCCTTTCCTTTTTCCTATTTGGAACTTGGATTCATACCATATTGATAATTATACCTTTGAAATTCAACCTCAAGATGCTTACAGTGTTCATATGGGTGTAAATATCTTGGAATATTCACTTCCATCCCTGAGTGGGAAAACTTGATACATTGGTGCAGTGTTGATGGGACTGCATGAATCTCATGTAACTAAGGCCTGCCTAGAAGCATGTTGTATGATAACTCAAGATCCAACACATGGTAAAGTGTATCATGGGTGAAAGGCCCAATGATAATTGGAAAACTAATGGTGCCCTATTACTCTCTTTCCTGAGTATCATAGGCTTTAATAGTTATTATTTCTGGTTAGAGATCTATCATTATGTACCCAAGAAGCTTGATGAGCTTTAGAGACACTATGTTGAGGCTAGATCCATTGTCTATAAGGACACGTTTCAATTTATGCCAACTGATACAAACTTCTATGTATAATGGTTATTATGGAGTGGGCTAAGGGAAGACATATTGCTTTGGTTGAATGTGACTTGTTGGGCTGGAGCTAGGTGTCCAACCAAAGCTTGAAAGTTATCAGGGGATATGTCACTAGCAACAGTGGATTGGGTCAAAAACTCATTCAAGATATTTTTGTGGATTATTGACATCCACAGTAAATCTAAAATAGAAATTTGTGTTGGTGTCTTCTATAATTGTTCCACAATATCAAACTTCTTGTCTTGGTCAATAGTGAATAGTTTATTTCAAGACTAAATAGTTGGTTGGATGATGGGCAAAGTGGTAGATGGTTGTTGGCTTGGGATATTAATCTTTGACCTCTAAGTTATGATTGCATAATAGAGATTAAATACTGAACCATTATTTCTAATCGATGTTAGGAATGGTATAGGACCAGATAGGACAAGTCTCGATTGCCAGTGCACTTGCATGTGGTCATGTGGCAAGGATAAGTTATCATTATAAGATCCAAAAGGGGAAGTCCTAGTTTGCTAGTTTGCCTATATGCACTCCCAGGTCAAAGAAAGATTATCCATGTGATTTGGCTAAATATTGTTATTTAGCAATGGTCTAGGTTGATTAGTGTTTGGTCTAGGATTAATGGAGATGGTATTAATGCTACCCCCTTCAATATGACCTACAACCCTATTGTATTCATGTGTAGTTGCATGGTAGGTTTATTGGTTATTATCATTCTGACCTTGGGTTTATCCATTATTTTTTCATTGTGGGTTCTGCTACTGATTTTATTGATTTTGTTGGTTTGGCCTTTGATTTTGCTACTACACTAGTCATTGTTGTTGTTGTTGATTGTTCTGATGCTATTGATTGTTATGTCAGGAAAAGGGGTTTTGATAGATCCCAAGAGTTTGATTGGAAGTGGAATCACCATTATCTAATTTTATCTCCCCATTCTCCAACATATTCTTGATTAAATGCTTGATTTGGATACATCTTCGTAGATTATACCCATTGACTTGATGATAGTCATAAAATTCATTTTCATGATACCAATCAAGATAAGGAATGCCTTGTGGATAATGTTTTGGTATGGGGAAACTAATTATATTAGCGGTAGAAAGATTATGAAATATAGATACAATAGGTTCTCCTAGGTCACTAAAGACACGATGTGCAGGGACTGTTCTTCTAGGAGGGGTTTTCAATGGTAGAGGTTGTTGTATTTGTTGTACAGGTTTTGGTTGTTGTACTTGTAGCATTGGTTGGAGAGGTTTCTAGGTAGGAGTAAGCTAAAAAGGTGGTGTAGATGATGTCTGCATAGTTTAGACATGATGAGATTTAGTTACTCTATTTCCCACAACATTCTTATTATGGTTGAATTGTTTCAGTCTTTCATGATTATTGGCTTGTGCCAGTTATGATACTTGCACTTGGATGGGATGATTTTGATTAGTTGAATTATGCTTGATGACTCTTTTATTGATGAGCACCCTCTCAATCAACAAACCTTTATTAATGATCTCCTTAAACGTATGCACACATTGCATTTCTAGATGATAAGCTATCTCACTATGCAAATTTTTGGTAAACATAGTGGCTAATTATTTATCTGGTAAACTATGGGAGCAACATATTGTAAGGGCTCTCCATCATTGTAAATAACTCACAAAACTCTCCCCATCTTTTTGCTTTACTTGTGTCAAGTCCACTAATGAAATCTCATGTTTAAGATTATAGGAAAAGTGTTGCACAAACTTATCAAAAATAGCATCAAAATTTGCTACTAAGTTTTTGGGCAACTTTAAAAACCACTCCAAGGCTTGTCCATCCAAGCTTATTGGAAACAACAACAAAAGGTATATGTTGTTATATGCCACTGGTTGACATGCGATAAAGAATTTGATCAAATGAGCCTTATGATCACCTTTCCCTTTGTATTTATCAAATTTCGGTGGTTCATATCTTGGAAGAAATGGTATTTGCAAATACTCCATGTTGAATGGATAAGAACATATGTAATCCAATTTGAACTTTTTGGTCTGCTTCCCAGCCTAAATGATAGTAATTGCATCCTTCATCTATAGCAACTAGATGGAATATTGGTTTGAGGGAGAACATAGGTTTAGATAGATGGTTAGAAGGTCACAAGTGGAACATTTTGACCAAGGTATGATGGAGATACATGTTGGGGTATATTGGTTTGGTTGGGGAATGGAGTAGGAATACACATACATGGATTGGGATGTACTTAAAATTGCACATTTGGCTACATGATGTTCTAGTTTGGGTTGGTGATAAAGGTTTAATATGAGGGATTTTGTGGTTGGGATGGAGGGATATAATTATATTGTGCTTGCTGTGGTTGAAAAGGGACATGCTACTGACTGCTCAAACCTTGTTTTTGAGTGAGAACTTGTGGACTGAGACCTTGTCTCTAGATTTGTGGCACATTTTGAACCAATGGTTTCTAGTAGGTACCTGAGAAACATGAGGAACTCCTTGTTGCATGAATCCTTGTGAGGAAGTGAAAGTAGGTTATAGATTCAACATCTATTGTTGACCAATATTTGCATGTTATTGACAAGTCATTACTTGGTTTTGGATTGGCATATTATTTTATGACTAAAGAGGTATGTTCATCGTTACCTAGAGGGGTGGGACATTTGTTGCCCTTGAATGGGGTGGCAATGTATTCAGCTTTTATTGCACTGATACATTAGATTGTGTTTGCTATTGTGGAATACTAATCACTACCTATTGAGGGGCAGTAGGATTTGTCACATTCTATCATTGAGGTGTGACATTGGCCATTGTTTTATTACCTAACCTTGTAGGTTGTACACTTGAGGAAGAAGTTGGTTGAGGTTGGGCTGTAGAAATCCCTACTCCCTGGTATGATGATCTACTCATGGGATTAACTACATGCACATGTTGGCCAGTTGTTTGCGCATTAGTAACACTTTGATGTAGGTTGGATGTTATTTGCACATTATCTATTATGTTTGGCTCATTATTTGGTGTAGAGGTTGAAGACATTTCTTTAATAACAGGGATATGCATCAAGTTATCTATCAAATCAATTTGTATAAATGGGTCAAAATTTAGATTCTCTTGTCCAGTTAACTCTATCAACACTTCTATTAAAGGAACTAGGTCAATGGGAGGCTTACTTACCATGTTCATCTGATTGAAATCATGTGCTAGATTCAGATATGTTTGATATGTTGTTTGCATTTGGTTAAAGTAATCTTCCATGATGTTTTTACCTCGATCAGATATATTAGGATCTTGGTATGTTTTTTGGACTAGAGCCATAAGATTTCTAGAAGAAGCCTGTTGATTGTAAATGATATTGTGGGGCACTTTTACTAGACTTGGTAAAATTTCATGGGAGAAATCTGCTAGAAACTTAGCCCCTTCCTCTATGGCTCTAACCAAAATCTAATCTTTGTTCTCTAACAAATGTTGCTCAAATAAAAATGAATCATACATGGAATTCATACTATTAGAATATGACTATTTAAGTACTGGCTCATCCACTGCAAGTATTATAGCTAAGTATTGCACGGTTTGTTCTTGGTCCTGTTCTGTGTAAGGTGGTGTGTTAACCAAATAGTTAGCCAATAGATCTTGGCTTTGTGCCCCTAATTGAGTATTATAAGAGGGATAATAATCCATCTCATAATCAATATTATCCACATAGGGGTCTTGCACTATTTCTTCCTGTGCAACTATATTACTAATCCCTATATTGTACATGAGTCCACTACAAGTGTAGGACTACATGTTGGGATCCATAGTCAATGCTTTACAATAAAATATCAAGGAATTATATAAAATCTAAAAATGCTTTAGAATCAAAAGGTTTATGCAAAGTTTTGTGAAGAAACAAGCTATCATGAAGTATCTAACATTTCATTGTTCACACAAAGATAAACAAGTAAATGAACCTAAAATCAAAATGCCAAACTCTAAAATTGAAGTGTTTTAAATTAGTCTAATCTAAGAATTTAAAAGATGGTAGGTCTTTTGGTCAAACACGACATCAAATAAGGCATGCACGGCGTCAAAAGTTAGACTTTGAAAATAGATGAAAGTTTTAATCTAACAGATTTGAAACACTTCTAACAAACACTAGGCATTTGATTCTTGGACATGAACTTGATTAACTAGGTATAAGGTATGAAACAAAAGGAAATTTAGGAATAGTTTATATTTCTCACAGAAAAATAGTATAAAATTGGGTTCTTTTGACAAACAAGCTAGACAAAGGTGATCAATATAACTATTTTAAATAAAAGATCATAAAAGTACACTCGGATTGGTCTAAAAAATGTAGGAACAAATTTGGAACTCTATGCAAGAGGATCTATGAAATAATATTTTAAAAAAAATAGACAGTGTAATGATGCTATACTACCCAAAAAGTGTGACAAAAAAGGTTTG
This sequence comes from Torreya grandis, assembly GCA_037957365.1. Lineage (NCBI taxonomy): Eukaryota > Viridiplantae > Streptophyta > Pinopsida > Cupressales > Taxaceae > Torreya > Torreya grandis. The sequence goes on from JARHVA010001267.1 coordinate 948,221, forward strand.
TTTCAAAAACTCTCTAAGGCAAAGACGTTTTCCTACAATTTTGATAGCATAACACTACCTTTCTTGACTCAAAATGTTGTGGTGTATAGACTTAAAGTGCAAGTGTTTAGGACAAAATGGATTAAGTCTATTAAGTGATGATAATGATTGAGTCTTAAATGACCTTCAACCCAAATTAGAAATTAAACCTAAGTTCCCTCAACTTTAGTGAAAATGGTGAATCTACTTAACACATCAACCCTATGAACTTGTAAAGGTGTAATTTTGAATCTAGATTATAAGTGAAAGACTTGAACAACTTTGGTAAAGGCCTAGACTCAATTGGGCAACATAACTGGACCAAAGTGGATGATATAATTATTAAGCTTTTAATGAACTTTTTAAAGAAGGCAAATTGATGATCTCATGTGGGCAACATAACACCTCTTTGTTCAAAAGAGAATTTGGACTATGTGTTTGGTTTTGGATTATTTGTTTATACTAAGTTTTGACTCCAAACAAGACTTTAATCTAGGACACAACCAACTAATTAACCATTCTTAGATCCTAAACTGATAAGGTTGCTTAGTATTGTTAGAATCCATCAATATACATCATTTGAGAAGATTTTAAGTGTTCATCCAAAAGTAAATGCACATTATATAGTAGGGTTTTTACATCCCCCTTCTATCAAGTGACAATACTGTGACAAGGACCTTGAGGCACACCTTTCACCGACAATACTTCCACGGTAAGTGGGGATTTATCTAAGATCTAAAAAGTTTCTAAACGATCTAGGGAATCAATTGCACAATGAATTTCACACCAAATAATGCAAAATAAAAACATAGATTTTGGGTTCGTGTTACTTGGCTTGTTGAAAAAAGGTCTAGTCCTTTTTGCAACCACTACATATTACTGTTCACTTAGTGTAGTGCGATGTCCAAAGTGCCACTACATCCCATGTGCAACTCCAAAAGATCCAAATAAAGTCAATGCTGGGAGATGAAACCCCAGGTCAAAGCTTCCCTAAAGAACTTGTTGGAGGTGATGAAGTCCCCCTCGCAAGCTAAGATGCATATATAAATAAAGCATGAAAGTAAAAAGACTTTAAGATCATTTTCAAGATCACCAAAACTTTGATGAGTTTTTGGGTAGTGTTTTAGATGACTTTCTTTCTAAGCCCTTGACTAGGATACTTGTAATAGGAATGACACTTTTGATTATAAGGGTTCCCTATAGGGGACAAATAGAAGAGCATACATGCAACATTCTTCTTTTTGCCAAACAAAATCTAACTAAACAACTATTGTAAATAAAAATTGATAAGTGTGTTCAATTTTATACCCAAATGAAAGATTTGGTGGTGTTCATTTGACTCTTTGATCTTAGTTGCAAACTTTTGAAAAAGACATTCACCAAAAACATCTAAATTCTTTGTTAAACACCCAAAACAAGGTTCTTAATTGATTTAAAGCATGTAAAGGTGATTTAAACATATTTTGAACAAAAATGAAGCTTGGTCCTATAGCAAAATTATTACCATGTCCTTTAGCTTTAAAGTTATTTTTAGCTTAGAACAATGAACTTTGAAAAAGTAGCTCTAGGGTCTATGTTTTTTGGAAAAACATAGTGATTGATGTCAGTTACTGTCTAACTGAGATCTAATCGATGTCAGTTAAGTCAAGTAATTGATGTTGGTATTACTTGCCGATGTCAATTATTGTGTAAAAATTGTGGTAACCTAAAATGATAAAATAAAGTTAGAAAATCAAATTACAAGAGTTTTAAAGGCTCAAATAAATATTTTAAGGTTGCAAAATGATCTCCTTCATGTGTAGGATGCATCTAGTCCCACCGGACGTGCCACTATGTGATCTAGGAATTTGACTCAAGAGAGGATGATTCGTATGGTGTTAGTTCCAAAATAAAAACAAAATAAAATAAACACACTAATAACATAACATTTCTAGGCCTATACACTAGGGAGAGCTTAGTTAACAAAAACAAATGACAAACACAACTAAAAAGTAAGGAATAAAACACAAGAATTCTTTCACCTTCTTTAGATGCTCCAAATGCTTTTGTAGTAGTAGCTTACTCGGCTTGTGCTCATAAAGTCCTTAGCAATGGAAGCTTGTCTACCTCCATCTCTCCTTGGCACCTTTGGCTTGTGGCTTGGCTTGGTCTGGAATCAATTTGGCTTGGTAACACTAATTTTTTGAAGCTTTTGGAACCAATTTGACATTATAACTTTGCATCAAAAAATCTTAGAAATGATGTTGTGAGGCCTCCTCCTATTTATAGATTTTTAGATTTGATCAGAATCAACCTCAACCATCCATCTCAAGATTGAGATGTGTGGTTAAAAATTAATTCAATTTTTAGAATTAAGTTTTTAATTATCCTCATCATGACATTAGAAGAAGGGGCAATTAAGAGGCATGGAGGGCATCATGGAAGGCATTGATAAGGTATGAATCTTGATATTTGTGGCATTTATGATTTAGGAATGTCTTTCCAAAAAATGAGGTTACTTGATGATGTAGATATTCAATATTCATTTTCAAAACAAATTATTCAACAAGTTTTCATGGAATTCTTAATTAAGTTTTTATTTGAGTTTATTAGCTCTTAAGCATGATTAAGCACATTGTGCATAAATTACCCAAATTGATTAGAATGCCTTGTTATTGGCCCAAAATTTTATTGGATTAGAATTGGAAGTCATTGTCAGATGCGTATTCCCATTTAGGATGTTTCCAACAATAAATAGCAGAAGCACACATCTTGTGCAAAAGATTTGATAGGAAAGAGCAATCCAAAGCACCTAGGTGCAAATTTTACATTTTGACTAGAAATGATCTGATCAAAGTTAGCTGGCCCATAACTTGCATTGCCCTATTTAGGGATACCTTGGCTAAAATTGACACTTGAATATGCCAATTTTACATCATTTAACATGCTTTAGTATTTTTAGGCCAAATTGTGCATTTTGGATGGAAATTGGCCAAAATCTTGACTAGAGGTTATCGATGCCCAGATTTAGGTGTCTATAATTTAGACTTCTGGAGTCTACCACAACTTCTATCTCCATGACATGTAGACCTCTGTAGACAGTAGAGGGGAAAAGTGAGAAATGGCCAACCTACCCAGGGGAACCATTTGCAACTCCAAATCTGGTCAAGGCTTGCTTATACATCAGGTTCTGCCCACAGATAAGATCATCCACATCTTTTGTAACATTTTTCCACACAAAATTAGTCTTCTACACTCATTAGTCTTTTGCACATTATCAGTATTTTGCATGATGTTAGTCTTCCACACATCATCGACCTTCTTCCCAGAATCAGTCTTTCACATAGCATCAGTCCTTTGCACATCATTAGTATTCCACACAACATTGACCTTCTACCTAGAGTCACCAGGTATAGAAAAACTTATACCTTGAGTGGGAAGGGGAGCAGGAGAATGCAATTAAAAAAAATAGTTCTTACATGGTCGAAATGGCCAAGGAAATTATTTGTAGCTCCAGATTCGGTAAAGGCTTCCTTCTACATCAAATTCTACCCATAGATCTAATCATCCATGTCTTTTGTAGCATTCTTTCACATAGAATCAAGGTTCCACACAACGTTTGTCTTTCGCACAATATCAGTGTCACAACCTCTCTTCCCGCACTATGGACTTGTGCTCAAACTTTAAGTGGTTTTGGACTTCATTTAGTATTTTATGTCAGGATGAATTGATTAGATAACTTAACCCTTGTGTTGATCTCAAAGGACTATCAGGGCATCAATGAGAAAACGTGAAAGCAAAGTATGTTTTAATTTCATTTTTTTTCAAATTAGTCACTAATATATTATAATTATTTTCCTTGCATAGAAATATGCGATGTGATCACAAATGATAATTGTGAACGAAAGAAAATTTAATGAAATGAATATTTAATCTTATAATCACATTTATAAAGAATGAATTTAAATATTTGAAAATCGCCAAAAGTTATTAATAAAACTTTTCTTTTATTTTGTTAATTTTAAATTTTACGAATAAATTATATTTTTCGTGAATAATTATTAATTTTATTTTCATAAATAAATATTAATTAATTTTATATCATCATGAATAATTTTAAAAATTTTAATTAATTTTTTTTTTTTTGAAAAACAATATTAATTAATTATATTATTATAAATAATTTAAAACTATTAATTAACTACATTAAATTTATCCTACTTAAACTACCTACCACTCTAAGCCTACCCACCATGCATGCCAAAATTAAGGAGAAAACCAAAAAAAAAACAAAAAAAACTTAAGTTAAAATTAAATCACTCCACCTCCGCGCACATTAAATTTAAGCTAAAATAGAAATGATTTAAATTGCAAGGTAAATATAATATTTTATTAAATTGTAAGGTAAATATAATATTTGATTTAAATTATAAAGTAAAAGTTTAGTTTTATTGTTTAAATTGTAAGGTATATATTTTATTTTAAAATTGTAAAATAAATATTTATTTTATTTAAATTGGAAGGTATATAATATATTTTATTTAAATTGTAAGATAATTGTATTATTTTATTTAAATTGTCATATAATTATTTATATTGTTTAAATTATAAGGTAAACATTTTTATTTTTATCATATTTATGTGGACCAATTTTTAATCATTATAGAATATATAAATAATAGTTTTTTTTAAAAATATATTCGCAATAATATTAATTCTAATATGGTTAATAATTTATGTTAATATTAGTGTCATTCTATGTATTTAGCTCGAATAAAATAGATTATATCTAATAAATTAAATGTAGTCAATATATATGCTACATTGTTATTCACTGCTTAAATTGCTATTGACGTTTTAAATTTAAGGGTCTAATTCACTCTTCAAGTCTTTACATCTTTGATTGCTAGTCTATAAAGGAAGGTTACATTTATGATAAATCTATGATTGGATTTTAATTAGCGTCAATTTTTAATCCCCTTGCATCTAATTGTTTTGTCATGAGTAAGATGACTTATTAAGAAAATTATATCTTATCAAATATAACACCATAACCATATCGACAAATAGTAATATACTCCTCATAATAAATTTATTTAAAATTAAGTTGATAGCATTATTTGTGTGTAAGTTATTTTCTAGAAAAGTTTACCTAAGTAGACTAAAGATGTAATTGTCCAGAATAAACAAAGTTGAAAATCAATGTGATGATTAAACTAGGAGATTATATTTTCTACTTTCCTTCTAAAGATTTTGCTTTTGAAATATAATGCATTAATTTATTTCAAGTATTCTTTACTTTTCAAATCTTAAACTTAGATCAATAATTTAAGATTAAATAAAACTATGTAGCATTCGATACAAGCGACATCTTTGGTTCACATTTATGGGTAATACCATCATGCTTGAGCTACTACATCCATAGCCTAATACAGCTGTAATAATGATGTCTAGGCATCGTCCGTATAAACCATCGTGGAGAATTAAGGATCATGTCGTGTCTTTAAGACCAAGGGGTGGGATAATCCCTCTTGATCAACAATACTAATTAAGATAAAAAAATGACTTCGACTACCTTAGATGATGTTGACGTGTGAACTTATGAAATAAAATAGAAAAAGTACATTTCTTACTTAAAACTCGGTACCACCAAAAAAGAATAATGAAAACCAGAATTGAGAATGTTAAACTAGTTATTATCAAGAAACCACCAACCATATGACTTTCAGATAACAAAACTTTAGCAATAATAATTATACGGATTAAATTGTGTAAAGCAAGGGTCAAAACCAATGTAAACTAAAAGTAGAAAAGGGATGTAGCTTATAAATATTCTTTTATATTTCTTATGAAGGATTAGGGCTAGTTTAGTTAAACAAGTACTCAGTGATTTAAACTGATATTTTTGCACTTCCGTTTGGGTAGCAATCATAGAGGAACTATCTGGAGAACTGGGCCCTAGCAAGGGTTGCATACCCAAATCCATAGTTCACATGAAACTTAAAATAGAAAATAGAACTACATGTATATTACACCTTGATCTTGTTCAGAAGCAGGTATGTAGGCATTCTGGGAAGTGAAAGATGCTTCCAATATGCAAGTGAATAAGATGGGGTTTGGGGTTGTGCGCTAAAAAAATTTAAAGTTAAATGAAAAATAATACCATTATAATAAGACCATAGTTTATATAAATAAAGCAAAGATAAGAAATCTGTGATATACTCAGAGGGATCTCGATTGGATCATTGTAGTTCTCAAGGCTTTAGGCTAAATTTTGAGGCAAAATGTGAGTTTTTGTTATATATGTTTTATACATGCTACTATCACGATGACCTCGATGCTTATCAAGTAGAGATGAGTGGTGAATAGTGAGCGACTTAGGATCTGGTTGATCTCGATGAGTCAAGTCTCTAACCAGATCATAGCTTACTCATGTGTAGATGCCTAACCTATTTGGTTAGATGCTTACACGTTTGGCAAATGAATGCCTAATCTATATGGTTAAATACTTGCCCATTTGGTAAGGGAATGCCTAACCCGTATGGTTAGATGTTTGTCTATTTGACAAAAGATATCCAATAGGATAATGTATACCTGAGCTATATTTATAAAAAAATATTAATTAAATAAAAAAAAATTGTGTTTAGGGTAGGACTTTTGGTCTCTACAATCAATCCACTCTACATCAGTCTTCTGCATGGTGTCAAACCCAAAATCAATCTTCTGCACAACATCAGCCTTGTACCCAAAATTAGTAGATACAGGGGAACATCTGCCATGAATAGGGAAATGAGTGAGAAAAGGCATTTCAAGCATCTAATTATATTATATTTAAAAACTATTATGTATTATATTATAATATTTTAATATAGAGTATATATAATGTTAATATTTATTATATTACATTTTATATTAATACACACACACACACACACACACACACACACACACACACACACACACACACACACACACACACACACACACACACACACACACACACACTAATATCATTTATACACACACACACACACACACACATGATATTAGTGTGTGTGTGTGTGTGTGTGTGTGTGTGTGTGTGTGTGTGTGTGTGTGTATAAATGATATTAGTGTGTGTGTGCACACTAATATCATTAGTGTGTGTGTGTGTGTGTGTGTGTGTGTGTGTGTGTGTGTGTGTGTGTGTGCACATATATATATATATATATATATATATATATATATATATATATATATATATATATATATATATATATATATATATTGCCAGGTAAAGAGGGTTGGAGGGTCCCTCACACATTTTATTAATTGAGGAAACAAGATTAGAAACCCATCAAATGATGAGGACACCCAAAAATCTAAAAAAGCCCCAAAGACCCACAAAGGAACCAACATTGACACAACAAAAGAACCAAAGGCCCACCAAATCCAAAGTATGGAAACACCGTTAGAACACCTATAGTGGCACACCAAATCTACAGCCAGACTAAACCATAGCCTACAAAGAGTCCATAGCCACCAACGTGTCATCATCACACTCCTTATCACCACTCTTAGAAGGACCACTAGCCACCATAATATTCACAAGAACATAAGCTCATCCCTCCTCAACAACCACAGCTTCTACATTAGTTCTTCATGGCAATATGGATTTCCACCTCCATCTTGACTTACCCACCTATTTCAAACTGATATGCCCCACAGGCCAGCTGTCACTCTCATACTATCTAGATGAGCACACATGGGTGTTGATGCTTCCCATCATCTTGTAAAAGGCCCATCCCCTAAAAATAATAGAGCCTATTGTGGAAGTGGGGTATGTACTCTAAAGAGTTGTGAGAGCATCTTAAATGCTGAAGCCAAACCTAGTGATATCTTGTCATGCAGAGTGGCCATGACCGACATTGATGGGGAATGAAAGGCCCCAAGTTTAGTAATGGCACTTAAAATTTAGAGGGGTTAGGGTTTTATAGTCAGGATTGCAATTCTTCCAGGTGAGTCAAAAGATTGTCAAATCTATCATGCATATCCTGAAAGGCCCTAAAAGGAGCCAGACCAATGATCTCCTTCCCATAAAAATGTGGGAGCCTTTGTCCTCCAGTGTAAAATCATCCATAGTAGCCTTGTGCCATGAAATTGCTCCTAAACAAACCTAGCAACCATTGCCATAGTCATCTCATTATCTATAGAATCTTGAAGAAAGTTCCTCATGAAAGCTGACGCTACTAAAGAATTCACTTTGACCCTATAATTCATCTCTAGAAATACCTATTCCATGACTTACTTAATGTCATGTAAGACATTCCCAACCTGAATGATGAAGATGCATTTTAGCTTGGCATCTAAAACTTGCCCCTCAAAGTCCATCTTGCACTTCTTCACCATGACATGAAGGGGGGCTTGTTGAGGGCCACTTGTAGCATGTGTTTCATAGTTTTTCCTAGTCTCTAGCTCTTGTAGTATCCAAAATAAAAATTCCAAAAAAACTAATTCTCGTGGCTAAAAAACCAATGGCCATTTCCTCAACTTGGATGAGAAGATGTGGGGGTCATCAAACAATGTGGGAACGACATTTCCCATGCTTCAATAGCCGTCAGCCATAAAACCCCTCGGGCCTAAGATCCCCAAATGTATCATAATCATGAGGGAACATACAAGTCCCATGTCTTCTAATTATTATCACAAATCAACTCCTCATCGATGCCTTTCTTTGCCAACTCATCGATCACCTGATTTGCTTAGTGAAAATAATGCTTGGCTTCCCAATCATTTAAATAAGCTAGACATTTCCATGACCAACTCAGAATATTTTCTAAGTTCCAAGATCTTGTGTTACCATTCTTTAGAGCATGATGTTAACCATCAAGTCCCCCTCAATTATGACTCAATCAATCCCGCAGTGGCACACAAGCTCGAGTCCCAAAAGCAAAGCTTGAGACTCAGCTTCATTATTTGTTCCATCCACCATTTTTTTGAAGCCACCCTAATGACCAGTCCTGCATAATCCTAAATGACACAACCTATCATTGACACTTTGGGGTTCCCCTAGGATGTACCATCAAAATTAAGTTTCAACATCATCGGAGGAGGCAACATCCAATCCATCTTACCTGTGCACTTAAAAACCTTTAATAGTGTAACTGATCCATTAATGAGACTAATAATATATTATATTATTATAATACAATTATTATATAATATAATTATATAATTAGCACATATTATAACTATATAATATATTTTAATAATAATGTATAATATATAAAATATTTATATATACATTATATTACATTACATTAATATTTTATTATTATTTATGGATTTCTTGTTATTGATTTGGAACAAATTTTTCCACATCCACGCTATGTTTGGCATACCTTTAGTGTTGTTGTAAATAAGAAGAGGTGTTAAGGTTGCATTATTATTTCCCCTCACCATCACCTCTCATCTCACTTTTAAAACTTTCTGTGCTTTCATGTTCTTTATAGACTAGCCCTTCCCCTCATTTTACCTTTGTTCAAGCTCACCATGACACAAAACGTCTCCTCTTAATACAATGCAATATCACGTCGTATTAAGGAACACACCATGTCATTTTTCAATGTCACCTCCACCAAAAATATTAAATTATTATTACTCAATACTTGATACACTAAAAATGAAATATGATTAACTGTGATGATTTTCAAATGAGATACAACTCTTGATACTTCACCAAAACATAAAATGACATCCCTTAAGCATAACTTGCACGTTTGAGGAAACTACTAATTAAGCTAGAGGCATTTCTTTCTTGCACCAAAAACATAAATTCGTCTTCGGATCTTTATTATTCTTTCTCTAGAAATAAAATGTTGCCATGTATATATATGTTACAAATACCATTGTTTTACTAAAGTTTTATTTGATTGTTTAGGAAAGGACACGTAATGTTGGGTAATACCTAGACGTTGCATTGAATGCTTGACAACTATAAACAACGTTGATAATTTTCTTATTTTATTTTCACTCAAAAATATACGAAATGATAAATCTCTAAGCTACATTTTACACCATATTTTTTAAACAAATCGATATTAACTTTTTACAGATTCAACACAATTTTGATAAGAAAACTAAATTTTATTATTGCTTCAATCCTTAAAACATTGATTGAGTTATTATCATCTCGATAAATATAAATTGTTTGCATTCATTTTCAAAAAATAACCTGCAATAAAAACATTGATTCCAAAGAACTTTATACCATTTATAAAATTTAATGAGTTTTTTTCACAATATTATCTTGATGCAAATAGAATAAAATATGATGAATTCTTTGTAAAAAAAAAAATATATCCAAATTACTTATTACAAGTTTCCAAAATGATGATGAATTGAATTTCGTGTAAGATGGATTTTGTTTTGCTGTGAGCTTATTTTTTAGGATTTTGTTTAATATATATATATATATATATATATATATATATATATATATATATATATATATTATATAATTTATGATATGATATATTGATTAATATTATTAAAATATTATATTAGTTTAATAATATATATTATATTATTATTTTATTAATATTATTTATATAAATATTTAGAGAATCAAAGGTTTAATATAATATAAAGTCCTTCAATTTCCTTTATATAATAGTTAACATGAGCTCTCATTGTTTATATGCAAACATTATATTTGTTGGTTGGCTAAGCATAATAGTTATCCTATCAATCTCTTGAGAGAAATCATTCAACTTTTTGCTATTTTGAAATGACCATTTTTTAATTTATGTTTGTGTTAATGACAGAAGGAAAGTTAACATTAAAATTTCCATTTTTAAAACTTAACAGATCATATGAACAACTCTTCTTTCATCACCACTTTCAACTTCAATTGCTTATGAATATTTCCTTTTCTTGAATCCAACTCTACATTTATAAATGCATTAGCATCTTTTGAGGTTTATAAAAACTTAAATTCACATATTATTATATTATTTGATGTTTTCCTAACAACATTTATTATATGTATGATCGGCTCTTCTTCTACCAAAACCAACAAAGTTTCTTTATGGACTTGTTTAGAGTTGGAGAGGAAAGTAACCTTATTTTATATTTTTGAATTGTTTAATACAAGTAGGCATTCATATGGTATATTGTCATTTGTGGTGTTCTAGCATGTACAACATAATCTAGGTAGTGAATAAAAAGGTGAAACAAGTAAAGAAATGAGAGACAATCTCTATTTTATAATAGAAGAGATTAAATAGGTGTAAGAGGCTGGCTGAATTTAACCAAAACATACAAACTCAAGTGCGTATTGGTTTGAATCTGGGATTTACTCCAATGTTGAAAAAGTCAGTTTCTAATCTAAACTAATATTAGTTAGCTTAACACCAGATCATCAATCATAATTTCATCCATAAATTATGACTACAAATGACAAACACTAAATGGAACTACCGAAACATTTAATTACCAATCGATCAAACCATAACATGAAATTTGATCATCGACTACCGAGCTTGTCCATGGTAACATGAAAATCAATTGTGCATAGAGTTTCATGATTTGATTTGTTATCATAGCTTTGATATTCAATTTGATTATGAGTCATGGATGATCATTCGGTGTTTAATTGATAGCTTGATCATGTGTCGCAAGCCATGGAAGGCATCTCATGAAATGTTCAAGACTAGGTGCCAATACAATTTTGAAGGACCCTATGCACTCCGATTCATTTAGTATTCACTCTCTATTGCAAAGGGACTGGAAGTAGAAATGTCAATTTCATGGTGAAAGGACGAAGGTAAATCTAATCACTTACCTCAAAAATGCACTACCATTAAAACTACGTGCAGGTTTTGAAACACAAATTCATTAATCCATGTGCCTCCAAAAATATTGAGGTTTCCTTCCATTATTATTCCACAATAAAAAAGGTGAAATTTTTTTTGCCTTACATTGACATATGTTTACCTATATGTATATGCCTTGAATCAAGCCAAAACAAAACATGGTATGCAATTGAAACTAGTACTTCAAAGAATCTTGCCATAGTCTTGGCTTTATAAAACCTTAAAACGAAAATAGATACACATTTAAACCAATAATCAACGTCCCTAAAAACTATAACTGTAGAGATCGAGACACATTTAATGCATAGGAAATACAGAGGATTATTGGATGATGCGAGTTGTTTGATGAAATGACTAAAAAAATTAGTTGAATATTTTTCCCCTTGTAATAGATAGAGGGGTTTACCTACCCTACTTGTTTATAGAGGATCTGAATAAAAGTTTATGGAGCACCAATAAACCAAAACCCAAAAAAAATAAGGGGAAAACACATCAATTAAAAGTTGTTATCTTGTAGTGATGCAGAAGCATAATAATAGGAAAAAAATAATGAGAATAAATTGTTGTTAAATGATTTTATAAATAATGATACAAAGGTTTCCACCATATACACGAAAAATGTAACACCTTGCACAAGAACACAAGGAAAATAATGAAAATGTAAATTTTTTGTTATTTCTTATAACTATAAACACTATACATTGCAAGATACATAATATATTCAATGATTATGTGTGAAATGTTTGTTATTTCCTATAAATGTAAAAATTATGCATTACAAGACAAAATATATTCAATGGTTATGACTTCATGTGAGGTGGGCAGTTGGAGTTTTTCCACATCATTAGAGGGTTAAAATAAATCGAACATGTAGGTCACTATGTAAGAAATGATTTATTTTTATTTATAATAGTTGTAACCTTCAGGTGTCCTTACAATTTATTGCCAGAAATCAACACCATATAAAACATAAAGTTAGAATCTATAGGATAGATAAAATGCACTAGAATTATTGTAGTAATCTACACTTCTATGGTTTTTTCATCTGTGAATGTTGTTCAATCTTACAACTTTATTATGAACAATACACATGAGTTCATGGCTGAAAATACTCCATTTCAAATCCCCACATCTTTTTCTCATAAGCTAGGTGGTGAAACTTCCCTATTATCTCCCAATATAGCAAATCCACAAACCCTACATTCACCCAAACTTATGAATCTGCACCTCTTGAATACACTTAGACCTAAACTACACTCAACTAGAGAAGACCAAGGTAATCATCTAATTTCATTTGCTCAAGCATTGGTGATATCTCCACATCCTTTTGATTCTCAAGTTCAATAACATTATGGATATTTAATAAATGTTTGCATTATACAGATCAAATATTTTTTACATGAGGTGGTAAAGAAAGATAACCAGTCATTGATTCTCAAGTTTAACAACAATATGGATATTCACAATATGTTTGCATTATATAGATCAAATATTTGTTACATGATGTGGTAAATAAAGGTAACCAATCATTCTCCAATCAACCCAAGGTTACATAGATACACATCACACTCTTTAAATATTATTTATAGTCATATGAATGTATGCAAGCAAGCACATTCAACATTTACCATCTGTAAAGAGGTGTAAGCTTATATCAAATTGCATAAAATGTGAATAACAAGCATCTAGTAATAAGGGACTTAGGCCTTGAGAGGTTTGTATATTATAATTCACTTATGACAGTCCATGTATTATTGATGCTTTTGAAATGAGAGGGTGTTTCATATAAATAGTCACTGAATAAATAACATGCCTTTGTTGAGGGTTGGCTACTTGGATAGTGTCACCCAAGAGCAGAGAGGTTTGGAAAGCTTGCACCATAGTGCTTTGCCTCGTATATACTTTTATATCACCCAAAATGTAGTGTTATCCTTGGAAATGGAAATCAAGCTTAATAAGTAGATGTTCTCGATGCTATAATGATGACAACACTTAGAACACTTAAGAGTGGATCACGTGGGAGTGCAGGACTAAGCAATGAAATATGGGGGGATGTAAAAGTACGAGAACTAACATAAAGTTCAATAGCAATAGGCTTTGCAAAAGTTGTGTGGGGGCATATGAATTATAACAATAAGTAGTGCAACATTGACCCCTGGGGGAATAAGATAAGCAAGCATTGAAATAGGACTTCAAAAATTGAAAGGAAAAATTAAAGATATGATAAATTCCCCTTCAAATAGTCTATTAATCCATAAATTCATTGGTCTATTCATATCCACCTCTTTATCCTGATAGTATTTATTAGCACAAACAAAAACTATTTTTAAAAAATAATTTAAAATGCAAATAAAATGATAAAACACGGTCATAACAAATGGGTTTATGTCTTTTGAGTGCTTTGCCAATAAAACTTAAAGTCTTAAATGATGTCATACCCACTAAAGATGATGAAATATTTATTGTCTACCAATCGTTAACGTATAAGCAGTTTGGGGTTAGGAGCCATTATTTGTGCACACACACCTCATGTAATATATATTTATACCATGCATTGGGTGTGATTGTATGCAGTTCTTATTACTTAACCACCAAATATATTGCATATGAAAAAAGTATAACATCTAAAGCTACAAGCATTTCCCCAATGACCATCTCATACTACATTGAAACACTTTGCCTTGTCATTGACACACCTAGATGACCTTGTTCATTCATTTTTTTTGTGCATAGATTGTTAAATTTTATTCATTCCTTTTCAAAATGTGTGTTTTTTTCTTCCTTGCTCTATTAGAGGGGCAACTAAGCAATAGTTCATGCATGTTTCTTATACTCAATGCATTTCAATTTACTTGCAACCTTTTTCTTGATTTGTTTATGGGTTTTGTACATAACATTCAATGTTGTAAACCATAAGACTGACAAACTTGTATGAACATTGATCTATGTTGGAAATACAAAAAATAAAACATCGATTGGTGAAGGTTATGATGGATGATCTTGAAGGAAATGAACTTTTGTAAGAGATATACACAGAAGCATAATGAATGGTATGCAATTCTATCTATTACCCTCTATGTTCATTTTTTTAGTTCACATATTCTTTGTTGAAGCTAATCAGTTGCTACATTGATCATTTTAAGAAAAATATATTAGCAACCACTCCTCATTGCATACATGCCCACTATTTGGCCCTTCTGGTGGATAAGTTGGAGATTAAAAGAGGGTTTTAAATAGTGCTTCCACTAGTGGGGTTGCATTTGGCACCATGTTAGGACAACCATTATGTGGCTGCCAATTTCTAGTAATGCAAACTTCATGGGCATTTGAGTGTTTTCCATATACAAATGCATATGTAGGTAATATCAATGTGGATGAGGGGACATCACATGTACTTCTCATGATTCTCATGGCTTTGGCCACACAAAATTTAATATATTTTTTGTATTTGTATTGTAGTTATTAAATGATAACATTTCATCGATGTGATTTATTATGTCATGTTTAATACTATAGCAAGACAGGTTAGGGGGGGTAATCATCACTATCTAGATGTCCCTATTTCTGAAGATGTATGACAATCCTTGACTGTACTCAATCTTTGTTGTTTTGTCATATTTATAGATGCTTCTAGTTACATTGAAACAATAGTATACAATTCAACCAATTTTGACACTCTTTATGGTTTTCTACGTTATTTTTTAATGTTTTTCAGTTAACGGGGCCAGAAAGGAACCACAATAATGAGGTTCATAATGACCCATATAACAACTTCATCTACTTAAATGTTAGTATTAGGCATACTTACTTTTTTTTCTTCATAACCTTGCATCTTTGTTCATTTGTACATGTATGGATTGACTTATATGTGTTGGGCATTACAATAGGAATAGGTGGAGTCTAATGAGGTTGGTGATGAGGTTGACAATGATGTCATCGATGATGAAAATAATAATTGGCTTCCAGACACACCACAATTTGATTCAAAGGAGGATAAATTGAAACTTGTAAGAACATTATATTGTCTTTGGGGACCTTTTCATTACTTTATTCATTTATATTTATATTATAAGATGGATTCTTTGGTGTTTCATAGTTTGTCAAATAATAGGATTATGGACATGGGTATAGGTAAAAGGGATGTTCACTATTACTTGTTGTGTCCATGTAACACATTCCTTGGTGACGATGGTCATCCATTTTGGTCACAAGAAAAGTTTATTACTCATCATCTTTAGATTCATTGTCAATAACCAGTTCCAAGGAGCCCCTATGGTATCCCAATAGTGGGAAAAGAAAATCAAGGGATAAAGCAATAACTAAAAGGCAAATAGAATGTAGGACAATAGTACAACTATTAAAAAACTAGAGCCTCAGCAAGAGAGATAAGATGGAAAGATCATGGATGGTGAGGGAGAATGTCTCCATTGTGGGTGATCTTAGTGAGACATCCTTGAAGACTATCAATGACACAATGGTTTCATATGATTCCACTAAAAACTAGGAATGGATAAGGGAAGCTTGCATATAGCATAGACACTATAGTTGACAAGTGGAGTGAAAAACACAATGAGTTGAGGAAGGGCAATGTGCAGGCAACCATGGATGCTAGGTAAGATAGAATTTGTTGATCTCTTTCTTTAAAGCAAAATTTAAGTTCATTTACATTTTTTCAAATTTGACTTACATATTTGTCAATCTATGGCCACCTGCAATGTAGAGAGATGGCATAGAGATCGATTACGCCAATGATGATCATGTTCCTTTGAGAGAGTTCTTGCAATGGAAAGGTAAAAGGATCTATTAGTGAAACCTAAAAATAAAACCATCGTGAAGAGATGCTTTGTGTAAGTAAGCTCAATGACTATGTCCACAAAAAAATTACTACACTTAAAATTTCCACTAATGTTGATATGATATTCCTTGTTGATCATGTGTAAAGAAAGGCCACAATTAAATGAGGAGACCCCAGGGTAAATATTTTATTGAGTGACAAAGCTCAAAATTATTAGGATAATATCATAGTTGGTGGCTCTTACATGCCCTTTTATTCATTCATTTTTTATTTCATTGAACCCCATCATTACAAATTTTGATTTTTTTTTGGTAATTTAATGCAAGTATTGGATGGACATGGTGTGAAATTGTCCAAGACATCATGGGCCTATTATTTGAGGTATGTTCTCCACATTTTATTAAGCAAGCCAGAGAGTTTATTCTTCACCTTGTTGTCTTATTCTTGATATCTTCCAAAGTTTATAATAATGATAAATTCAAATGCATGAGTTTTCAGGGAACGCTGACATATGTATATACATGCATTTACTACAATTTGACTTCTATTTGTACCTAATTTACAATATGTTTCATGTCCATGCCATGAACATGGATTTTTATACTACCTTGGACATGATTATTTATATATACATATTTGTGTGATATGCATGATGTGTATGACATGCAATTAAACTTATTATTTGGACATGACATTTCTATATAGTTGTTTTATTCATGAATTGTGTTGGAAAATAAATGTTCCATCGATGACTGATTTCAGTATTACTTTGTTGGTTATTATTGCTTTTAGTGATGTTTTGCACTATAGTGCATGGTTAATTGTTGTGTTGATGTTCACATTTTATTGTGTGATCATTTTTATATGTATGATGTGTATTTCATGTTGACAAGTCATGTTTCATGTTCACGTATTTACCTACTTTTTGTATTGAATGTTTCAAATTTTAATTTTCAAGTGCACATGTTTGCATTAACTTATTGTTTGTTGTGAATTAACCATGGTGGGATGCAATGAATTATATCAATTTTATCATGAGTTTTACCTCATCCTAACACTTTTCTCATTTCATATATTTATTTTTTCAACTATGATTTGAGGAAGAGGAAGATAAATTTTGAGGAATGCAACACTTTGAATGATTATAACATGCATGCTGAAGGTGAACTTTCCTATATTTCTATCTTAGTTCTTTCTATTCAAACTAATTATTTCCATCTTTACCTATGTGCATTTTGTGTGGGATATCGAGGATCCTTCTATATGATATGTATATAAAGAATGGAGTACATATATTTGGTCTATTTCATTTAGTCTGGGTAAAATATGTTGTCCACTAAAAACTTCTTAGTAATAGGCTATCTAGTAAAGGTATATGAGACTTTCCAATATAAATAATGGTATATAAATGTTTCATCTACTTTGTTTTACCCTCTTTATTTTCTTCATGATAAACTCTACACAGAGATACTTGTCAAATAAGGACCCAATAAAGAATATCAAAGTACATATAAACAAAGCCTATGATCACTTGGGCTAGGATTTATTATTGCAAATACCATTTTCCTAAACCTTATCACTTGAATTTTAATATTTATTAGACTCATTTAAATTACCTTAGTTTTTATGATGGTGAATGGGGTTAATGGGTTTATGAAATATTTTTTTATGGTTGATAAAAGATAGAAAGGGCCATTCATGTATATTCTGCTAGCCTTGGAAAGTGTTGAGAAAAGAATCAATGGCACCCTCATGCAATTACTTTTGAATGGCATATGAGACATAAGAAAAACCCTGTTAATCAAATGGCTACAACATTTGAGAACCAAAAAATATAGGATGTTATGGTATAATGGATATTTCTAATATGAATATATTCCTTACAAGCTAGAAACCTACTATATTTTAACTAAGAGTAGTCCCTAATATTATGAGTAATTATGAATCATTTAATGTTTTAATAATGTTCATGGACTGATAAGTATATTACATGATTTTTTGTTTGTCTACATATAATTTTACTACTAACTCAGCTGTGTATTTTGACTGAATCTCCATTTTGACTAAGTTGTTTATATTTGCAGAGCTTCCAGGTAGTGAAGATCAAAATGCATGCCCCAAAATGTTGGATGAATTCAATGAAGTTCTTTCAAGGTTGAGATGTGAGGGTACCTTATCATCTGAATATCATATTGGTTTGAAGCTGTCACTGACATTGTTAGAAAACAAATCTATGATCATAAAAAATTGGTTGTTGATCGAGCTTCTTTAAAGTGTAAAGAGAAACATTCAAAATTTGGAAACCATAGTTCATAAGAATAACGAAGTGGTTGTAGAGTTTCACGCCACTATTTTCACATTTATTGATAAGAAAATGGAACTTTAATAGAAATGTTTGAGTCTAGAGGTTACCAATTCCTACACTAAATCGCTCCATGACTTTAGGGTACGAATGTCAAGGCCATGTAGATTAATCATGAAGGAATTATTTCTATATATGCCCATGAACTATAACTTATGAAGGCAACATATGAGATGTTGTTTTCTCAAGTTCATGAGGTGACTGATAGTAAGGCTATCATTTTGGATAGAAACAAATCCAACTAGTTACATGCATTAACTACTATGACCATTATGATCTATATGGTTCTCATAATGGCAGCAACCGGTTGAGACATTCATTATTGATTTATAAGATTGTTTAATATGAACATATTACTAAATTACAAGTGTATACACATGGAATCCTAGTAAATATAGGTCTATAATATAAATTGCATCTTTTTGTCTGCCCACTACATATGTTATGTCTTTATTACACACGGTAGTATGTATTGTATATTTAATTTATGTTCACTATATTCTATGTTGAACATGGTGGCCTGTATTGTCTTGTGTGTTTTTGGGTTGAACATGGTGCATCCTATTGTATTATGTGTTTGTATGTTCAACATCGTGCATTGTATGTTAAAATATAGATTATTGACATTAATTTTATGGTTGGAATTGTTGATGGGTTTTTAATCCTTGATGTACAACATGGATTACCTTAATGCACATGTAAGGTAATCAATAGTGAATATGGAGACTCTAGCCCCTATGAATGCCAAGGAATATTCAAGTGTTCATTGGGCAAAGTGATGCCTAACCTTACATAACCATTAGCTTAATTTGATTATGATTTAACCCATCACCCACTTTACACACCTTGTTTGTCCTCTATCTGACTTATATCATGTACATTCTACCTTTGTTTAATCAATAGATCAATACCCTACTTGAAAAACTTGATCAACTTTTATTTGATAGGAGGTAGTGATGTATAGTATTTTGATAGCTTTTTGAGGGTTGAATAGGCCCTACACACCTATATCTTACAAGTACACACCAATATAGTTTCATAGTACAACATGATTCCTATTAATTAATCAAATTTCTTTTACTAGTTATCTATCCGGTGTTGTCAATGGTTATAGTGGTTCAAATTTTTGTTTTGAATATAATTAATCAACATGAAAAAATATGGTAATGGGAATAATGTATTCAGGACCAAAAAAATAAGTGTTGTATTTGAAAATTTGTAGCAAAGAAGGCTTCACTACATAAACACTAGTAAAGATTTAAACCCAATAAAGTGCCCTCAATAGTTTGAGAGTGAATACTTTAAATGATTGGAATATATTTCCACTAATATTAAAAAGGCCATAAATCCCTTTTCACCATTGAATTGGAAGTTCATGAAAATGTTTACATTTTAATTGGTGTATAATTATTGTGGTGAAGTGTATTGTGTTGCCAAAAATATGAAATAGGGGTTCATAATTTCTTTTGGAGGTATCTTAAAAAAACAAAGTATGTACATCCACCATGCTATGAAAAATAAATTTTGACACGTATGCATAAAATGTGAACCTACATAAGGCATGGGAAAATTCAACAAAACACTTGAAAGAGATGTGATCTCATGGAAATCCTTGGTTGTTGCATATGCAAATAATTGGTTTATTTAAAAAGCCTTAAATTAATTCAAAGCTATAAGTGATAGGTATAAACCCATTCTAAAAAACCCTTACATGCATCATTATGAAATATAATGTCTGGGTTGGTCTGTATATGCACAATGAGTTTATTGAAAACCCAACCAGCTATAGGTGATAGGTATAAAAACAAAATACATAAATTTATTATTATCATTCTTAAAATGCTATAAATAATATACAAAAACTATTTTAAAAACTATATACCTTATCACATTGCACGCCTGTTTTACATAGTCCGAAAGGGGAGATTTAAATAAAGTAAAACATATAACAGTTAGGTAAAATAAAGGTTATAAATACTTAAAATTATAATCAAAGCTTCAAAATTTACTCAATGCACAAATCTTAAGATCTAAGATAAAATTTTAGATACAAGCGAGTTATTTTAGCTTGAAAATATTATCGAATACTCTAAAACAAAGGCTTGTATGGTTCTCAATGTAGACAATGTGATGCAGGTGCATCAAAGGAAAAATATAAATTAAGTCTTGTTTAATGTCTTAGGGGTCTTAAAAAAATTTATTTAGTCACAATAAGCCTCACTTGAAGCATTAGAAGTCCATTCTAGGTCTTTTAGATGTTTTGGAGAGTTTCCCTACATAAACTAGTTATTTGAATATTCAAATGTATTAACTCAAAATAGATGATAAAATGTAATAGTTTGTGGATTATAATAAATATTTATAATATTATCCTACATATCTAGGTGTATTAGGAGGTCTTAATAATCACGAGGGTCATAAATGCTTGTGTAGCTATCAAATTGCCTTGTAAAGTCAATTTGCTATCAATAGTCCAAAGAAGGAGGAATCTTGTACAAGTTCAACCAATTTCATGGCTTGGAATACACTTCAAAAAATTGATGAGGATCATCCATAGTAGGGTGGAAGTTAATAAAGAAAAAATCAAGCATAAAAGGACCTAATTTCCATCATTGTAGGACTAATGAACAATTTGTAATTCTGAATAAAGGTCTATATATTGTAGGAGTACAATTTTTATTGAAAATAAAAGATTATTTTTACTTGATTTTAGAGTATTCATGTCATTTTTGTGTGAATTAATAATATTACTTCCTCCTTGAAGTGATTCTAAATTCAAATTTAAGTTTATACTACTGAAACCTTCAATGTTTTATTTTTTGAGTTTTCACAGTCATTCGCAATTACTTGTCACACATAGAAATAATTGCATGAGATTGAAGTAAAGCTTGGAGAAGTTGAATAAAGTTTTATAGGTCATGATACAAGTTTTAAAACATTAAAAAATATATTATAATTTATATACCATCAAAAAGTAACTCTTAGCCTAAGTGTAACCCAAGAAACCCTAGGACTGGGTTTTCTTCATAAAAAGCCTCATATCTTCATTTTTAACCCATAGAATCTCTTGAAACTTTGTATAAATTTGGTGATATATGTTCATGAATCTCTCCAAGTGTTATTAAAATAATTAATACCTATAGAGAGATAAAAATGTGACTGTGTTCATAATTTTTGTAGGTACATGTTAAGAAACCTAGGAAAGAATAAGAAATGGTTATTTTTGCATTATCTTTTGACTCCAAATAGTGTATAAAGGTGTATTAATGCTAGTTGATATTTATAAATTGGTTTTGTGTTTATTTCCAAGTTATTGGAGGTTTTATAATGTCCAATAAGTTAATGTATAAGTTGATTATGTAGAAGGCAGAAGGGACCTAGTAAGGAGCGATAATTGAAAGTTAACTTCAATCTTTAATACTCAATATTGTATGAAGATATATCAATGTTAGATAAAAATTTTATAATGGTTTTATAAGATAATTTAATACCTTTTTTTATTTTGGCTAGTCAATACTAGTTGAGATAGTGAACTATACTTGTACAATTTTGAAAGGGACAAAGATGACTATTGAGTTTTTCTTATTAAGAAACAAATAATGAAGATTGGTTTCTTGTTAAATAGATATATCTAACAATTGGGGGACCATACAAAGACTATAAATAATGTATAATATTCAAAACCATCATTCTTAGACCTAGTTGCTTTAAAATAGTCTTGTAGCACATTTTGAGCTAAATTAAGGTTTAGATCATCAAGTGACCTAATGAGTGAATGATCTCATAATGTAAAGGACTTATCTAAGTCAAATGAAAATAATTATGAACCATACATTGGTGTTCAAGATGAGTTGAGTCAAGACAAGAAGTTTACAAAGTTTTAAAGAGTTTACATCAAGATTCAACTGATTGTCCCCAAAATTTGTAGGTTTCCTTAAGAGAATTGAAGTCAAGAAGTTTTATCTATGAGGTTGTACCATTGATCCTGAATCTTTCCTAGGCCTTGTGAGTTATTAAGTAAAGAGAGTGAGTAGTGTCTTGTTGAAGTGTCACAATTAAGAGTCAAATTGATAATCAAAGAAAAAATTGTAGACTTTTGAGAAAGATTGTAATAAAGAAGACCTATTTGTCATCACAATGACACAGACCTAGAAACATCATTCATAAGAAACAACATAAACTCAATTCAGGGCTACAGTAAAAGGATAGCATGGGTCGATTAACAATTGATTTAATTTTAAACATTTATAGTCCTATTAGGTTTTGAAATGCAAGTAATAAATATATAACTAGAAAATTACTATGATCATAATAATTATGTAAGCATTTATAAATAATTACATGGGTCCATAAGTTGGGAATCTGATCATTTCAATTAGAAGATAATTAAATTCTGAAACAACATGCACAAAACTACCATTTATGAAATATTACCATTCAAATAATTTATGTATGTCATTGATATGTTTAGAAGAACAAATAAGTATATGTCTTTGGTGATAAAACCAAATTCTTATATATTCTTCTTAACATCGTTCTCCACTATTCAGTTTCCTAAAATCCTCTACAACCCGTCTCTCCCAAAACTATCTTCTTGGTGTCCCCTCCTCTTGACTAGATGTGCAATTCTATGCAAGCAATTCATAATTATAAATCTTTTCTTTAGATGTCTATTCAAACATGCCTCTCTTGTAAAAATATTTGCTTGAATAAAATATGTGGTAGATAGAAGCTTAATTATATACAAACTCTTTGTTTTAGTGGAAAAGGTGCAGCCCACATGGATTTTTGTCATATATAACTAAAAATATTCAAGCCAATAGCATTTTTGATGTGTTAGAGTTTCCCCATGTGGAGAAATTAATGAAATTTGTTTAATAATGTTTCCCTTTCAAAGCTAGGATAATTAATGGTTAGAAAATGGATTAAAAACAATTTTGAGAACAAAGACATAATAGAAGTAGATTGGATACCAATTCAAATTTATAACACCATGAAAATATAAGCATACAATGCAAATGCCACACCATTCACCATAAATCATAATCTCAGAACATTATGTGTATAGGGTAAGTTTAAGAATATGATTCAATGTAAATGCCAAATCATCCACCATAAATCATAATCTCACAACATTATGTGTAGAGGGTTAGTTTAAGAATATGATTGGGTCATCTAATACATGTGCAAATATAGGATTATGTGACTGTCAAAACATAGTCATGTACATTAAAGCCTGTAACATATATAAACACCAAACTGTCACAAAAATATGATTAAAATGCATTGGCTATAGCAACTCACATGTGCAATAAGTGAGAAATTGGATCATAAACACCAATGAATTCATCAATAAAGAGTGAATATTCCATATATAAAATACAGGAACACCAAACTATCAAAAATATATGATTCCAATGCATTAACTATAACAACTCACACTTACAACAAATGACAAAGTGGATCATAAACACCAATGAAGTCATCAATAAAGAGTGAGAATTTATGATATCCAAATTATGTATTTTAAAATTCATCAATAAAAAGTGACTATTTGTTATATAAAATAACAACATCATCATGATAATTTTTAGAGTTATCTTCTTCATCAATAGTAAAATAAGTATAATTCATTTTGAACACTTTAGTAACATGGTCAGTCTTTTGATCTTTATTTTCACCAAACACTGAGTCCACTATTCATTATCATAATCGACATTGTCACTTGATAGATAGTACTTGCCATCATTGTCAGTGCCTTTGATGGCTATGAAGAAGTAAAGAGGTTACATTCAAAAAATTATTTGGCCCCGTTAGAAAAGTGTAAAATCGGTATTGTGGGAAATTATGTACCTCTTCCACAATGTTGCAATCAGTTGTGTCAGACAATGTCTCACTACCTCACAATGGTTACTTCTAACATTGAAAAGTTCAAAATATAATCAGAACAAGGTCTTTTCACTGATGAACACATTCCACACTTGACTTGGGTGTACATACACATTAGGATCATTTGATACCTTTGTGAGCAATTATTTCTCTAAGAACAACCTTATGTATGTTGAGATAGCACTAGGAGTATTCCAAACATCTGACAAAATGGCATTGTAGCCTACCATTCAAAGGACCACGACATGAAGAAGTCACAACCATGCCTTTTTATGACCATCAATAACTCATAACTGGCTAGAGGAATGTGTTACAAAAGAAATATTGTGTTGTGATGCAACATAACATTAGACCATCTCAAACCATTAGGCTAGATAAAATCTAAAATGTATCCTATTGTAGACACCGAAAACGTGTCTGCACCTTGGTCATCTTTCGTCCTCCCCCTTGTCCCCCTTGACCCATATCCTAACCCTTACCTTAGTCCCCTCCATTCATTAAATTAAAATAAATTAAATATTTTAATTTAGTGGCCCCTCTTCCACCTCACCCATGCCACCTTGGATCCCCTCCTTGGATGCCCCCACCTCTCTCCTAGCCTTTATTACACCAAATCTCCCCTTTATCCTTCCTCCTGCATCCATTAAGCCTTCTCGCGACCGTTTCCCACGACCCCTTAACCCGGCGGCGTGCAAGAATGGACAGAGGCTAATTTTAGCCTCTGTCCCCATTCTTCTACCACCGACGTCGGCTACCCTGCGGCCGACATCAGCGATTTTGCCGACATCGGCAGCCTTCAAAACGGTTTCCTACAACCATTCTGCCCCCCCCCCCACGAACAGAACTCTCTTGACGCTTTTGAATTCGTATTCTCCCTCCTCCCTCTCACACAATAACCCCAGCAGCTACAGGTACCTTGCAGAGTAGCTCCAAGCAACAGCTCCATTTGCAAGTTCTTCAATAGCTCCGACAACAGGTTTCTCCATTCTCCAACCAGCAAGCAAGAGGTAAGCAGTTTCATTGTTTTTCATTTCATATTCATCATTTGATTTCATCTAGCTATCCTATCCACTATCCACCACTTGTCTTGTCCTTCCCTGAGAGGCTGAAAAGCCTTCTTAGACCCCTGTGTCCCATTCATCTTCCCTTTGCCCTGTCACCCTTTCAGTCTAATCCCAACAAACATCCTCAGTCCCTCAGATCCAAACCAAGTCCCTCAGACCTCCAGGCATTCTCACAGACTTCTAATAGACCTCCCTGACCCTCAGAGGAAGCCTCAGTCCATTTTGCAGACCAAGCCCAGACTTGTAACTCATCCCTGACTATTGCCCCAGCCGACCTCGTCCATTTCCCCTACCGACGTCGGCAGAATAACCGACATCGGTGACTTTCCTGACCGACGCCGGCAATACACCGACATTGGTGACTGTGCAAAGGCAGATTGCTTCTAAATAGGTACGCTTTTGCTTTCAGTTCTTTCTTTCTATTTTTCTTCATTTATCACTTTCTGTTTCTGATCAACATTCTATTTTTAACAGTGGACTGTCATCCTCTAAGAAGCCTTTGCGCTTCTAGGACCAAGCTCTTGCTTGGCAGTCCACCCTTTTGGCATCTAATGTTTTTCATGTTTTAGTGTCTTTCCCTTTCAGGTGTCATCCTCCACAACCAAAGAGGAGTTCTCACAACATCTGAATTCTAGAGTGCACGTCTACAATCTGGGTACGTACAAACCCTCGTCCATTTTCTTTTAGTTTCTCATTTCCCTTTCTTGAATGTGAAAAGTGAATCTAGCATAGAAACATTATGGCATGCCCGGTGGGACCTTAGGGTCTTCCTTGGGTTCCTTTTCTTTTTGTTCATATAGGTGCATTAGGTTTCTCCCTTTTCACCTCTTTCTTCTCTTCTAAACGACATCATAAGTAGGAATAAAAAGAACTTTTCTTTCTTTTCTTGCATTTCATAGGCTAGTCAAAAATCATATTCTTCAACCCTTTCTCAACTTGTTTTCATTCCAACTTAACATTTCGACTTGGGCTTAAAATAAATTGCATTCCATTTATGCTTGCTTGCATTTCTTAGTCCACACCTAGTAATTAATAACCGCATATTGAATTAATCGTAGATCACTTTATGTTACACAACCAAACCACTTGCACTAAATCAAACATCAAACTCACCTGAGACAAGGCCCGACTGGGATTTCATCCCCCAGTGGATACCTTACCCGTCCTGGCAATCCTACTTGGATTTCATCACCAAGGGGAAAGCCCACTCTGTTCTCTGGCAGAGTCTAATCTCTAGGGAAAGTATATTTTGGCTAAGTGAGACCAGCTTATCACTGGGCTTGTGAAGTGAGGGGAGCTTGCTCCTTAGCACCAGGCCATGTACGGAACCTAACCTAGACTTCTTGAGCGCCTAAACAAAACCTAAAACCGTCCATAGACTACCTCTTCTAGGACCCCTCTAACAGCCAACCTCCACAAACATCACTTTAAGGCATAAGCCACAAGATTCTAAAAGTTGATTCTTAGGATTTAACACTTAGGGTCTGCCTGTCTCCATCTCTATTTTTCTATTCCTATCTGGTTTTTTTGAGCTAGTAAGGACGTTCTTCTTCCTTTTTTCCAAAAACTCTCAAATCTTTTGGGTTTTTGGAAACCATAGTCACCGGTATCGGTTTTACCACCGACGTCGGTAAATTTCCTCACTGGCATCGGCTATATAACCGACGGCGACCATCTTTTATCACCGACATCAGTTTTTCAATCGACGTCGGTCACTGTCACAGTCCTTTTTTTCAAAAATAGTAGCCTTAAAACCTGCCCCTTTTTCTGCCAAAACCCCATTCTGAGTTTCTAAAACTGAAAAAACATAGTTTTTGAAACCTGACCTTTCTTGCCTTGAATGGTTCTGACTCGCAGTCAAGCCAAGGCTCTAGTCAACCACGCGAGGCATCAACCACTTCCATCTACCCCATCCATAACCGGTCCTATAATGGAGTTCCACTCAGAGACTGAAAGAACTCCTACTCGCCCAACCCCGCCCCAAACTCCTATTGTCCCAAAAGGGGACCAAGATTTTGCACGATTCTTGGACCTCAACGTCAAAGCCTTCCAGCACTATCTCGCGCATAGCCGAATGTGAGACTCCTTGGGCAATCCGATTTAAAGATTGTCAACCTCTCTTGTCGTGACTGCGGCTGTGTCGATAGCGTCTGTAGTTCAACCTTTAGACACCCAAGCTATTACCTCGACCAATGACCAGACCTTGACCAACCTTCCAAGTGTGGCCTCTCCCTCCATCTTTGGGCCCACTTCCACTAGGGTTTCAGACCCCTATCAACCTCAGCCCACTCAACTGCTCTCCACTCCTTTCCAGAATCTAGTTGTATCTATTCTGCCTACCCTGGCCCCTATCAACACCAGGGTGGCTACCTATCCATTGGCCCCTATTACCACAACCCAACCTCTCGTGGCAACATCGAGCCTAGCTATGCCTTCTACCCAGCCACCCTTAGCTTCCACTTCCATCCCTACGACTAGTTATCCATATGTTGCACCCCTACAGGCACAACCAACTACGTCGTATGCCTCCTCTAGCCTCTTCCAAGTGCCCTACAACTTAGGGGGCACTCCACCCGCCAATCCATCAGTAGATATCATCAAAATTCTGATGGACAAGATGTCTAGCCTAGAGACCTCCATTTTTGGCTCACGCAATGCTCTCTCATACGAGCAAATTTGCAATGAGCCCATTCATCCTTCTGTCCCGATCAGGCCATATCCCAGCCAGTGGGAACTTCTTAAATTTTTTCATTTTCAAAGCAAGGAAGACCCACAACAGCACTTATGGGCATTCAGACATGCCTGTTACCTTATTGCCCATGACGATGCATTGCTTTTACGCACTTTTCCTATGTCCCTCTCTGGTGCTGCTCTTGACTGGTATAACTCCCTTGCCAGCCATTCCCTCTTCACATTCACACAGCTGGCCCAACTCTTTCTTGATCACTTCTCCATCAACATCACCAAGAAGGTCTCGATCACAGAACTCTATTCTATCCACCAATTCGAGGACGAATCCATAGCTGACTTCGTTGCTCGCTGGAGAGGCCTCATCAATCAACTCTCCTTTTTCTTACCCCAACCTGAACTTATTGAACTTTTCTCCCAAGCCTACGCCAAACATATTTCTTCCACCTTACGGGTTCAGACCTTTTGCACCTTCGATGAAGCCTTCACGATGGCCCACAAGCTCGAATTACGTGCCATCGAAGAGAATAAAGTCAAGTTGCAGAGCAAGAATCCTAACTCTAAGACCAATGACTCGTCTTCTTCTAAACCTTCATCATCCAATCCTATGTCTAAAGCTTCAGCTAACGCTGTGGTCGTTAGACCTTCATCCTCTTCGCCTTCAACCAATCAGCCTGAGCCATCCACATCTCAGAGCGCCACCCACCAATTCCAGCAGAGATACGTATAATGACAGTATACTCCTCTCAGAGAATCATACGCGTCTGTGCTGGAAAAACTTGTTAAATAGGGGGTTCTCAATCTCTCCCAAATGCGACCACCTCCACAATTTGATCCCTCACACGCCATCCCTGCGTGGTATAGGGAAAAAAACTTTTGCAACTACCACCGTGTTAAAAGACATGACACGAGAAACTGCAAAACCCTTAAAAACATAATCCAAGACATGCTTGAAAAGGGTGACCTTGTCCTAGACAATCCCAATGCACCCCCTAATCAGGGCATCAACATCTTCAAGCAACCATTCCCCAATCATCCATCGACCCAAAACAATGTCCAGACCTTGATTGACGACACTCATGAACACAACATTCGAACAGTTAATATGGTCTTGCCCTTCATCCCCAACCAACCTCAAGAGGTTAGTCCATCTATCAGTCCATCACATGTGGACGAACCTCTTTCCCCAGTTAGTTCTCTGTCAACCTCTCTCATCTTGGAGGACGCCTCAACCTTACCGGCACCACCGATCTCACCATCCTCCTTCCTGCTACCTATGGAGGACCTGACCCTTCCTACTCCTTAACTGCAAGTGGAGGGCACCATCATCCCTGCCCTTTACTCGCTTGAGGAGCCTCATTCTCTGGTGTCTTCTCCACCCAGGGAAGAACCTGCCTCTCCTTCGTCTCCAACTAAGGACGAATCTGTCATGACTTCATCATCCCATGGGTTCGTGACTGCTACACCCATTTCATCTTCGGCGCCACAACCGTCAACATCTTCTCAAAGACCCAAACCTCATCCAACATCTTCTCAACCATTTTCCTGACTAGTGGAGAAAATCAAACTTCTCCCTTCAAGGAAAGTGGAGCATTAGGGATTGTGGGAGCATCTTAAAGCTCTTTAACATGCTCGTGCCCTCTCGTCTCATGCTGCCAATCCTCCCAAGGTAGAATCTCCAAAGACTCTCAACAAAGATCAGTCTCCTGCTTCTAAACCCGCATCTACCCCATCTAAACCTATCAAGTCACTTGGCGTTTGCCTTGTCTCTACCCTCACTCACCCGCAAGTGAAGGTGGACTTAGACCAGACCTCGACCAATAGTAGTCTTCCAACCAAGTCAAAGAAGACTGCCAGACCATAGAAGTGAATGCCTCCTCCCCTGTCACCATTACCTTCCATTTTGGGCCCCCATCTTTCGACCCTGACCAGAGTCCTTCCCACTCCGACCTCTATTCAAAACCAGTTGCCTCCTTTGCTTCCTTTGTCTACCTCCAGCCTACCCTCTCCTAAAAAGGTGGTACCTCTCACAAAGAAAGTGTCATCTCTGCCTGTCACCGCACCATCAACCCAAAAGGTGGTACAGAAACCTCCTCCAACTCTGCCTAAGCAAAAGTCACCAGCATCACACACATCAACTAGCATGGACCCTTTAGTGGGCTCATACTCGTTGATATTGCATCGACTTTTGCAGACTTCCATCATAACCCTTCCACCCATCAGGCCTTTCCAACCTCTCGGGTCCAAGCCCTCTTGGTTTGATGACACGAAGATTTGATTATACCATCGTACGCCAGGACACGATACTGAGACTTGTTGTGCCCTCAAGGCCGTCATTCACCGCTATATGGAGAAGGACACTCTTCTCCTTAAGGACACTCTTGACCGACCCTCGACACCTTCCCATCCAACCTCTTCAACCACATCAACATCTCACCAGTAGGCCATGACCCCTTCTTCACCTCCTATCTTTGAAATTAATGCTATCCACATAACCACTAGGTCACAAAGGGACAAGGCGAAAGAAAAAGCCGCCATTCCTTGGACCTACTCTTTCATCAATCCAGACCTCAACCAAACCTTGATCATGACATTGACCAAGACCTCAACCAAATTTTGACCAAGACATTCACCCAGACATTGACCATGACCATGACATTGACCAGACCATCGACCAGACACCAACCAGACCTCAACCAAATCTTGACCAACCATTTAATCATGACCTCGACCACGTATCAACCAGTCTCGACCAATCATCAATCTAGACCTCGACCAGACTATGACTAGACATTGACCATGACATTGACCAAGACCATCGACCCGACCCTCGACCAAACATTCGACCAGTCTCAACCAATTAGCAACCAAATATCAATCAACCAAACCTCAACCAATCATCAACCAAACACTGACCAAGCATCGACTAATTTCTTAATCATCTTGCATCCAACATCAATACGTGACCAATCTTGAAGAGGCAAATGGGGAAAGTCTGCTCCTAGTTGACTTGGACCTTATCATAACGCACAAGCATGGCCCAGGTACTTATCAAACCTTGAGCCCTTAAATGCTTTGCATATGCGACCATTCTACTATTAGTCGAGTACTTGTCCACTTGACATTTAACTTGAGCTCGTCCCTTGAGCAATCTCTGTCCTCCTAATCCTCATTCCTTTCAACCCTATTCCCCTAAACAAATCCTCTATAACGCTTTTATGACGCATGGATGCTTTTATCCTAATAAAAGGGAGCCTTGAACTTCTATAGTCTTGTCCATGACTCACAATACTGTCAAAAATAAATCAAGATGTCAACATATCCAAGGTCACCAAATCAAATAAAAAAGCAGACTGCTCCCTTGAAGGATAGCTGTACTATCATTGCTGTAGCTAATAGACTGCTCCCTCGAAGGACAGCTATTCAAACTTATATAAAGCAAAAATATAGACCACTCCCTCAAAGGATGGCTATGACTAAATCTTGCTACAAACATCACTTTCTTAGAAGCTTCCCGCATCGATCAGCTTCACAAATGACCACAAAGCAAAATGACATCTCTATGTAGACTTCCCGCATCGATCGGTCTGCACCAAAAAAAAAAATGGGTCATGGACTTGGCTTGTAGTTGTCTCAGGGTCTCCTATAAAAAGGGGCAAGGTTATCCCTGCTCATAAAATGGGTTACCCTATCCTCCTCCTATCATAACACCTGCTCAAGGGACTTCGAGCTCACTTTAATGTTGAAGTGATTCGATTACCACTTTAACACAACTCATGGTCAATGGCACAATGCATGAATGGGGCTCTTGGTTCTAACAACCCCTATCTATGTTGTCATTTTGGTCCTTGTCAATGAAAGGGTGAATATGTCTTTCACTTTTTTTACACTTTGGTCACATTCAAACTTCATCATGAGTCAAATCAAATCAACTCGACTCTTTTTCAGACCACTCACATAGCCTATTCACACTAGTTTCTATGGACACCAATACACATGGAAACTATCAACCTGACACAATTTATGTTAAGCATAAACCAATACTTTTTGAAGCATAAATAGACCTCAATTCATTTTTAGCATACATCCATCACGAATATGGAAAATTGCTAGGGATGAAAGACCCCAACCAATGTTACAACATACACCATTAGGAAAAGGCTGTAACATCTTTTTCTCCTCATCATTTTCGACACATGACCAAACCAATCTATCAACCTCCTTGACCCCTTCGTTTGAACTACATTGGTCTGAGGCCCTATGACTGGGGATATGTAGGCAGCACTCAGTTGACATGACATTTTCTAGCGTTAGCTCGGCCATCCCATTTGTTCATCTCTCAGATGGACAAACCCTTTTTTTTCTTCATCACTCGACCTTGACCTTGACCAAGACCAGTCTATCGACCCTTTTGACCTCCTGCCTACCACTCAGACTCCTAGTTCAAACTACATTGGTTTGAGGCCCTACGACTGGGGCTATGTAGGTAGCACTCAGATGACACGACGTCTTTTGGGGTTAGCTCAGCTATCCCATTTGTTTGTCTCTCAGATGGACAAACCCCTTTTTTTCTTCATCACTCGACCTTGACCTTGACCAAGCCCAGACCATCGACCACTTTGACCACCTGTCTACCACTTGGACCCTTCGTCTAAACTACATTGGTCTGAGGCCCTAAGACCAGGGCTATGTAGGTAGCACTCAGATGACATGACGTCTTTTGAGGTTAGCTCAACCACCCTCATTTGTTCATCTACCTAATGGACAAACCATATTCTTCTCCTTTGACCATGACCTTGACCCTGACCAGACCATCGACCACTTTGACTCTTCCTCCCTTTTAAGGAGAACTACATTGGCTTGAGGCCCTTCACACAAGGGCTATGTAGGCAGCACTCAGTGTTCTAAGGTTAGCTTAGCCACATTCTTTCATCCATCCATCCACCTCGACCAATGACCTTGGAGATCACGACTATCTCCTCAGACTCTCACCACTTCCAAGACAAACGTTGCCTTGGTT
Organism: Torreya grandis; assembly: GCA_037957365.1. Lineage (NCBI taxonomy): Eukaryota > Viridiplantae > Streptophyta > Pinopsida > Cupressales > Taxaceae > Torreya > Torreya grandis. Next base: position 981,891 of record JARHVA010001267.1, read on the forward strand.
GTTTTTGCATGTATGCTACCTCACGACTGGTTAGCAAAATTGTGTGTAGACCATTTTGACCCTCACAAGTATAGGATCGCAAGCCGGTTGATCCCTACTACTTGTGACTTTTTTGTGTTTTTGGGAGCACTTCCTGAGTCTGGGATACCTGGAACACGATGACTATTGGAGCTTCAGCTTAGATTGAATAACCCGATCAGCTACGACCAAATGCTGGGGCCTGATTATTTCAATTTTGGAACTCCTCCACCCTCGACATGTGACAATTTGACCCGACCATCCCGTGAAGTGGTATATGTGCAATCATGACTATTGTAGCGTTCACACTCACCCTCTCTCTATCCATCTCTCTATCAAATCGACACTCGATCTCAAGTTCCCTTCCCTCGACTCTCGCTTTGAGGGGGGAACACCTCATCCCGTACCTGGGGCAACCAACTCCTATTTTTGTCTTACAATTCATCAAGAACAACCAACAAGACAAAAAGGGGCAAATGTAGACACCGAAAATGTGTCTGCACCTTGGTCATCTTTCGTCCTCCCCCCTTGTCCCCCTTGACCCATATCCTAACCCTTACCTTAGTCCCCTCCATTCATTAAATTAAAATAACTTAAATATTTTAATTTAGTGGCCCCTCTTCCACCTCACCCATGCCACCTTGGATCCCCTCCTTGGATGCCCCCACCTCTCTCCTAGCCTTTATTACACCAAATCTCCCCTTTATCCTTCCTCCCACATCCATTAAGCCTTCCTGCGACCGTTTTCCCACGACCCCTTGACCCAGTGGCATGCAAGAATGGACAGAGGCTAATTTTAGCCTATGTCCCCATTTTTCTTCCACCGACGTCGGCTACCCTGCGGCTGACGTCGGTGATTCTATCGGCGTCGACAGCCTTCAAAATAGTTTCCTGCAACCATTCTGCCCCCCCTACGAATAGAAATCTCTTGACGCTTTTGCATTCGTATTCTCCCTCCTCCCTCTCACACAGCAACCCCAGTAGCTACAGGTACCTTGTAGAGCAGCTCCAAGCAACAACTCCATTTGCAGGTTCTTCAACAGCTCCGACAATATGTTTCTCCATTCTCCAACCAGCAAGCAAGAGGTAAGCAGTTTCATTGTTTTTCATTTCATATTCATCATTTGATTTCATCTACCTATCCTATCCACTGTCCACCACTTGTCTTGTCCTTCCCTGAGAGGCTGAAAAGCCTTCTCAGACCCCTATGTCCCATTCATCTTCGCTTTGCCCTGTCACCCTTTCAGTCTAGTCCCAGCAAACATCCTCAGTCCCTCAGACCCAAACCAAGTCCCTCAAACCTCCAAGCAATCTCACAGACTTCTAATAGACCTCCCTAACCCTCGGATGAAGCCTCAATCCATTCTACAGACCAAGCCCAGACCTATAACTCATCCCTGACTATTGCCCCAGCCAACCTCATCTATTTCTCCTACCGACGTTGGCAGAATAACCGACGTCGGTGACTTTCCTGATCGACGCCGACAATACCACTGACGTCAGTGACTGTGCAAAGGCAGATTGCTTCTAAACAGGTACACTTTTGCTTTCAATTCTTTCTTTCTATTTTTCATCATTTATCACTTTTTGTTTTTGATCAGCATTCTATTTTTAACAGTGGACTATCATCCTCCAAGAAGCCTTTGCGCTTCTAAGACCAAGCTCTTGCTTGGCAGTCCACCCTTTTGGCATCTAACGTTTTTCATGTTTTAGTGTCTTTCCCTTTCAGGTGTCATCCTCCACAACCAAAGAGGAGTTCTCACAACATCTAAATTCTGGTGCGCACGTCTACAATCTGGGTACGTACAAACCCTCGTCCATTTTCCTTTAGTTTCTCATTTCCCTTTCTTGAATGTGAAAAGTGAATCTAGCATAGAAACACCTATCCCCCTCCAATTTATGGCATTGGCCATCATATATGAGTTTTGGCTCATCATATCTCATGCCAAAGTCAGTTCATCTAGGAGTGACGTCTTTTTCCACATGTGTTTATAAAATTATTCTCTTATTTATATAACTCTGGCCATTTTTTTTTGACTCTCTGGATACACCTACCACACAATTAAAAAAATATTTTTAGCGACTATTTCCTAAAAATACCAGCAATGAGAAGTCCATATCTTCAAAATAAACCATGCAAAAGCCATGAAACTTTGTAGAGAGGTGTAATAAAGTGAATGTGAAGCTTTAAAGGTGTTTTTAAGATTTATGAATACCTGTGTGTGGATAATTTGTAGAAATTGTGTATTTTTAGCTACATGATGCATGAGTCTAATAATTAAAATTTATACATAATAGGCTAAGCATTTGTAATGAGTCATATGTTGAAAAATAAAGAGGTGTGTCATGTGATGCAGGAGAATTAGAACATGAACTATTTCAATAATGTAAATATGTGCTTGGTCATGATTTCTCAAGTCTTAAGACTCTTTTAGGATTCAATATGAAGTGTTATCTAGTCTTCAAGTGTGTTTTAAAGGTCAATCTAGCCTAATTTGAATTTTCCCTCTAAAATGAGGAATTTGAAATTTGGAATCAATTATGAAGGTTTACAAGGGTTGATCCAAGTTGTAAAAGTATTTGAACCATGGGGCTTAGTCCTAATAATATTAATTATATGTTGAAAAGGTATTTCATTCATTGTAAATGTAAATATAACCTTAACTCATATCTAGAAGTATTGGCTACATTGGAGAAGGATAAGGTAAGCATGTTTGTTATAAGTAAGGGGGTAGGTGAGACAATCTTTAATATATTTAAGACCAAGACAAATAAAAGCCTATTTTTATGTAGATATGATTTTAATAAAGAAAATAAGCTAGTATGAGGTCAAATTTGGGGAAGAAAGAGTAGTAGAGTCGCATAGTAAGGTGAAGAAGACCTTATATGCCTGTGTTTTTGTAAATAGGACTTTGTAAAGAGGTCAATACAAGAAATTATTTTTTATCCAAGGTATGTTTCATAAAACAAAGGCTTCTATTAACATTTTTTTTTCATTATTACATATGTTTCAATGATTGTAAAAGTAAATTTTAAATGTTAAGAAGTGAAATAGGACATTATGGATAGTTTGCCTATGTAAGGAGAATTATGAGTATAAAGAAACCTACTTTTCTTGTATCAAAAATGGATATGGTGGTATGATTCAACATCTTCATCTGGTTCTATATTTAATGAATAATATATAATTCAATTGGAAGTGATTTTGCATTTGTCTTGAAGCCTATATGATTAAAACCCTCAGTACCTTACTTTTCTTTATATTAACAATCATAAACAACCCATTAAAGCACGTGTGGAAAGTTTTATGAGATCAATTCAGGGATTAGAAAAGTTGAATAGGGTTATTAAGAGTCTTATATAGGTATTATAATGATTTAAAACATCTCATGGTTCATGAATAATGACTAAGAAATTATCGGCTTCTAAGTAACCTGAGAAGCCCTAAAATAGGGTTTTACAAGACAAATTATGTTACAAATCCATTTTAAACTAGTGAAAAGTCTCTAAAATTTGAGATAATGTGTTAAGAGGTGTTATAGAACTTATCCAAGTATTAGCTAGTGGAAATAAGCTCTGTAAAATAATATACAGTTGACTATAATATGAGTTTCCTATAGGTAATCATGAAGAAACCCAGTCAAAACAAAATCTGATCATTTCACTTTACTATTTGAGTTTAGAATTATTAGGAAGGTATAATATCATCGTGTGAAAATTTTAGAATAATTTTTTTAAGTAATTCAATATATCTAGTTATTGAATTAAGTTGAATGCCTCTAATGAAGTAGATTAGGCCTATGAAGATTCTAAAGAGGAAATTTGATATTGTATCCAAATTTTGGAAACCAATGAAAATATTAGTTTCACATCATATTTGATGATATATAATGATTGGATAAGGTACTTAAGGAGGTATTTATTTGTACCAAGGATAATGACACTTTTACAAGACAAAATAGTCCTGTACACAACACTATAGCAGAGTTAGAGCAAATGGTAATTTTCTTGTTCATATAGTGGGATAATTGAAATTTTGAATTCGTGAAGACCTAATATCATTGCATGATCTCTCACACCAGTCTTAAGAAGTGATTCTAGAGAAGAGAATAGGGTTAAGGTAAAGATTCAAGTGACAATCTTACCTAAAGTTATAGGTTGTCTAAAAGTTGCAGGTTTTCAAGTATCTCTATTTGAAGATTGAAGATAGGATAAAATAGATTCTTCTTGTGGAATCCAGAGTACCCATGGTGAAGAAACACCATGATAAATGGAGTTAAAAATAAATAAAATTTAAGGTATTGGTCTCTTGTTATTAATGAAGGGTATTATAGTAATAAAATTAAAATTGAGATCTTAAACCATTATTGGTTGGTTAAGTACTTACAAGATATTGTTGGAACAAGTAAAATAAATATAAATAAGGTAAAGTTTAGTTCTTTAGAGAAAAATAAGAATTGTTTTAAGGTTGCATACCTATTCTATATGCCTAAACATAAAAAAATCCTTAAAAGGGTCTAGAAATATTTTGAATGACTAGACTTGTGAAAGGAACTAAGGACATCAATTAGAGATAGAAATTATCAGTTGTGAATCATTAACAAATAGATATATAAATGAGTTAATTACCCTATTTATGTTCTTTTGTTAAAATTCCTTCAAATTGGTCATATACCATATAAATTCAAATATACAAGTAAGGTGTGTGAAGTGGATAAGGATGTGAGTTCAATGGAGGACATGGTTTTTTTGAATGATAAATTAAATAGGTATGAAGAGTGTATCCTGGGATAATGTTTCAAAAGAGTAATATTGTCATCATCATGCTTCCATATGCATTGTAAAGGGTTTCTATAGGTCATAGGTGGCATAAGGAGTCTTCTTCCTATCTATAAGCTATGTTTACTGAAGATGAACTTTGACCCCATAAAGGAGGAACCAATTGAAGCATGGGAGAAGCTTCATAAGCATCCACTCTTGAAAAAAAAAAGTAGCTACTAAGAAGAGAGGAAATTATGAAGGACTAATACAATAGGTTTGTAAAGAGCCTCTATAGGCTTGTAATTTGATGATTTCATCAAAAATAAAAGTGTTTATTTGATGGAACAAAGTTGTAGTATTCGTATTATGTATGTTCATATGATTTTATATGGGATTAATGTTAAATTGTGTCATTGAGCCCTTGTAAGCATAATGGTATGTAGAAACATAAAATTATGAGTATAAAAAGGATTGATAGAGAGGATTTGGGCATGTTTTTGTAATACATGGGATCCATTTGAGCATTATAAGGTAATATCATATTTTTATATAATTTTTTTAGATTGATCGATTATGAAGCTCTTATCAGGTTCAAAACAAGGTAGAATATAGATACAATCACACACAATGGGTTGTTTGTACATGTAAACTCTTATACGAATTTAGTTACAAGATTGGGAAAGAAAAATGAGGTTATTAAGTCCTTGATGGAAGTGTTAGTCAGTCAAAAAAGTCTTAGATATTTATGAATAATCAATAATATTCTCTTAGGTCCCTATATGACTTTGAAACCCTAGGTAAGTAGAAAACTTGGAAAAAGGACTTAAACTTTGAAAATATTCCACCAAATGTTGTAAAACTTGATGTGTAAATGGTACATGATGATATTAAAATATTTCAAGTGTTATTAGGCATTAATACACCAAAATAATTTAGATCTATGTGATTGTGTTTTTAGAATTATAGATGCAAGCAAGTTCTTAAGAGGTTCAAAGAGCATATCTTCATGGAGGGTCTTCCAAATGATTTGCAAACCTATAGAAGGATATGGTGATGCAAAAACATCACCTAAGAAGTAATTTTATTTTAATTTATGTCGTATGGAATTTTATGAGGTCTAATAGAGTGTATTTCATTGGTTAGAGGTCTTAAGTTTGTATAAAATTTGAATATGGGCTCATTTTGAATTTTCTAGCCCATTTTCAAATTTGAATTTTCTAATCTAGAATCTTGTATTTTGATCAATTTTGCATTGGTTAATCATGTATTTGGGTCTTGTCATGAATTTTAAGGACTTATCATGTTGTTAGGAGTATTTCTTAGGTTTTTACACCATTTTTATAATGTTTTCAAGAAATGTTCTAATGAAAACATAACTAACTTTTCCCCCTCTCATGTGTTAATCAAGGGTTTAGAGAGTTAGATCATCAAACCATGGTTATTATGAATGATTGATGTATTTATGGGTGTAAATAACATAAAAAAAGTTTTTGAACCATTTTGAAGGTTACTTCATGCAAGAGAGAGAATTTTATGCCTATGCAAACTAGATTGTGTCCAAGAACAAGGTTTTGTATACAAGTTTAATGATTGTCAATAAAAGAACAAGCTTGGTTTGATGTGTAATGTTAGTGGATAATTATTATATTGAGTCTTTATTATTTTTTAGTGATATTAAGTCCCTTACAGGTGTGGAGTAAGAATATTGTCAAACTTTATCTTGGATAGTTTTGTAGTTATTCATTATATGCACAGCCAGACTAGTAATTTCTAAAGTTGAGATAGTTTATGTTGTTTTAAATTGAATATTGATGGTACATACCTTATCCTAGTGGTTAGATCTCTTGAAAAAATAATTTGTGCTTGAAAACTTTGATTTATAGTCTCTTAGGTCTATGTAAATCCTTACTTAGGGTTTATGAACAAATTGTGTTTGTCCACTCTAGAAACCTTTTCAAGACACTAAATTGCACCTAAATATTTTATTTATTTTCATTAAAATTATTCAAGGAATTTAATGGTAATTTGGCAAGTGTGAAACATTTTATATCAAAAACTCAGTCATACTAGTAATGGAGACCTAATTAAGGCCTAATTACAAAAATATTTTGTGAAGTTAGTAGATTTCCTTTGAGATACCACATTTGAAATTTTGTATGAAGTAGTAAGGACATAATGGCTATGCAAAAATGTTTTTAGTTTATTTTTAAACTTTGTGGATATTTCAAACCTACTAGCTTTTTGTAAAAAAAGGGCTACAAGGAAACCAAGCCTAATTCAAGAAACTTGCATTTTAAACTACAAACTCTCTCCCTCAAAATCATATGGTGATATATTTAAGATCTTTAAAAGAGATATTGAGTCTTAAATGTCATCCTAAAAACAATAGTTGAGGACTGTGTCATGACAGACTCAAAGGTGTTTGTGAAGGTAAGGGTTTAAAAGTCTAATAAGTGGATCTAAATTTCTAAATGAATGTTTCAGGTGTCTGAGATGTAAGAAGGAAGAGAAATTGGTTAGGAGACTGGTTTTCAAATGGATAAGTGGGTTATTAAACCCTACACTTGAATCTATTTCCCATTAATGTAGAAGCCTAAGTACAAGACTAAGTGAAGTCTATGAAATGTTGAATAATATCATTGATCTTGTAAGACCAATACTAAGAGGATAAGACTAGATACAATATATGATAAATACATACCTAGTAAAAGGAGATTTGGAAGACCTAATTTATAACAATGATTGTATACCTATAGAGTAAGAGGTTGAACGAGACCTTAAAGGAACCCTGAAAAGGTTATTACACAATAATGACCTTAGACAGATAATGAGACTAATCAAATAATTTAATTCAAATTGAAAATGAGCATCAAGAAGTTAATGAATGTAGTATGGGCCTAAATATCATCAGTTGTTAGCTAATAGAGGTAAACATTTCTATCACTACATATTCATTTTTAGGTACATCTTCACACCAAAAGGAACATGGAACTCTTTTTCTCTAACTAAAATAATTAGTATAACACACACCCAATAAGAATGATCGATAATTATAACGCACATAGTCTGTATAATAATTTAGTGTCACCAATTCATAAAAAAAGAATAATAATCACTACAAATAGTACTCAATAACACTTTGTAAAATATATGCAAGACATAACACACACAAGATGAACCTACTATTTAATATTAATGGATTATTCAATCTCATAAAGGTATGCTAAAATTTAGGTGACATAATGCATAAAATATTAGATATAGACAGTAAACGCAAATAACAGTGAAAAAAAAATCATAACAAAGGTGACAATTGGCAATTGTGACAAACTTAAATTCATATGATGTACATTATGGGAGCCACCAAAAAATGTCAAAGACAACTCAAACCTATCATGAAAAATCACTTTGGGGGGGGTGGGTTGAAGAGTAAAATTCCCATCATAAAATAGGAAGGTGCAAGCACACCCAGATACAATTACATGACATGACATAATGAGAGTGTCATGCATTCAATGTACATATTTATGCACTAGGTGTATTATCGGTCAAACATATAAAGGGAGGCATATAAGTTGCATCCTTGGCATTATTTCTATCCTTATCTTGCTTCATTACCCTATTGAGATTATCATTCTATACTTCTCATCTATGATTCTTATGAGGAGGGTGAGGTAAAATGGTATTCTCTTGTGACATGGTATCTCATCTTCTTCTATTCATATTTCCTATGAAGTCTAGCTCTCTTTATGAGATGATGTTTTGTGCCCATCATGAAATTTTTGGAATGTATGGACCATCAATTGTGTGCCTATTAATTCCCTACTCTGCACCTTATTGTAAAGATATTACATATTGCTTTTTAAGATTGTTAGTGTTTGAATAGTTCAAGTTGTTGTGACACATCGCTCAAAAATATATTTTCTTCGCATATGAGTGATTTAACACCAACTTCATAATTGGGTAGGTTCTATTCATAAAATTAAATGCATCATGTTAGACCTGATAATAATATATAAAATCATATAAGTACGGGTACATATGTGTCTTACATTTTGAGGGTCGCTCGATTGGATTTTAGTGTCATTTTCCCAATTTACCATCACACATTCGACTATGGGATTTGAGCCTCACAAATCCACACCTAAAATACCTTCTAATTCAATGTTTAGTCAGTTGACATCCTCACCCTCTTCCACCATATTATTAATTTCAATCGCTATGTTTATGGCTTGTGTAATGAAGACATTTTACATTATTGACATTCATCTGAAAATTATGAACATAAAAATTACAAGTCAGAGGCCACCTTACATTGTAATATGTGTTATTTTTGTTGATTTACTCTATATCACCATCCCATGTGGACTTGACAACTATGTCTCCTCTCCTCCTTTGCATCTAGTCCACCTTTATGACATGTTTACAGGTGTAGCCTTGGACTAAAAATGGGCAACTACACATGGACATATATGGTCTAAAAGTATAGATGTGATAATGCAATGACCCATGTTTTATACTTTGGACCCATGTTGTACAAGGTTCATTTCTATCGAAGGTGACATGATAATATGGGATATCCAAATCCCTCACCCATGAAATATTTTCAAGACTCTCTAATTTGAAGTTCTTTTGGAAGCCACTATCATTAAAAATCTATAGCCACTAGTAATATATGTAAACTAATGTGGTAAGTTGGTGGGCCAGTCAATCCATCCTCTGATGTGAAAAAGGCTGTATTGTGCTTAAGAAATAACTTTTCAAATGTGAATGGTATTATTCTATGGCTGCATTTATTTATTTCCCATCATGTGGAAATTTACAATAGCATCTCGATCACATTCTAACCCTATCAATCCAACATTGCTCTCAATATTCAATAAAATTACCTTGAGTGTATTGATAACTATCTACAAATTTTTTTGACTCCCTATTAGTCACGTCCTCATCAGTGTAGCCATGTATTATGAACCCCAACTCATTTAACATTATGTGTTTCACCTCATCATATCTCACCTTTGCTATCAAATTATTCAACCATGCACAATGAACATGCCAACTGCATAAGTAAACATTATAATTGAAAGTTTCCCTGCATAGACCGATAGTTTTGTAAGACTTACCATATATGGTGGTACTATTTTATGTTATTATATAAATTCAAACATCATTATGCGTGAACATAAAATAGAGATGGACCTGATAGCTTTTATCTTTGCACCAACATCATCTACCATGAAAGGCACTAATTATCCATTCAATGTCCTTTATATACACTCTTTGTAGAAGAATTCACATTCACTTGTTGATGTTGATAGTACATGACCATGACATAATGATCCACATAATGGGCACACCTTTTTGTTGGGAATAAAACCCCAAAAATGTGTATAATTAGAACTATACAAAAAAATAGAAGCTAAATCAGCTTGCATGTTACAAATTATCTACAATGTCAAATTTTGTTATGAACATTCAGAACACACCTTCATTGTGTTCATTCCAAACATTGAATCTATTGCCAAGATATTACACTTCTAAAATCTTAATAACCATTCCAACTATTGTCAGATTTGGATGCCTAGTACAAAGTGGATTTCCCTATCCCCATCAATCTCTTTTACGTTATATCCCTTGTATATAAAACACTAGTTAGGATTTTCCAACACCCACTCCTAGATGATTTTTACATCATCAAGATTGTAGACATATTTTCCCTCTTTGATCTAACATTTTCTATTGTATATGTCATCCTTGATTAAAAAATCATCATGTTATGTTTTTCCATTGAAAAATACAAATTTTTCATGCACCATCTCATGGTTTTTAATATGGACAACATTAGTAGACATTCCCAAAAACAATATCTTATGAACCCATTCATTCAATTACGACATGATGTAAGAAGTGTAAAATGATTTTTTGTCTTTGAATTGTTCATGTTGATGGCCATGGTAATGTTTGCAATATTTGTCTATGTTCTACCTAATTTTACATGCACAACATGTGATTAGGTCTAGCGACCATAGGCATGTGCTAAAATGACACTGAAAACCATATCTTATATGTTTTTGGCCAGACTGGCTACCCTTTCCCACCTTGGACCTTAAAAACTTGAGTTTTGGCATAACATCAATTTCTTAAAAATATTGTGGCCCATATGAACACCAATATTTGTATGAATTTGTCATACATAAAAGGGGTCATGAAAATTTAAAAACCCATATAAAAAAGAATTATGAATGGAGCATACGAACACCTCCATTGAAACCCACCATGTTTCAAAAATGGGAGGACACTTACATTACATATTCGAGGGTGGCATTGATCTTGCTATGCTTGCCATAAATAGGTGATTTCTTCTTGTAATATGAAACATAAAAAATATTTAGGAAAAAAATCCCTTCTTGATTCTCCTTTCATGAAGTCATAAACCCTCTGGCCACCAACCCATGAAACCCATAAGTCATCTTTGTTGATGTCATGAAAATTCTCCCACTTGAGATAGCTACAATCAAATGGACCTAATCTTGGGAGATGTATAATTTGTTCCCACTATTTTTCCATTTATTATTGAACAAAAGGAAAATGTTTCATTTAACATTTTGAAACATACTTTAAGCGATTATACTCAATGTTATGCACTATAATTTTGAACACTAAAATATGTTTAACATATGGAAAATGAGATTCTCATTGTAACATAAAATCATTGGTATGAAATTTCAATGCATATTGGGATATTCATAAACATAAGATTACATCATTAATTTATTGTCACATAAGCATTAAGTCAATGAAAAATTATGTTCATTGGTAGAGACGAAAGTAAGAATCTATCGATTGGCATCGACTCGATGTTTAGCGTATATCAATCGGATTAATTTAGAGAATGGTAGTAGGGTATTGAATATGTTAATGTATGTTATATTAGTATAGTTTGAATGGAACAATATGCAGTTTAGTGGAATTAAATAGAATAGAAGGCTATGGCAATTTTACCCATTTCAAGGTCAAATTGGATTATCCCCTTATTTAACATAAATCCCCAATTATTTTGTAGCTATTGTATTACACAAATAAGTTGAATGTTTATGATCTCTCCTTACTGAAATACATGATTCATTATGTGTGTTGGCTAGTAGAGAGGATACCAAGAAACTATCGATCAATGTCAGCTTTATGTTTGGTGTATACCAACCGCATAGATGTAAATAATGCTTATGGAGGTCTACATGACTGAATAACACAATGGTAATGCACTAAATAATAAATACATGGAACCACCCATTTTAGGATACCAAAGATGTTAACATATGTTACAATAGTATAGTCCAAATAGAATAGTCTACACATTAGTGAAACTGAACTGAATAGAGGGTGATGGTGATTATACCCATTTTAAGGTCAAGTCAAAATTCCCCCCTTTTTAAGAATACATCAAATTATTTTATATTTACTCTGTTACATGAAGATGTGGAATTTTTATGAACTCTATTTATTGAAATGTATGATTGATTAAGCTTGTTGGCTGGTAGAAAGGGGAGCAAAAGCTATTGACTAGCATTGGCTCAATGTTCGACGTATACCAACTACATAGACGTAGAGATGATTATTGAGGTGTATGTGTATGAATAATGCAATGAAATAATTCTCAATACTATGGATAAGGAACCAACCATAGTAGGGTATCAAGGATGTTAATGTATGTTACAGTAGTATAGTTTGAATAGAATGGTCTACAGATTAGTAGAATTGAAAATAATAGAAGGCCATGTAAATTTTACCCATTTCTAGGTCAAATCACTTTATCCCCTTCTTTAACATAAATCCCTAATTATTTTGTAGCTACTACATTGTGCACATAAGTTGAATTTGTGTTATGTCCCCTTACTAAAATGCATGATTGATTGTGTGTTGACTAGTAGAAAGGAAACCAAGAATCTATCGACCAATGTCAGTTTGATGTTTGGCATATACCAACTACATAGATGTAGATAATAGTTGTGGAGGTATTACAATAAAAACACGTTAAATAATATGGACACAAAACCAATCATATTAGGGTATTGAGGATGTTAATGTATGTTACAATAGTATAGTTTGAATAGAACAATCTACACATTAGTGGAACTAAACTAAATAGAAGGTGATGGTAATTGTACCCATTTTGAGGTCAATTCCAATTTTCCCCCTTTTTAAGAACACATCAAATTATTTTATAGTTACTCTGTTTCAAAAATATGTGGAATGTTTGTGGACTCTCTTTATTGAAGTGTACTATTGATTAAGTGTGTTGGTTGGTAGAGAGGAGAAAAGGAAAGTATTGACTAGCGTTAATTCGATGTTCAACATATACTAACTACATAGATGTAGAGAATGGTTATGGAGGTGTATGCATATTAATAATACAATATAAGCACAGTCAAGACTATAGACAAGGAATGACACATAGTAGGGTATTGAGGATGTTAATGTATTTTATAGTAGTATAGTCTGAATAGAATGGTCTGAATAAAATATAAGGCTATGGTGATTTTACCCATTAAAAGGTCAAATCAGATTATCCCCTTCTTTAATAGAAACACCAATTATTTTATAGCTATTGCATTGCATGAAGAATTTGAATGTTTGTGATCTCTCCTTACTAAAATTCATGATTGATTGTGTGTTGCCTGGTAGAGAAAAGACCAAGAAACTATCAAACAACGTTGGCTCAATGTTCAACATATACCAACTTCATAGATGTAGATAATAGTTGTGGATGTCATATGGCTGAAAAACACAATAGAAACCCACTAAAAAATAAGAACATAAAACCACTCATAATAAGATATCAAGGATGTTAATATATGTTATAATATTATAGTATGAACAAAATAATTTGCATATTAATGGAACTAAATTGAATATAAGGTGATGGATATTGTACCCATTTTGAGATCAAGTCAGATTTCCTCCTTTTTAAGAATACATCAAATTATTTTTTAGTTAATCCATTGTGTGAAGATTTGGAATTTTTATGGACTCTCTTTACTTAAATGTATGATTAATTAAGTGTGATGGCTGGTAGAGAGGAGAGTAGGAAACTATCAACTAGTGTCAGCTCGATGTTCGATGTATACCAACTATATAGATGTAGGAAATGATTGTAGAGGTGTATGTATATGAAGAACACAATAGAAGCACGATCAAGACTACAAAAAAGGAACCACGTATAGTATGTTATTGAGGATGTTAATGTATTTTACAGTAGTATAGTCTAAATATAATGGTCTGCATATTAGTGGAATTAAATAGAATAGAAGGCTATGGTGATTTTACACTTTTCAAGGTCAAATAAAGATTATCCCCTTATTTAACATAAATCTCCAATTCTTTTATATCTATTATGTTTCATGAATAATTTGAATGTTTGTGATGTTTCCTTAATAAAATGTATGATTGATTATCTGTGTGGTCTAGTAAAAAGGAGACTAAGAAACTATCAACCAATGTTGGCTCAATGTTCAGTGTATACCAACTGCATAGATGTAGATAATGGTTGTGGAGGTCTACGTAAATGAATAATGTAAAAATAACATGTTAAATAATATAGACATGGAACCACCCATATTAAGGTATTAAGGATGTTAATGTATGTTACAATAGTATAGTCTTAACAAAATAGTCTACACATTAGAAGAACTAAACTGAATAGAAGGCGATGGAAATTATATCCATTTTGAGGTCAAGTCAGATTTTCCCCCTTTTTAAGAATACGTCAAATTATTTTGTATCTAATCTATTGCAAGAATATGTGGAATGTTTATGGAATATATTTACTTAAATGTATGATTTATTAAGTGTGTCAACTGGTAGAGAGGAGATAAGGAAATTATCGACTAGCATTGGCTCGATGTTCGATGTATACCAACTGTATAGATATAGAGAACAATTGTGGAGGTGTACACATGTGAAGAATGAATTGGAATCATGATCAATACTATGGATAATGAGCCATCTATAATAGGGTATTGAATATGTTAATGTATGTTACAATAATATAGTCTGAATAGAATGGTCTGCAAATTAGTGGAATTGAATAGAATAAAAGGCTATGGTGATTTTACCCATTTCAAGGTCAAAATAAATTATCCCCTTATTTAACATAAATACCCAATTTTTTCATAGCTATTGTGTTGTGAAAAGAATTTGAATGTTTGTGATGTATCCCTTTTAAAATGTTTGAGTAATTATGCATGTTGGTTGGTACAAAGGAGACCAAAAAAGTATTAATCTTCATCAACTCGATGGGGGAGGTATAAAAACTGTGTATATCAAAATAATGAATGTGGCACTGTAAACATATATTTTCCATTTTTGAAATAAAAACATATATTTTATAATTGGCACCTTGATTGAAGAAGTTGAATGTCTATTTTTAGTCTATTTGTGAAATCCAAGATAAATAATCTCAGTGTCTTAATAGAGAAGAGAGTAGAATGTAGTTGGAAGTTTCACAATACACCTATGTATGGAATATGTCAATGTATGAATAACAATGAGTTGGTAACACGCACAATAGTTTTCATCATTTATTTTTTTTAATATGTCTAAACAATATTTAAACATTTAACACACCATAATCATGAAAAACTAATAGATGCATAATAGGAAGAGACCAAAATTTGTATCACACATAGACATTATTATAAAATTATAATGTATCCCATGATAGTTATATGAATATCATCACCACATGTACTCATCACGACATAGGCACACGAGAAGAAGATGATCATCCAAACAATAGATAGACATCTTTGCGTAGTAAAAAAACCTTTGTTGCCTTTTGATAATTATGTAACATATATTTGTACATATTGTTTATGACATTCAATAAACTTTACAATCATTCGCCAAATATAATTGTTATAACATAGATTTACACCCTTTGGGAGGGTGTTTTAAGTCCTCATAATCTAAGATACACATGGGAATAATCCTAAGTTGTGGGTGACCTAAAATGTGTATTGAACCTCTAAAGAAAGGATAAATCCCTTAATGTATCACTTAGGACCAATCATTAATCTACTAGCTTGCAAGGAAAAGTGAAAAATAAATTATGAACTAAGGAGGTGATACACCAAATTTTATAACCTCTACCACTATTTGAATGTGCACTAAGATCTATAGGCCTACAAGAACATACACTTATCTTAGAAGGAACCTATTGTGTCATTGATTTTTAGAGATGTAATGCATTGTAGGATTAAGAGGGAAGATTGGTTCCACTTCTAACTCACATATAACCCCTTGACATTCACTACAACCTATAACAATGAATCAAACTGCATAACGGTAAAAGTAATGTTAAAACAGCCAAGATGAACTCAATCTATACTTGATCATATCAACCATTCAAGATATACACTACATAAAACCATAAAAGGAGGTAAAACCAATCATATTATCGATCAATAGGCATACAAAATAGCAGGGCTACACCATACTCCTAGAGGAAGGATCCCTTTACAACACAAATCAGGCCATACATATATAATATAATGAGAAGGAGAGAGAAGATGGATGTTGGAGAATCCCATGGCAAGTGTTATCTCATGAAGAAGGAAGTTACAAACAAGAAATCTATAAAATAATATTCTAATATCATCTTCTACACAAGTGTTGCTTGGTGTGGTGATAATGTTTTCAAAGGTGGCATAAGAGATGTTTCATTACCTTGGAGAATCATCCTCAAGCTCTTGAAACTACCCCTTATCATTGATTTGGAAGTAAAAATTCATCTTCTTTAATTCTAACTACTTTTCTTTATCTTGGACACTTGTTGAAGACCTATAACCAATCATCTTTCCACCTCTGTTCTGTAATTTCATTCATAACTCTCATTTTTGCTTTATTGGAGGTCTATTCCTTGTAGCCCTATTTTGACACAAATATACTTATTATGAATGATATAAAACAATTCTAGGTTAACTAAAAGCATATTTATATACCTTTTATCCCATTTTATCTTCATCCAAACTTTCAAGACTCAACTCTTAATGTATACCTACTAACCCAACAACCATCCCTCACAATTAGGCCTAATTAGGCCTAAAGTACTAGAGACCATACAATACCATATTTTACTACTCCAAAATCACTAAAATATTGTAGCATACATTAAATAATGTCAAATGGAAAAGTTTCATACAATTTCATGGATTAGAACTTGAGTTATGCAAAATGCAAATTTTTTAACCCTATGTTGGGAAGACATAAGTCTGAGTAGGTTGAGAGCAAATGAAAAGGTGTGGGGAGAGTTTTATTGCACTTCAAACCAAAAAAAAACCTTTGTGAGTTCTAACCCAACTTCCCTCAACCCTTCCAATAGTCATTTGTCTTTGAACAACCTTTATACCTCTCTAACATGATAAGATTCACGGTTTTGCATCCATTTTAGGACTGTGAAATAGGTTATAGGTTTATTTGTATTTTAAATTAAATTATAAACATTCTCAACACTTTATAAGGCCTCTTATGACTATCTCACACCTATCTTGTTCATCCAAACTCCAATCATAATGTAAATATTTCATACTTTCTTAAATTATTACAAGTGAGTTTGTATTCTCTAGTAGGCATGTATATATGGGCTTAAGACAAGGTTCTAGAGAAAAATACAATTATTATCTTCATCCTTGATTATAAATTATTTATTTTTAAATTATACTAGCTCTATTATTGTGTTAAGTTTACCCTACCATGCATTCAAAGCTTCATCATACCTATGAGTTGAGTCTTTATACCCTGATTTGGGCCTACAACCTACAAATTTATGCCATTTCCTTCCCTTTTATACTCCACATGTTCAAAAATATTTATCCAATATTTATTTATGAGACCTAAAAATGTCATACACGTGTTTATAGGCAAATTTTTATGCATTTGGAGTCATTTGGAAAACAAAAATAGTCATCGGGTCTGTATAGCCTTTCTAGGTAGCTTAAACATGTTAACCATTATTCATAGGGTATAGGACTCTAACCAACATATTAATACCACAATGTTGGATCACAGATACCCATTTAACATCCCCAAACACCATTCCTAACCATGCACTTGATCCTATATGATCTGGTCAAAATATTGAGCTCTTTAAGCTAGCACACCTGTGAATTTGAACCTTGTCTGAGTTTTTTTGGGAAAAAGAGTCATCTTGATGTTTGATTTTGATTGAAAAAATCTCATTTAGGTATTTAACATCCTTCCTTGGTTCTTTGAGTATTTCTCTTATGGGTTTTACTTCCCATTTAGCTTTGGAACATAATTAACTTAGGCCTAGGGTTTTAGGTTATTCCTCTTGCTTTGACCCTAACCATTATCATTTGATGTTTTCTCAATCTTCCCAGGGTTCCAATAACCCTAAAAAATGTATCTAGGGTCATTATTTCCTCACACATGTCTCATGATTCTATACCAATGATAAAATTCATGCTTTCCATGTCTTTTGCAAGCAGACCTTTAGGTTTGTGTTTAGGCCTAACACCTGTCAAGCTTTGAGAATGCATTTCTTGATAGGATATTACTATTCTATTCAAGTACAAGACTTATTTGTATCTCATTAATATTTCCATCATTCATTATGGGTTATAGGTCTAAACATAGACTCATAAAATCAATCACTCCATCCACCTCTTGGTTGTAGACATGTAGGTCTGTATTTTATAGATCAACACTCTTCCCAAACCATTCTTGAGATGGATTTTTAACTTTATAAAGAGATTTAAACATATATCCTCTTCTCTATGATCCTCTTCACCTATTTTAATCCTATACACACCTATTCAATGTAAAATGAGTGACTCTTCTTCATAGGTTTACTCATAGTCTTGACATAGTCCATCTAGATTACATTGTCTTCCTGCATTATGGTTATAGGTGGTTTGTCTAACTCAAGGGAGATGAAGTGGTCCTTTCATAAAGAACCTACTTGGAGCTTGAATGCAATTAAGGGTTCTCTCTTGCCAGAACCCATTGAGTCTCAATCTCTCTGAGTGAATGCCTTAAGGGGTGTACCAAGAAAGACATGGGCAGACCATTGGTGCTTTGCAAGATTGTTGTCCCTCTACTACCACTTTCTATTTACCCAACCATATCTTAAAAACACTCCCCTAATATTTTATTCCTCCATTTTAGACCCCTCTAGTCATTTTCCACCTTTATTATCCCTTTCCTAGCCTAAAACCCTTTTCAAGGTTTACGTTACATTGTCGGCCCCATCAATCCTATACTCTAATTTATAAAACTCATTTAGGGTCTAGGTAGTCCCTTGACCAACATAGACCAAGACCTAATTTATTTTTATCAATAATGATATAGAATTGATTGGGTCGACCCTGTTGACTAAACTTTCATAAAGGTTTAGGGTTAGATTCATCTATATATACACATCCATTTAATCATTTATTAAAGAAGAGAAGAAGAAAAATAATATATTGTGCATCTACTTATCCACCATTCTACTTGAGGAGAATGGCTTATGGTTTCAATACTTTTTTTAGATATACAAATCTTATCTTGTGGAGAAGTATTTTAGATGCATAGATAGGTTGTGTAGCCTAGAGATGACATATCCTTGTTATCCTTACATACCACAATAAGCTATTGTGAAGCACCTTGGATAAGGGAGATATTGAGGCTCGATGGGTTCATCTTCAAAGATAAGTATTCCTAACTTGTTACTCCTTTGTAAGAGTAGATATATTTGTATTTGTACTTCTCTCCCATACATTAAGATTTCATATACATTGATGTGACTATATATATTATATGCATGTTTACTTTTTATGTTTATTACCCCTGCTTTGTGCCATAAGCTTTAGTGAGCACTAGATTAGGATTTTACTTTACTTGTTAATTACTTTTGTGAATATGAAAACATAGGACCTAGTTAGGGTTATCGTATAGTTTTACTTGACTGAAGGCTTTGGAACTCTCCCTAGTGATTTTATTGTGGTAAGAGATGCCTTGGCTAGGTCTAGCAAATCCATCCTTGTCATGAGCTCGAATATCTAAAATATCAATAATTGGAAGTGTAAGTATAATTTATCTTCTCTGATCTAGGATTGATTTATATATTAGTTACATTTCCCTTTGCATACATTCTAGTGAATCCAATGTGAATCTAACCCTTACAAGTTTTCTTTGACACCATCATTTTTATCATCATATTATATTTTTATATATTTGTAATACTATATCGATCTAGTTGGTATAGTTCTAACTTTTTGTGAATAAGTTTAACACATAATCACTTAAAAATGACTATGTTCTATCTGTGCAAGTCTTCTCCAATATAGGTTACTAGATTGATCAGTTTATCATAGTAATCTTCTTCATCTCTAGATTGGCATACATAGTTGAACCAAATGACTATGTCTATTATTCTCTTATGTTAACATACAAGTCTGAAAACATAGTTGAAGAGGTCAACTCTATGTCTTAATATCTTTTATCAACAAATAGGTTTGAAACATAGGCAAACAAATCAACTCTATTCAACATTTTCTCTTTCAACACATAGGGTTTTTAAAACTTGGTCAAGCTAGTTGACTCAGTTAGCAAAATTTTGAAGAATAATTTGAGCATCACAACTTAAAAAATTAAAATCTAAAATGTCTTCAACCCCTTCAATTTTCCTTTCTCTCTCTCTATCATTTCAATTCTTTCTTCAGCACTATTTTTGACAAGTTTGCAATTTGTAAAACTACAACCCTATGAGCAACTAGGTTGACATGTTTGACATAGTTATGTAGTATATCTTTTATCTATAAGACATAGTCAACCTATTTGACCGTGTTCTTATAAACCTTGATTTTGTAGAATATTAGAGACCTAGTCAACTCTATTTTGTACTATTTGTATATAGTGTTTCCTGAACTAACTTTACACTATTTTCAATCAAGGAATTAACATTTATTTGCTAGTAATTAATTCACCTTTCTTTTTCAATTATTTTCATGCTTAGAGTAACTCACATAGCTTAAATAGGTGGTTTTTCAAATTACCATTTTAGTTGCATTATTTTTTTCTTTTTCATGCACTACCAATTTACTTTACATTTAAAAATCATTAAACATTTGTCTTCCCAATGTCTAACTACTTGGATTTCATCACAAAGGGGGAAGCTGCCTTGGTTTTATATCTAAGTATAAACATATCGTTGATGGTATATATTGGTAAAGCACCTTACACCTTTATTGTTGTGATATTTTGAAGTGAGGGGGTAGGCCCCAATAATGAGCTAGTGCCATCACCAATATAGATCCCTTTCAGCCCAAACATCTTGAAACCAACCTTAGATTACTTTTAGTTCTCTATTTCAACCAACTTTCCTATCACATTAAAATCAACTTTATTATAACTTAATAACACTTAGGATGACC
Organism: Torreya grandis; assembly: GCA_037957365.1. Classification (NCBI taxonomy): domain Eukaryota; kingdom Viridiplantae; phylum Streptophyta; class Pinopsida; order Cupressales; family Taxaceae; genus Torreya; species Torreya grandis. The sequence continues at coordinate 1,003,103 of JARHVA010001267.1, forward strand.
ACCCAGTTAGTATTTACTTTCCAGTTGTTGCTTTCTCTTATATCATTGTGTGTTGTATTGTAAAATTTGCATTGGATAGTGTTGGTGCAAAGTTTGTGTTGTGTGTTCCAATTGGATAATTTACATTGATCAAATTGCTTGTGCACTTACTTTCATTTTGCTTCAAATTATCTTACAAAAATTTCCCATATTTCAAGACATCATCATTCTGTTCGATACAATCTCTTACAAACTATTTAGCCTTCCTGCCTACAATATATAGTCGATCTACAAGATTATGTACCCTTGTCTTCATGTTCAATCCTCTATTCAGCAGTACAAGTTCAACCTACATAACTGTGTATCCTTATCTTCCTATTTTATTTCTTAGTTTGTAGAACATAGTCAACCAATTCAACTTTGTATCCTATTTTTTTTGTTTTGTCTTTGCATCACCCCTTTAACCTCCTTTTCTTATCATGAACTTCTTGTTTGATGATAACACAAAGTTGAATCCAACATACATGATGATTTTAACCAATCCCAATAAGTTTCCTCAAAAATATCTTGTCAATTCCATTTTAGATGAAAGCAATGTGCATGTTGCCACTTGCACTATTAATTACAAGACTCCTCCTCATTCATCATCAATTCATAGCCCTCTTTTATCTTTAGAATATCAGTCAAAAATAGAGTACACTCCTGAAATGATTTTCTTCATTAATGAGTTTCCTCTATATAGGGTATAATACACTTCAATTATTTACAATCTCATGATAAATGGTCATGTATAAGAACTCCATTCACCCTCCCCTACATTCTCTCATGGATTTTGGGTGGATACCTTCTTTGTTTCTCAACCTCTCCCTTCTATCTTGATTCCTTCTCACACTATGACCTCTTCTTCTTTGATTTATTCAACCTCCATGCCAAGTATCTCTACTAACATGGCATGTTCAACATCTAGTGGAATTTTTCCAAGACCCCTCCTCCTCATTCATTCCACTAGTTCACTATTTTATACCAATGATAATCATCCCACTAGTGCTTATTTTTATTCTAATGCCAAACCTTCTACTAGTGCATCTTTCGCTACATATCTTAATCATGTTACTAGTGATTCCTTTTCTACCATTGGTTCTCAAGACACTAGTGTCATGCATGCCACTACTCATAGCGAAACCCAAGCCACTAATACTAATGCTAATGCTTCTAATGCCGCACAAACTAGTCATAATAATGCTCAAACCCATTAACTCTTATTACAAACTCTTAATCAAATGAATGTTTTTCAGACTAATAATTCTAATCAAATGATGCAAATGTAGAATCATCTTATTCACCTTCAAAATCAACCTCAATAGGTACCATGGGGAGTGCAAAATCAAAATTCCCCCCCACCCGCCCTTAGGGATTCCCATGGTAACCTCATTCCTCAACCACCCCTTGTTAACAAAATGATCAAACATCTTCAAAATTAACTTCTTACACCGTAAATTGACAATATAGACATAGTAGGTATCACATCTACCATTTGTTACAATGGGTCAACTGATCCTACCTTACACTTAAAAACATTTGGTAATCTCTACAAAGATTGGGTTGAATTAAACACTTTTGTTGCTGCCAAGCTATTACAAAAAACACTCTATAGAGATGATTTAGATTAGTGTAATCAACTCAAATCCCATTCTATCTCTAGCTTTTAAGATCTAGTTAATTCTATAGTACAAGAGTTTCAAACTAGTGACCTCCCTGAGAATACCTCGGCTCACTTTATCAATTGTAAGCTACTTGAAACTAAAACAACACAAGGTTTCATCAAATGGTGGAAGACCTTATCTAATAAGTGTGAGAATAACATGGCAAATGATAACCTCATTCATCTATTTACTAATTATATTTATCCCATATTACAATATCTGGTGAAGACTCTCTCTCCAATAAATTTGGAAGAAGCCCTTGACCAAGCCAAACATCAAGATTTTCTCATGCGCTAGTTTTAACCATCCCAACCTCCAATGGGCACTTGCATGCTCATTAAAAATAAAAAGCATCATGCTACCACTGATGGTGTCAATAATTCTTATGACACCATTCACAATATTTGAGCCATCACTCCCAACAATGTTGCAGAGCATGTTCCCCCTCTAAACAATACCCCTAATCCTCAATTTTCTCAAATAAACAACATAAATGTTCATAATTTGTTATCCTTGACCAAGCTCCAAAAGTGTCTACCATGGCCTATACCATGAGAGCTTGACCCCACTTGCCCTATGAAATAATGGAATGATCCAAATAAATTTTGTTGGTTTCATGCAAGTTTGGGCCACTCTCACGAGACTTGTAGGCAATTACATAATTTAGCTATGGATTTCCTTCTTGGCCCAAAATTTGACCATGATTTGCTAATTTTTAAGTGCCAACAAGCCAATGATATAAATTTTAAATTTCATAAAACAAAAAACAAAAATCAAGATTTGAATAGGCTAATGCTCATCTTACCATATATAAATACCCTCTTCCTAATCATCAAGACAACAATGACAAAGCTACTCCTTCCATCAATAACATTGAAAGTCTTATAGACTAAACTCCTAAAGAGAATGTGGTAAATATAAATAATATGCTAAGGTTAGTTGATTTTATTGATTCTAATCCTACACACATGCACCAAACATCCTAAACATTCCTTGTTATCTAAGATTATTCCCCATCTCACCTAATACAGTTGGGGCAAGAGGACCTTGTCTCTTTCCCAGAACCAATTCCAAAACCTACATTAGATAATACCTCTCATACTATTTCTATGACTAACCCAACATCTACACCTCTTGACAAAATTCTTCAACCTTCTAATAATATTTCTTTTAATCAATCACCAGAAATACCTAAATCAAATATCATATCCTCTAAATACAATCAACTGATTTGTGCTCAAACTAAACTGACCACATCTTATCAACACAAGTTTGAATGAACTTCTACTCCTCCTTATTAGGATCTCCTCCAACATTACATGCCTCTATCTAGCATCCCCCCCATGGTTTATGTTGAATGGGACCCTATCATAGAACTTACCAATCTCCCATATCAAATACCTTTATTGAACTCATGTAAACTTCATTGTATGATCGTAATCACCTGGTGAAACTATTATTTAAAATGAACATCCCTCATCCTCCCCTAGAAGTATGTGAAGCTACATTATATGGGTTGAAAGATAGTATCTTAAAATAGTGTGAAGAGATGTCTATACACATTGATGAAATAATGGACACTTCTCTTTCCCTCAAATTTTCTATTTCTTCCATGATTCTAGATGAGATTGTACTTTGTGTGGATGATCCTCCACTCTTTATAAGCATTCAAATCAGTGATATCCAAGTCAATAATTATTTGATTAATGAGGGTTTAGGTACTTGTGTCACCTCCCTCAACTTCATTAAAACTCTTGGATATTCCAAGTGTAATCTTAAGTCCACACATAGTGCATGTGAAGTTTATGATAGAAGGAAAATGCCTCCTTTATATTGCATGTGGATTCCTATTACTATCCCTACTATCACTATCTGAGTGAAGGTTATGATATTTAGCTTTCCCCTCTCTTACAATATCTTACTTGGTAGACCTTAGACTCATCACATGAGGGTTGTTACCTCTGCTCCCTGCCAATGTGTCAAGTTTCCCCATACTAGTGTTATCTATCAAATTCAAGGAGACATAAACCCTTAGAATTTAGAATAATTCCAATAATGTGGTGTATTCAAAATTCCAACCCTTGAATCCTTGTTGAGTGTTCCATTTAGAGAATCTTAGCTTTTCAATTTGTTGTCAACTCTACTCAATGTTATCATGGTCACATCAAACTCATCGAGAACATACCCCCTAACCTCTTAGATTATAATGATGATGAGCTAGATGAAATCAACCTCAAGATCAAAACTTTGGATTCATCCCCTCATCTCATTTCCTACCTTCCATCATCCTTGAAGTTGCAATCCCATCAACCACCTATCAAGGATATGCCCATGGTCTTAACCAAGACTCAAAATTCTATTCATCATGCCACTTATAATGAAAATATCATACCTACCTACACCATCAACCTTCATACACCCAATTATGATTATGGTTATACTTTAGATGATCTATTTCTAGGAGGTCTTGTCTAGGCTAGAGATGTTGAGATTATTCAATATCATTCTTATTTGTTTCAATCTTTCTATTCTTTTTATCATATCCATTATAATTAATTTCCTAATTTTAGTATTATTCCTATTTTTTGTAGGGTAGAGATAGAGTGCCCACATGGTACACCTCCAATTTTGACAAAGCCTATTATGAGCATGTTCATCTATCATGCTATGACCAGTCCTTATCATTTCATTAGATACCAGGATCCCTATAGCCTACTTCCCCTAGAGATGTTTTTTACTATCCTTAAGCCCTCTACCTAGCCTACTTCTCCCTCAGCTGAGCTTAGTCTGGTATTAATCCTAATCCACCTTTAGCCAAGCCTCATCCTATATCTGATCCTACCTCTCCTCCAGATGAGTCTAATCTAGTCTATCCTCTAGCCCCACCTTCCCTTGGTGATGGAAACCATAGTTTGATCCTTGCCTATGTAATGGGATGATCAACCTTAATATGATATTAATAGAGTTTCTAATCATTAGACTAGAGACTACTAGTTATACCATCCCTATTTGGTTTATGTTTCTACTCCTATTAGTAGACCCCTAAAGTCTACTAACAAGAATATTTATTGCTTCTATGGTACAGATAATCTTTCTTCCACCTATTATTGAAATCTTTAATAATATATCGACACATTGTGTCCTACCCTACTTCAACCTAAAGATAAGGATATACCTCCTCCCAAGTTATTACCTGAGTATATTTCAAACTATGGAGAGGTATATTATCTTTGGCACCAGTGTGGTACCCATCACACCAATAATTACCACATCTTCCAATAACCTCTTCATGATCACCTTATGACCATTATTGTACCTATTACTCCTCCTCCCACAAGTCACCCATGTAATAAGGATCCTCCTTCTCCTATGGTTCCTCAATCTATGGATACTTCCCCACTTGTGGTTCCTCCACGTGTGGTCCCTTCTCCACCTATGGTTCCTTCCTCACTGGTATCTCTTTCTTGTCCCATAGATACCATTCCTATTCCAACATATATTCCCCTTCTTGATTATTATATGCATGGGTAACATATTATGAGAAGGTAGTCCATTTTACTTTTCTTATTCATCTAACCAACATGAATCAATCTTAGTATCTCACTTATTTTCCTATATAACTTTGCACTTATTATGAACAAATATCCTTTGTGTTACTCCTCCTCCCACAAGTCACCCACGTAATAAGGATCCTCCTTCTCCTATGGTTCCTTAACCTATGGATACTTCCCCACCTGTGGTCCCTTCTCTACCTATGGTTCCTTCCTCACTGGTAGCTCTTTCTTTTCCAATAGATACCATTCTTATTCCAACATATATTCCCCTTGATTATTCTATGCACGGGTAACATGTTATGAGAAGGTAGTCCATTTTACTTTTCTTATTCATCTAACCAACATGAATCAATCTTAGTATCTCACTTATTTTCCTATATAACTTTGCACTTATTATGAACAAATATCCTTTGCATTACTCCTCCTCCCACAAGTCACCCATGTAATAAGGATCCTCCTTCTCCTATGGTTCCTCAACCTATGGATACTTCCCCACCTATGGTTCCTCCACTTGTGGTCCCTTCTCCACCTATGGTTCCTTCCTCACTAGTATCTCTTTCTTGTCCAATAGATACCATTCTTATTCCAACATATATTCCCCTTCTTGATTATTCTATGCACGGGTAACATGTTATGAGAAGGTATTCCATATTACTTTTCTTATTCATCTAACCAACATGAGTCGATCTTAGTATCTCACTTATTTTCCTATATAACTTAGTGTCTTTTTTGTGTACTTAGTGTGCCTCATGTTTTCCAAGGTATTATAGTAGACACCTATGTTATTCTTTTTACATTCCCTCTTCTATTTAAAATAATACTAATATTTCCCCTTGAGAAATATTGTTTTTTTTATTGATCATTCCCCCTAGGGTTTCCCTTTTTGAGTTGCATTGTAAGACCATGGCCAAGATCAGGCCTTCTTCACAAATTACCACATTACAAACAACCTTTTAAAATCATTCCCATAGTTGTTTTCACCTCATTGGTGTTCCATTTATGAGTTTCAATGTAAGACCATGGATAGGACCAAGGCCTTCCTTAGAAAGTATTCCAATACCCAAGTCACAATGAAATTACATGTGTCAAATTTGAGATAAATAGTGATTGATTATGAGTTACACGTCATTGACATGCTTCCCATATTGATATAGTATGTTTTATGCTTACTTCATTGATTTTTCACTTTTATCTTATTATCCAATTGCATGTATGCTTACAACCATTTTATTAAATTTTTCATACTTCCCAGCTTAAAATAGTGTAATAAATTTAAATTTCATTTTCTAATTTTGTCTTCTCTTTTATACTTCCCAAAATGATTTAGTATGATTGATTGACTTGATTGTTTTGTTTTTATACCATTTGGTTTTCATGTGACTTCCATTTTATTACATATTTTCATACTTTCCAACATGATATAGTGTGATTTTATCTTGTTTTAACTTGGTGCAAATCTTTTACATGGTTGAAAAATATTTGTTGCCCCTTTTTACCATATTTGTTTTATTATATTTAGTCATATTTTGTTATTACAAATTTATCATCATGATATAGTGTGTAGTACATTTGGTTTTGATTACTTATACTTTTCCAAGTCCTTTTTGCATTTTTCTTTTTAACCATGCATGTGTATCACATAGTGTTATAAAAAAACACTCAACATATATTTCCCATAACATATACAAAAAAAGCTAAATACATGTGCTAGAAATAAATATATCCATGTATCAACATCCATAAGTAAGTACAACTCATGAGATCAAATACAACTATCCAAATCAATATCTATATATATTTTCATGCATTTTATATAATATACAAAATATAAAATACAAATAGCCTAATCTCTAAGGTTAGGGTCCATCGTGTCTATCATGTGGCCTATCCAAACTACCCATAGATGCTTGGAACTATCCCCTCTGAATGGTATCCTATAATGAGGTAGTATGGGACCTCAAACCTGCTACCTATCCCTATAGATTGGATACATAGACCTGCACCTATCCAAGATAGATAGTGGTAGCCATGTGGGTCACTCTTTCCAATGCCAAGGCTTGTAAATCCTATGCCTCTCCCTCTCCCACCCCTGTTGATGGCTGTAATCTATCCCCACATGCCTAAACTACCTCATGGTCTCCCCCATGAGTCTAAAATAGCTTGCCTAGGTTGGGGCAGATGGTACCACAAAAATATCATATCATCTATATCTTCTGCTATTGAATTTACAAAACCCAAACTATATAGACATTATATCACATATATGTCTTAAAATCTATCTGTCTACCATAATAATAATGCAACTAGTATCCTATATCAAAAACTTAAATCAGAATTAAAACATTTCTCATCAGTGTTAGTGTTGCCAACCACTATCTCTCTATCTACTGACCTGCCAAGCACAGTCACTCCATATGCTCATCCATCAAGCACCTCCTCTATGGGTTTCTTCTACACCAATGCAAAGCTAAGAGTCATTACTCAAGCACACCATGAACTTCTCCTCAGAGGTGTCTCTGTGGACTAGCTATGTCCTAGAATGGCTATTAGATCCTCCTATGTTGTAGCCCTCACCTACACTTGCTCTCACTAATGGTTCCTCCATCTCTAATGAGGCCATGGTGGTCATTGATATTACTATCATTTTTGTGCCTACTATGCACTAGCATCCACATTTATGGTGTATCCCTTATTAGCTCTGTTATTGCCAAATATTGTGCTTGACTAGTCCATGGTCTAGCACACTTTGGCCTAATCATTGTTATCTTTATTGGTACTCCTTCTCCTCCTCTCCCCCTCATATCTCTATCATGTCATTCATAATAAGCAAGAACTACTAGAGGGGCGGGCAAGTATGGGATTCCAAACTATCCTAGAAAGCATGCCACTAGATGTGGCTCTACCCATAAGGTGTAGTGGCTTGTAATCTGCACCCATGCCAACCCTATAGTAGTGGTCAACCAACTAGGCCATATAGTAACAATATGCATGACTGCCACATGATATCTCCTCATGTGATAGTCTATAGAGCTATCACATGGGACACAACCCAAGCTAGATGGTCTTGTCTCTACTGCATAACCTAAAGAAACTTGTCATTAACCACATGGCGAACCTCTCATACATCCAAGAACTTAGTAAAATGATAGGCCCCTTGATATTCTACCCTATAGATAGCATCCATATATATCATGCATGAATTGGACCTAGATGGCAACCCTAAAATCATAAAGTACTCCCTAATCTAGTATAAACTAACACAAGGCTATCACAGACAATGGTAACTTATCATCTAACTTATGACACAACACTCATGCTATCATAAGTCTTATCACTTCCTTCTAAATGTCTAGAATGTTTGTAATATAGATGTCAAACAAACTCACCCTCACTCCAAGGTATATCCTATTTAAGTGTGTCACCCACTGAGATAGTGCTCATCTCTCATCAATATCCTCTAGTGTGTCATTGACCACTGATGTCTTTCCTATAGGTAGTCCAAGCAATGCATGGACATCCTAAAGTGTGATCCCCACCTCAATTATATCCCCATCCACCACACATTAAAAAGTTTTGATCAACCATTTCCATGCTTTAATGAACATGACAATGAGATCAACACTAGATGAAATCCTCTTCATCTCCATGATGTCTCTGAAGCCCAATGCAACTAGGTCAAAATCTATCCATGCCACTCAGCTAATCTAGCAAATTTGAAAGCCATGATGCATCTATCAAGTGATAATATCTTTGGTGTCTCTACAAAATATTAAACAATAAAGGATGTATCAGATCTCCATGTCATAAATCATTAAAATATATTCTTACAAATTCAAAAATTAACTACTTAATTAGTTAGTTGATTTAGTTTTTTATGTTTCTGATTTTCTTACACAATCAGCCCATTTTATACTAAACTGGCCTTGTACCCATTTTCAATACTAAATCAACCTTTATCTTTTTCAACTAGATCAACCTATTTTATACTAAATCGGCCCTCCTTCAGTTTTAGCACACTAAATCAACCTTGTACTACACATTTAGTGACATTTTGTAGAATAAATTGGCTCTCTTCTACCAACTAAGTCAGCCCTCTGGTATGTAGTCAGCATTCTCCTTATTACAAACTATGTCAGCCCAATGCTACGTAGTTGGCCACCCCTTAGAATACTAAATCAGCCTATTGTTATGTAGTCATCCCCCTATATTTTTCTTAACTTACAGATTAAGTCAACCCAATCAACTATATTCCTTCACAGTGATGACATTTTAACCATTTAACATAAATGCTATAGGCATTTATTGGACTGACTTATTTGACCCAGTATCCCGTTCTACCCCTAGTCTACCTCAAAATTTCCTAGGGTTAATTTTGGTGCCTAGATTTTTCCTACCAATTAGTTTTCTATATTTAGTTCAATTTTTAATAAAAATACTCAAAAATTTGAAATTCCCAATTACTTACTTGTGTTACACTCGTTGTGGCCGTTATGCTTCCTCCTCATCTCAGTTGTCATCTCCTCACCATGATGGGTCTCTGGCCTCACACTAGGTCTCTAAGAGATCTATTTTCTCAAAATGGTAAAAATAAAAAATTAATTATTTTTCACCCTATTTATATTTATTGTTCAAAATTATTTACCCCTCAAATATTTACCACTAAATTTTATCTTTTGATCATATCTTTGTTTCTATTAGCTCTTTTTATGAACTATAATATGTTATGGAATCTTGATATTATAGATAATCATTTCACAAGTCACATGTATATTTTGAAAAATAATAATTTTTTTTTTTTTTTGCTAATTTCTATAGGTTCACTTAATGTTCCCTACAATTGACACCTTCACATTTCTTGTATCTCCTTCATTTATTGCAATACTAAGGTAAGTAAAGGTATGTGTTTTTTAATTATGTCCTTTCATTTATCTTATTTTTTTCTTATTGTAACTTATTTAGCTTCAAATTTGTGTGTTGATATGCTCTTTTCCCAAAACACCATCCCATGTTTCACCTACATGACACATGATGAGATTCAAGTGGGGCATATGTATACGCATAATATTTTCAAACTTTATCAATTACTGATGTTTTCTCTCTTGCAAGAGCCTAGAGAGTCTCAATCTCTGAGTGCACACCTTAAGGGGTGCACCAAAAAAGGGGTGGGTAGACCATTGGTGATGTAAAGGATTGGTGTCCCTATACTACCACTTGTTATCTACACAAGCATATCTTAAAAACACTCCCCTAAGCTTTGCCTCCTTTTTTGCACCCTCTTCTAGTCATTTTCCACCTTCATTAGCCATTCCCTAGCCTAAAACCCTTTCCAATAGTTTAAGATACATTGTCAGTCCCATCGACCCTATACTCTAATTGATAAAACTCATTTAGGGTCTAGGTCAACCCCCTAAATGACCTATACTAATACCTAATTTGTTTTTGTCAATAACAATATAAAGTTGATCGGGTTGACCCTGTCGGCCAAACTTTTGAAAAGGTTTAGGGTTTGATTCAACTATATATACACATCCATTTCATCATTTATTGAATAAGAGAAGAATAATAAGAATATATTATGCATCTGCTTATCCACAATTCTACTTGAGGAGCATAGATTATGGTTTTAATACTTTATTTAAAGATACAGATCTTGTCTTGTGAAGAAGTCTTTTGGATGCATATATAGATTATGTAGCTTAGATCTAATTTATCCTTATTATCCTTACATACCAAAATAAACTCTTGTGAAACACCTTGTCCAAGGGAGAGATTAAGGCTTGATGGGTTTGACTTCAAAGGTAAGTATTCCTAACTTTGTTCCTCATTTGAAAGAGTAAATAGATTTACATTTGTACTTATGTCCCATGCATTAGGATTTTATATACATTTACGTGAGTATATATCTTCTATGCATGTTTGCTTTTTATGTTTATTACCCCCACTTTGTGCCATAAGCTTTGGTGAGCACTAGATTAGATTTTTACATTACTTGTTATTTACTTTTTATGAATATGAAAACACAAGACCTAGTTAGGGTTATTGCATAGTTTTTCTTGACTCGAGGCTTTGGAACCCTCCTTAGTGATTTAATTGTGGTAATAGATTCCTTGGCTAGGTCTCATGAATCCATCTTGGTCATGACCCCAAATATCTAATATATGGACAATCAAGAGTCTAAGTAGGATATATCTTCTCTAATATAGGATTTATTTATAGATCAATTGAATTTTTATTTACATACACAAAAGACCCTTAAACTTTATGTTCATCACACAAAATACATTTTGAAGGCAATATTGTAGGTAGGCCTGTAAGTGCATGACAGTCCCTCTCAATTACTATCTTTATCATGCAAGGTCAAGTAGGGGTTTATGGGTTAAGTTGTAACTAAAAAAAATGTTGACATATTAAATATACATTGAAGACCATCCTTAAAAAATCCAACTTCACTTAAATTCTTCAACATAAGAGATCTCTCAAGATCAATGAATCAAGACCTTCTCAATTGTATATATTTGAATGGGAGTATTTCACTCCTTTATACACATTAATTTTGTCTTGGAGATGGTGTATAGGAAGTATTTTATATGTTTTAAGACTATTATAACTAATTTTCACCTACTTTTAACCCTTCCATGCTGAAAACACTTCACATTTATAAGAAACTTGCTTAAACCTACAAATCTTAGAAAACCATCGCATTCTTGGCATGGGCAAACCTAGACCATGGTTGTATGCATCAAATTAGATGTTTTAATGGATCATAATATCCTAAAATAAATTATTTCACCTTTTATTTGCATCAAAAAATATTCAAATGCATTCAAGTTGGAAAAAACAAGCCTACAGGGTTTTGCATGGGTTTTGGAGGGTCCACAGTCTTAACGATAGTTCATAGATCACAAGGGCTCTTTATAAAATTAAATGTTATGGATTGATAGGGCATAGGGACCCCCTCTAACACCTACTATCACTGGTCTTGAGATGTTTTCTCTTTCATGAATGATTCTTAACAAAACTACCTTCTCAAGTCTACCAAGAACCCGATAGGGAAGATGAAAGGTTTTTTTACTTTCTTGGGTCTTCCAATGCTTCCAACACTTGATTTATACCTAAGGACATTTTAAGACACTAAAATAATTATCTCATGTTATAAAACTACCTCTTTTCACATTAAAACCTATTTTTGGCAACCTTGACATGTATATTTCAATCCATCATTTTCCACCCATGTTTAGTAGATGCATCTAAAACTAAACTATCTAAAGTGTTGTAAATATATAACTGAGTATATATTAATGTGTATGTTAGCTCTAGATCCACTTGGATACATAAATTGTCTCTGGGCCACTTGAGAATTCCAACCACTATGGATGGATTAAGGCATGAAATTGGTGATAACCTAGGATATGATGTCAAGTGTATATAGTGTATAGAATGACAAGGAGTTTGCCATTCCATCTAATCAACGTATGTGTAACTAAGCTTATGTAAAAAATGTGTCGTGCACATTCCCCCAATCTGATATCTAAGTAAAATAATTCTAGAATAAGTTTTAATGACTATATTTGAGTATCTAAACTAAATATGGTAATGATCATGTCATGCATAATGCCCATAATCTGAGAAATTGACATGAATTTGAGCTGAGATAGTGTGAATCTGGGAAAAATTTGATAATATCTATCAAAATTATTTTTGGGTTCTCTCATTATGTCGGTGCTAAAGCCTCTTACCTATAAAATAGTGCATTGGCCCTATCATGTGAGGAATGAGTCTTGTGTGCTCACCTGAGGTGTGTAGTGAAAGATCGGTTCTGAAGACTTTGGAACATGTGGTGTATTTACTCATTTATTGTCAAATAAATACCCTACTATTATTTATTAATATATTATGCTACCATCACTATCTAATTATGAAAAAAATAACTCATGAATTTTAATCAATTAACACATTTCAATATTTAACATAGTTCATAATCCATTGCTCAAAGTACCATATGATAAACATTGAATTCTCATTAAGTAATTTTTTATTACAAGACAATAATTCTTATCTCTTCAAAAGTTCCTCCTTCCATTCCCCCTTTGAGAATGCTTAAAACAAGGGATTTTATACTTGTTTTCCCCTATCCAAGTGTCAAATTCCCAACTCAAATTGAACATATGGCACATGGACTCTTAACAGACTGAGTCATGGATTTTACAATTAATTATTCCTATAGACTTGGGCCTCTATGCCCCTAGATGCCTACTCTATGTTATGAATTTATTTTATAAGTGTTCCATTCCTTGTAGGATGTTCAAGGCCTCTGATTGATGGGTTCTAAGTATCCTATTTTGATTTATCATTTAAACTACTCCCATGTTCCTCGTGCTCCACTCCCCACACACTCCCGTAGTTTTTCACTTCCTATTCTAGTTCCTTTGTTCTCAAGTTACTCATGCCATGTTTTCTTGATTGGATCCTCTTATGTTGGTCCTTTCTCACCATTTTCCTTTTGTATCCTTCAACTTTTATGCTACTATTCTCGTGCCATGGTCCTCCTGTACCATGGTTCTCTCATGTCATGCTGGTACTTGCATGAAAATACACAATGGTCCCTTTACACTGCTTATCAAAACTGGAACAAATACTTGGTCAAAATTGAGGGGCCAACATTCATCCCACACTAAGCTATTTTTCCATCCCGTACTAAGCTATAATGACATCTTCAAGGCTCTTGAGCCCTTTCTACTTGAGTTCTTTCCTCAACTCATCCTAATGGGATAAGGCATCGAGAACCTTGGTAGTTATTTTCTCAATAGCCTCCTTTATTATTTTCAACTCCTTAGGCTAAATGAGGGTCTCAGTATTCTTCATTTTTTCCTCCAGGGCTAAGCTAGCCTCCTTTTGGATGTCCTCCAATTCAGATACCTCCTTGTCAACCTATCCTCAGAGTATGGAAAAACTAGCATTTATTTATTGATGATAGTTATTGATAGCATCTTCTATCATTTCCATGTCCTTGATGCCTTCATGCACTCGGCATGGTCCTTTATTAGTAGATCTACATAAGTGGCTTTCTACCTCAAAACCTCCTCATCATTTAACCATGCCTCTATGATTTTATTTATGTACACCATACATGCAAAAATATCATCCAAAATTTGGACAATCTCCCTGACTCTTTCTAAAGTACTATGACAGATATATGCTACAGTGGTGAACTAATCCAAAAGTTATTGGGATTCATCTCTGGGCATGGAGCAATCCTTATTTTTTTTGAGAAAAAACTCAACTAATTTCTCTAATTTTCCTATGGCATCCTGATCAATTTAGGTAATTTGTGCACAAAGTGCTTAATCATGCTTAAGAGCTAATTAACCCAAATCAAGGCATAATAAAAAATTCCATGGAAACCTATTGAATACTTATTTTTGGAAATGAATATTTAATATCTGCATCACCAAGTCACCTCATTTCTTGGGAAGACATCCCTAGGCCATAAATGCCACAAATATCAAGATTCATGCCTCCCATGCCTCATCAATGCCTTCCGTGATGCCCTCCATGCCTCTTAATTTCCCCTTCTTCCAATGTCATGATGAGGATAATTAAAAACTTAATTCCAAAAATTAAATTAATCTTCAACCACACATCTCAATCTTGAGATGGATGGTTAAGTTTGATTCTAATCAAATCTAAAAATCTATAAATAGGAGGCATCACAACATCATTTCTAAGCTTAATTAGTACAAAGTTATAATGTAGGATTGGTTCCAAAAAGCTTCAAGTAACTAGTGTTATAATGCCAAATTGATTCCAAGCCAAGCCAAGCCACAATCCAAAGGTGCCGAGGAGAGATGGAGGTTTTCAAGCTTCCATTGCCAAGGACTTCATGAGCACAAGCCGAGCAAGCCACCATAACAAGCATTTTTGGAGCATCCAAGGAAGGTAAAAGAGTTTTATTTTGAATTTTAGTTGTGTGTTTCATTCATGATTGTTAATTAAGCTCTCCTTAGTGTCTAGGCCTAGATATTTTATGCTATTAGTGTGTTTATTTCATTTTATTTTCATTTTGGAACTAACACAATATTAACCATCCTCTCTTGAGTCAAATTCCTAGATCACATAATGGCATGCCTGATGGGACGAGATGCATCCTATACTTAAAGGAGATCCTTTTACAACAATAAAAAATTCATTTGAGCTCTTAAAACTCTTGCAAATTGATTTTTTAACTTATTTTGCCATTTTTGGTTACCACAATTTTTACACAGTAACCAACGTCAACATGAATACCGACATCGATTACTTGACCTAACCAACATTGAATAGTAGAACTGAAATCAATTAGATCTCAGTTGGCCATAACCGATGTTGGTGGTATTGACTAACATTGGTCACTGTGTTTTTCCAAAAACACAGACCTGAGACCTTCTTTTTCAAAGTTTGTTGTTTCAAACTCAAAAGGGCTTCAATGTTAAGGGACATGTTAACAATTTTTCTACAGCACCAAGTGGGATATTTGCTCAAAACATGTATAAATCACTTTTTCATGCTTAAAATTTGACTAGAAACCTTGTTTTGGTGTTTAACAAAGAATTTTTAGACATTTTGGTGAATGTTTTCAAAGTTTGCAACTAAGACCAAGGGGTCAAATGAACACCACCAAACATTTTATTTGGGTTTAAAGTTGAACACACTTGTCAATTATTACTTACAATAGTTGTTTAGTTGGATTTTTGTTTGGCAAAAAGAGGGTTATTGTGTGTATGCTCTTCCATTTGTCCCCTATTGGGAACCCTTAGAATCAAAAGTGCCATTCTTATTTCAAGTAGCCTATTCTAAGGCTTAGAAAGAAAGTCATCTAAATCACTCCCCAAAAACTTGTCAAATTTTGGGTGACCTTGAAAATGACCCTAAAGTCTCTCTATTTTCATGCTTTCTTTTTTTATATGCATCTTGGATTGTGAGGGGGACATCATCACCTCCTACAACTTCTTTAGGGAAGCTTTGACCTAGGGTTTCATCTCCTGAAATTGACTTCATTTAACTCTTTTAAAGTTGCACACAAGATGTAGTGGCACTTTGGACATCGCACTATACTGAGCAAATAGCAAGATGTAATGGTTACAAAAGGACTAAACCTTTTTGCAATAAGCCAAGTGATACAGACCCAAAATTCATGCTTTTCTTTTGAATTGTTTCGCATGAAAATCATTGTGCAATTGATTCCCCTAGATCATTCAAAAACTTGTTAGATCTTAGACAAATCCCCACATTCCATGGAAGTATTTTTGGTGCAAGGTGCACCTCAAGGTATATGTCAAAATACTATCATTTGAGAGAAGGGGGGTGTAAAAACCCTACTATATAATGCACATTTACTTTTGGATGAACACTAAAAATCCTCTTAAATGATGTATATTGATGGATTCCAGTAATACCAAGCAACCTTGTTAGTTTGAGATCTAAGGGTGATTAATTAGTTGATCTTATCTTAGTTTAAAGTCTTGTTTGGAGTCAAAACTTGGTGTAAACAAACATTCCAAACCAAACACATAGTCCAATTTTTTCCTTTGAATAAAGAGGCATTATGTTGCTTGTGTGATATCATCCATTTTCTTTGTTCAAAAAGTTCATCAAAATCTTGAGAGTCATATCATTCACTTTGGTGTAGTTATGCTGCCCAATTGAGTCTAAACCTTTACCAAAGTTGTTTAAGTCCTTTACTTATAATTTAAATTTGAAGTTACACCTTTACAAGTTCATAGGGTTGATGTGTTAAGTGGGTTCACCATTTGCACTAAACTTGAGGGAACTTAGGTTTAATTTCTAATTTAGGTTGAAGGTCATTTTAGACTCATAATCATTATCATTACTTGATAGACTTAAGCCATTTTGTGTTAAACACTCGCACTTTAAGTCTATAAACCACAACATTTTGATTCAAGAAAGGTATTGTTATGATGCCAAAATTGTAGGAAAACATCTTTGCCTTAAGATATTTTTTGAAACAAACCTTTTTATCGTACCTTTTGGGTAGTATATCATCATTATGCTACCCAAATCATTTAAAACTTTGTTTCATAGCCCTTTTGCATATAATTTCAAATCTATTTCTATAAAATCAAGCCAATCCAAGTGTACTTTTGATCCTTTGTCTAAAGCACAGTTATGTTATTCACCTTTATCTAGCTTGTTTGTCAATAGCACCAAGTTTTATACCATTTTTTGTGAGAAAGTAAACTATTGCTAAAGTGCCTTTTGTTTCATACCTTATACCTAGTTGATCAAGTTCATGTTCAAGAATCAAATGCCTAGTGTTTGTTAGAAGTGTTTCAAATCCGCTAGATTAAAACTTTCACATATTTTCAAAGTCTAGCTTTGGACATCGTTTGGCAAAGAGTCCTAGCACATGCCTTGTTTGAGCCTAGCTTTTGACGCCGCATTTGGCTAAAAGCCCTAACATATTTTAAATTCCTAGATTAGACTAATTTAAAACACTTCAAATTTAGAGTTTGGCATTCCAATTTTTAGTCCATTTACTTGCTTACCTTTGTGTGAACAGTGAAATGTTAGATATTTTATGATAGCTTGTTTCCTCACAAATATTTTCATAAACCTTTTGATCCTTTTGACAAATCTAGACGAAGTCGAAACTTCATATGTTTTAGACTTTGTCCTTTTTTAGAGTTTGTATAACTTTTTAACCTTTTATCACAAAGCATTCACTATGGATCCTAACATGTATTCCTACACTCATAGTGGACTCATGTACAATCCAATGATTAGTAATGTAATTACACAAGAAGAAATGGTGTAAGACCCCTATGTGGATAACATTGCTTATGAGATGGATTCTTATCCCTCTTATAATACTTAATTAGGGGCACAAAGTAAAGATCCATTAGCTAACTATTTGGTTAACACACCACCTTATATAGAACATGACCAAGAATAAATCGTGCAATACTTAGCTACAATACCCACAGTGGATGAGCCAGTACTTCAATAGTCATATTCTACTAATTTGGCTTCCACATATGATCCATTTTTGTTTGAATGAAATTTTTTAGAGAACAAAGATGAGCTTTTGGTTAGGGCCATAAAGGTAGGGGCTAAGTTTCCAGCAGACTTCTCCCATGAAAATTTACCAAGTCTAGTAAGAGTGCCCCACAATATTATTTATGATCAATAGGCTTCTTCTATAAATCTTATAGCTCTAGTCCAAACAACGTACCAAGACCCTAATATATCCAATCAAGGCAAAAACATCATGGAAGATCACTTTAACCAAATACAAACAACATACCAAACCTACCTAAATTTAGCACGTGATTTCAATCAGATGAACATGGTGAGTAAGCCCCTCATTGACCTAGTACCTACAACATGAGTGTTGATGGAATTAATTGGACAAGAGAATCTAAGTTTTGACCCATTTATACAAAATTCTTTGATAGATAACTTGATACATATGTCATTTATTGAAGAAGTGTCTTCGGCTTCTGCACTAAATAATGAGCCAAACGTAGTAGACAATGTGCAAATAACATCTAATCTTGATCAAAGTGGTACTAACACATAAATAACTAGCCAAAAACATGTGCCTATAGTTAATCCTATGAATAGGTCATTATATTAAGGGATAGGAATTTCTACATTTTCTATACCTAAGCCTCAACTAGCCACTTCCTCAAGTGTACAACCTATAGGATCAGATAATCAAATAATGACTAATGTTACGCCCTAATGATAGAATGTGATGAATCCTACCCCCCTTCAACAGGTAGTGAGTATCATTCCACAACAATAGACACAATCTAGTGTATCAATGCAATAAAGGATGAATACATTACCACCTCAATCAAGGGCAACAAATAATCTACCTGCCAAGTAGCAATGAATATACCTCTTCAATTATAGACTAATATGCCAATTCAAAACCAAACAATGACTAGTCAACAAAGTGAAAATATTGGTCAGTGACTGATGCCAAATCTATAACCTACTTTCACTTCCTCATAAGGAGGAACTCATGTTTCTCAAGTACCTAATAGACAACCATTGGTTCAAAATATGCCACAAATCTAGAGACAAGGTCTTGGACTAGACAACTATTAGTTCAAAATATGCCACAAATCCAAAGACAAGGTATTGGTCTACAAGTTCCCACTCAACATCAAGGTTCAATTAGTCAATAGCATGTCCCTTTTCAACTATAGCAGGCATAGTATAATTATATCCCTCCATCCAAACCACAAAATCCCCTAAGTCAAACCTTTATCGCTAACCTAAACCAGAATATCATGTAGCCAAATGTGCAATTTTAAGTGCATCCTAATCCACGTATTAATATTATTGGTCTATTCCCAAACCAAGCCAATATACCTCAGCATGTGTCACCATCATACCCTGGTCAAAGTGTCTAACTTGTGACCTCTCAGCTATTTACCCAAACCAACATTATCCCTCAAACCAATATCCCTTCCAATTTCCTTTCCCAAGAATTACAACAAATTAAGGATGCAATTGATGTTATTTAGGTGAGGAAGCAAACTAAAAAGTTAAATTGGGTGATGTATGTTCCTATCCATTCAACATGGAGTATTTATAGATACTATTTCCTCTAAGATATGAACTACCAAAATTCAATAAATACAAAGGGAAGGGTGACCCTAAGGCCCATTTGACTGAATTCTTTGTCGCATGTCAACCAGTGGCATATAGTGACATATACCTTTTGTTATTGTTTCCAAGGAGTTTTGTTGGACAAGCCTTGGAGTGATTTTTAATTTTTCCCAAGAATTTAGTAACAAACTTTGATGATCTTTCTGATAAATTTGTGCAACACTTTTCCTATAATCTTGAGCATGAGATTTCATTAGTAGACCTGACACAAGTGAAGAAAAAATTTGGGGAGAGTTTTGAAAGTTATTTACAATGATGGACAGCCCTTGCAATCCATTTTACCCATAGTTTACTAGATAAACAATTAACTATTGTGTTTACTAAAAATTTGCATAGTGAGATAACCTATCATCTGGAACTATAATGTGCACATACGTTTAAAGATATCATTGATAAAGTTTTGTTGATTGAGAGGGTGCTCATAAATAAAGGGGTCATCAAGATCAATTCAAATAATCAAAATCAAGGTACCAATTAGGGAAATGACCAACACCCCCAATCAAATGCAAGCATCACAACTAGCACAGGCCAATAATCATGAAAGACTGAAGTAATTTAATTGCAATAGGAATGTTATGGGAAACGGAGTAACCAAATCTCATCATGTCCAAATTGTGTAGACATCATATGCACCACATTTTTAGCTTATTCCTACCCATCAATCTCTCCAACCAATGTCACAAGTACAATAGCCAAGACTTGCATAATAAATACAATAACCTTTACCTTTGTAAACCCCTCCTCCTAGAAGAACTGTCCCTACATATCATGTCTTTATTGACCTAGGAGAACCTATTGAGTCTGTATTTTGCAAGATTGATTTTTCTAATTTGATTAGTTGGCCTATACCAAAGCATTATCCGTAAGGCATTCCTTACCCTGATTGGTACCGAAAAAATGAATTGTGTGACTATCATCAAGTCAATGGGCATAATCTACAAAGATGTGTCAAAATCAAGCATTTTATTAAAAATATATTAGAGAATTGGGAGATAAAACTAGATAATGGTGCTTACACTTCTAATCAAACTCTTGGGATCTATCAAAACCCCTTTCCCTGACATAATAATTAATAGCAATAGAACAATCAACAACAACAGCAATGGCTAGTGCAACATCAAAATCAATAGTATCAGAATCAAAGGTTGAACTAGTAGAATCAATAAAATTAGTAGTAGAGTCCATAATGATAAAATAATGGATAAAATCAAGGTTAGAATGATAACAACCAACAAACCTACCATGCAGTTGCACATGACTACAATAGGGTTGTAGCTCATATAATAGAGGGTAGCGTTAATACCATCTCTATTAATCCTAAATCAAACACTAATCAGCCTAGACCATTGCTAAATAACAATATTTAACCAAATCACATGGATAATCCTTCTTTGACCTGGGTGTGCATATAGGCAAACCAACAAACTAGGACTTCTACTTTTAGATCTTATAGCGACAACTTGTCCTTGCCACGTGACCACATGGAAGTGCACTAACAACTGAGACTTGTCCTATCTGGTCCCACACTATTTCTAATATCAGTTAGCAATAATGGTCTAGTATTTAATCCTGATTATCCAATCACAACTTAGAGGTCAAATATTACTATCCTAGGCCCACAACCATCTGCCACTTTACCTATCATCCAACCAACTATTTAACCTCAAAATAAACCATTCACTATTGATCAAGACAAGAAGTTTGATATTGTGGAACAATTATAGAAGACACCAACACAAATTTCTATTTTAGATTTGCTACAGATGTCAATAATCCACAAGAACATCTTAAACGAATTCTTGACCCAATTCACTATTGCTAGTGACATATCCCCTGATAAATTTCATGCTTTGGTTGGACACCTAGCTCTAGCCCAATAGGTCACATTCAACCAAAGAGATATGTATTCCCTTGGCCTGCTCCATAATAACCCATTATACATAGAATTTTATATCAGATGGCATAAAGTGAAACGTGTCCTTATCAACAATAGATCTGGCCTCAACATAGTGTCTCACAAGCTCATCAAGCTTCTTGGGTACATAATGATAGATCTTTAACCAAAAATAATAACTATCAAAGCTTATGATAATAAAGAAAGAGACTCACAAGGCACCATTAGTTTTCTAGTTATTATTGGACCTTTAACCCATGATACACTTTGCCATATGTTGGATCTTGAGTTATCATACAACATACTTTTAGGTAGGCCTTAGTTACATGAGATTTGTGCAATCCCATCAACACTGCACCAATGTATCAAGTTTCCCCACTCAGGGATGGAGGTAAATATTTTGGGAGATTTACACCCATATGAACACTGTAAGCATCTTGAGGCCAAGTTTCAAAGCTATAATTATCAATATGACATTAATCCATGTTTCAAACAAGATAAAGGAAAGGCTATACTCATTGATCCTTCACTAGATAATTACATAGATCCTAATACTTTGGATTATCTTTCCCACATGCCACCTCTTGAAGCTTCTAATCATTTCACCATTTCAGATAATGGACTGGGAGAATATGTGAGCCATGACACATTTCACATTGCCAATCTTCCTCAAAATCTGAAAACCTTTGGGTGACCTAAGGTCATCCCACATATGCATTGGAAATGAAAGAACAAAGATAAGGGACCTATCACATTTGTACCAACATCTAGCCTAGGACCTAACCCTCTTGAAGGGGATGATTCGTGGTTATACAACGATGACCAAGCTGATTTTTATAAAAATGCAAAGTATCCTATTCCCAATAGGATCATGGAGCATCACAATTATGAAGGAAGAGGCCTCAAACTAAATCAACAAGGAACCATCAAGCCAATTTCCATGATTAAGTATGGAAGACCTTATGGACTTAGATTTAAACTGCCTGAGGGTGACCCCACATATCTTATTCAAACTCCATCACCAATGACTAGTGATGATGATGTTGACAACAAAATAGAGTTTGATCATAGCCTTAACTTTGATGACCTAGTTGAAACCAACTTGTTTGATAACAATGCCATTTGTACCCTTACCCAAGTCATTCACCACAATCCATTGTCATTATATTATCCCCAACTGATAGATTGGGACCAACAAGAATCTAGTCTACCAATAGATGAGTTCCAGAATGATAAGGCATTATATGATTTCTTAGGCCTTAGAGAAAATGTTCTATTGGGAGATCACAAATCAGAATTCTCAATCACATTAGATCTTGTAGTCTATTTTGGAGAGTGAGTGAACACCCTTAGCTAAAAACAAATAGTAAAACATTGAGGTCCCAAAGTGAAAACCTCTTTGAGGCACTTTTTAACCAAGGAAAAAGTAAAGATAAAGGCCAGTCTAGTGGTGAAAACTTGCTTCAAGTGCCATTAGATGGGGGTGTTCATTCTTCTTTGAATTTAGACCAAGAGACCACCAACGATGAACTTGCCTGTAGATCTGAGTTTAGTTTTGAGAAACAACAAATATTTGATCAAATTCTTCAATGTTTTCCAACTATTTTTGTCATATGGCGAGATCTCCCATTAGGGGACTCAAATCATCATTCCAACAGGTTAAAGAGGAAGTCCTAACAGAGGACCTTGACATAATCCAACAGTTAAAGTCATTGCCTACTATCCTAGAAGATAGATTGACCCTTCTAGTTGAAGATACAATAGAGGTAAATATCAAGACTCCATCAGACTTGAAATGGATAAAATTAGGATCATCTCTCACTGAGGATGAACATGACATATTTATGGCTTTATTGAGACAATTTGTAGATATTTTTGCATGGGCCTATTCTGACACGCTAGGTTTAGACCTCACCTTGGTTCTACACCACCTTGTGGTTAATCTTGACGCTAAATTGGTCAAACAAAAGCTACGTAAGATGTATCCTCACATTGTTGTATTGGTAAAGAAAGAGTTGTAAAATTAAAAGTAGGATGTATCTGATCCATTGACTACTCTGAATGGATCTCTAATGTTGTCCCCATAGTAAAAACCTTGAAAGATTCAAAATTTGTACTAAGTTTCAAGACATCAACAAAGCTTGTCCTAAATATGATTTTCCATTGCCTAATATTGACATGATCATCGACTCCATGATAGGTTATGAAATGCTTTCATTGATGGATGGATTTTTAGGATACAATCAGATCAGAATAGCACCAAAAGATTAGCATAAAATAATGTTCACAACTCCATGGGGAACATTTTTCTATCAAGTGATGCCATTTGGCATTAAGAATGTGGGAGCTACATATCAAAGAGCCATGACTATCATATTCCATGATATGATGCATCTATTGTTTAAGACTATGTCAATGACATATTAGGAAAATCCAAGACTAGGGCTAACCTTCTAGCAGTGATGCATAAGATATTTGAAAGACTACAAGATTACAAAGTCAGACTAAATCCAAATAAATGTGTGTTTGGTGTAACTTCACGTAAATTACTTGGCTTCATCATGTCTCATCAAGGTATTGAAGTTGATCTAGCTAAAGTCAATGTTATAGCTAAGATGCCACCACCAACCAATTTGAAGCAACTTCATAGTTTACAGGGTAAGATTCAATCCATCTGATGCTTCATCTCTTAGTTAGCAAAAAAGTGCCATCCATTTACACACCTTTTGAAGAAAGGAGTTGTATTTCACTGGGATGATCACTACTAAACAAAATTTTAACAACTCAATGTTTATCTTGTCAATCTGCCTATTTTATTACCTCCTATGCAAGGAAATCCATTCTTGTTATACCTATCAGCTACTAATCATGCCTTGGGGGCACTCTTGATGCAACCTGATGACAATGGAAAGGATTATGTCATATACTAATTAAGTTGTACCTTGGTTATATATGAACATAACTATGCACCTATTAAAAAAGCTTGTCTAGCCATGGTTTTTATAGCTTAAAAACTACATGATTACATGTTGAATAATAAAACCATGGTCATTTCAAAGGTATATCCACTCAAGTATCTACTATCTAAAATAGATTTGCAAAGTAGAATGGCTAAATGGATCATGCTTCTCAGTGAGTTTGACATAGATTATGTCAATCAAAAAGGAATCAAGGGACAAGTTCTTGTAGATCAACTTGCTGAAGCACCTCTCACAGACACCTAGCCACTCACAATTTAATTTCTTGATGAATCCATCATGACCATCATAGACACACCCCTTGTTGAATAACCCTAGAAGTTGTACTTTGATTGTTCATTCATTGCACATGGATCGAGGGTAGGCCTATTGTTTATTACACCATAGGGGGATCTAATCCCTAAATCATTTAGAATTAACTTTCTTTGTACAAATAACATGGTCAAGTATGAAGCACTTATTTCAAGACTTCAACAAGAAATACAGTGGAATATATCTCATCTTCAAGTTTATGGCGATTCTTAGTTAATCATCAATCAGGTCACAGATCATTTTTAGACCAAAGATGACAAGTTGGTTCTATATAAAGACATGGTTGACACTCTTAAAAAGCAAATTTCCAACATTTAGTTTGATCATATACCAAGGGATAGTAACAGAACTACATATGACATGGCTGCTATTGGATCTCTGATTTGACAAATAGATAAAGCTAAAGAGTAGCAGTTCCTCATCGAGAATTTGTCAGCACTAGCTCATGAACCTTCAATCATTACCATGATTTGTGATATTATTGGTCCTAATTCTATCTGATATTCAGATCTTTATAACTACCTTCATGACCAAGTTCTACCACCTAACCTATCTCAAAAACAAACCAAATCCTTCATTCATCATTCCACTCATTATACTTTACTTAGATCCACCCTTTACCATCATAATTTTGGTGGAAATTTGCTTCATTATTTAACTTCAATAGAGTCTATGCTAGCGTTAAGAGTTCACGAAGGAGTATGTGGAGCCCATTCTAGTGGGGCAATCCTATCTAAAAAGCTCTTGTGTATTGGTTATTATTGGCCCACAATGGATGCACATGCCACTACATATGTAAAGAAATGTGACAAATGTCAACAATATGCTAATTTGATTCATGCCCTAGCAAAAACTCTAAAACTGATGTTGACACCATGGCCATTTTCTACATGGGGACTTGACCTCATTGGGAAGATTAACCCCACTTCATCTGATGGACATAAATATATCCTTACTACCATCGAATATTTCACTAAGTGGGTTGAAGCTATACCCCTCACTTACGTGACTGGAAAGCAAATTTCCAAATTCATCTTCAACCATCTCATTTGCCACTACAGTATCCCCTCTAATATTATATCTGAAAATGGAGGATCATTTAAGAATAAAGATGTAGACCAGTTATGTACTGAATACAACATCACCCAACATTTTTCTATAGCATATTACCCTCAAGGTAATGGCTAGGCCAAGGTATCCAATAAAACCATTGTCGACATTCTCAAAAAGATTATCAATTATGTCAGTCATGATTGTCACCTCTATATATTCCCTGCCCTTTGGGCATATTGTACCAATCATTGTACCCCCACAGGAGCCACTCCATACTCACTTGCTTATGGTACTAAATCCATCCTTCCCATTGAGGTCGAGTTGCCTTCACTATGCATCTCTTTTAAGCATGTCCTGGATGATCATGACTATCAAGTAACTCGCCTACAAGAGCTAGATCTACTTGATGAAAATTGCACAGTCATGCTCAACAATATTCAAGCATATCAGAATTAACTCAAAGGCCACTATAATCAGCGTGTGAAGTATAAAACATTTGAACTTGGTGATCTTGTTCTTAAATAAAACCAAAAGAATACCACAGTTGAGAAGAAACATAAAGGGAAATTCAAACCAAACTGGATACGGCCTTTTATCATCACTACAAATTATGGATCAAGAGCATACAGGCTTGCCACACCAGATGGTGATGAACTTATAGAGCCAATAAATATTATTCATCTCAAGTGGTACTATGCTTGAATACTAAGGTGTATTGTCTATAAAGACCATTTCAGTTATGCCTTTTTGTCACTATTCTTCTTTGTACACATACCATTCTTATCCATCCTTTTTTCCATATCCACTTTTTGATTTTGACCTATTAACCTAGTGTGTTCTAAAAACCTAGCCGGTTTGACCTTGGTTTTTGTCATTCATTACACAGTTTCAGCATCAAGGTATCTGATCAGTTCATTCAAGTACTTAAGATAGAGATCATATTTTGGGACAGTGTGACATAAGTTACGATAGTTTCATCATTCATTTGTTAGTCCTTTCTTATAACTAGTCTTGCTACTAATTATAACTACCTTTGGGAAAATTAGTACCATTAATCTATGATGTTGTGTCCTAGTTATAACTACTTATGGGAAAACTAGGGGCAAAACTAAGTGTTGACGTACCAACTTCCACTTCCTATGCCATATTGTGTCTTTTTACCAACTTTGCCTATTTTGTTTGAATTGGCTACTGCACTAGTTTTATATCTCTACTGTAATGGTGAAACTACAATGATTTGAGGTCCTACTCTAGGACTATGTGAGTAGTGCTCAATAATTGTTGAGGTCAGCTCAGTAACCCTTTCCATGCTCTCGCTATTTTGTGAGCAACCTAAGCCATGCTCTTTCCATTTTGTGAGAAACCTAAGCCACTCTCTCACCATTTTATGAGTAACCTAAGCCACTCTCTCATCATTTTTTGAGAAACCTAAGCTATGCTCTTGCCATTTTGTGAGCTTGAACCATTTAATGTCTCATTATTCTCAATTGAATTGAGACACTCCAAAACACTTCCAAAAACATTTCAAAAAATTGTTAGAAAAGAACAAAAACATTGACCACTTCTTTGCCTTAAGGATTCTAGGGACCCTTACTAAGTTAAAATAAAATCAATTGTCATTTAGTTAACCCATCCTTCTTGGTCTTTTTATCTCATGTACTTTCCATTTTCCAAGACGATTTCTATTCTTCTATCACATCCATTCTATTTGTTTTCCTCAATTATCACATTCATCTTATTCCCTAGGAGAACTACATTTGGCCTAAAGTTTTTTATTGGATATTACATCCATGAAAATATATAAGCAACATCCACTTGCCTACATATGGAGATAGCTCAACCACCCCCTTCTTTTTCTTCTATTCCTCCATTTTGTTTGTTTGTTAAGTTGTCACCTATTTTCTAGGGGTAATGTTTGTATGGTTTTTATTGCATTATTTGTTTGTGTGTTTTTGCTTATTTGTTTGCTTTCAACACTATTGCCTTGATTCAGTTTATGTGTGTTTATTGGGTGATTCCTTGCCCACACTTACACTTGAATCCATCTATATTCATATGTCTATATTATCATCATGGTTTCTATCATTGGTGCATTACTTTATATTGACTATTAGATTATGGGAATCAATCCTTATGCATATTTTGGATAAGTCTTTATGGTGTTATATCATGAAGCCTACCATCACATGCTACAACAAACCTCAACTTCAAGAAGTCTATTCAACAATGGCAGCATCTCTTCAACACCAACATCCCAATCCACTCCATATCATATCCCAAATAGAGTAATTCGCCACAAAAGAATTTCAACCTTTATTAATTTGAATGAGCATCTCCTTACTAATAGGTTTTTCCAATTCATCATTACCCTCTATGTCAAGTTATCATCATCCTTAGTCAAGTTTATCATGTTTACCATAATCGGGGTCCAATGATTAAAACCACCTATGGGTAAATCATTACACACCATCCCACCTGCATTTCTCAATGATTATAACCACCTTTGGGTAAATCATTATGTTGTCACCACTTTACTTTTTTTGCCTATACAGGGGCATGTTATTTTCTTGTTTGTCTATCCTAACTAGGGCAGATCCATCTTCTCAATTATTATAACCGCCTTTGGGCAAATCATTGTGTTATCATACCACGTTGCCACTATCAGGGTACATTGCTTATAACTACCTTTGGGAAAACCATTGTGCACCATCCCACCTTCTCAATGATTTTGACTAGTTATTAAATATCATTATGTTTTCACCCCATCATATTTCCTTTCTTGTCCCCTCATTTTATTTCTTTCTTTTTGAGGGACTGTTCGCTGACCCACTTGTGCCAACTGTTCCCTCGAGGGGGCATCATACAATTAGTTTATCATCATTGCATTTGTAGGCATATAAGACATTTTTATTATTTGAAAATATGTTACTATGCTTATAGCTTACAATGCCTTCCCAAATAGGGGTAAACTGTAGACACCTAAACTGGTCATTGGTAACCTCTAATTAGGGTTTTGGCCAATTTCCACCCAAAATGCACAATTTGGCCTAGAAATACTAAAACATGATAAATGATGTGAAAATAACATATTAAAGTACTTATTTTGGCTAGGGTATCACTGAATGGGGTAATGCAATTTATGGGCTAGCTAACTTTGATCAGTTCATTTTGAGTCAAAATGCCAAATTTGCACTTGCGTGCTCTGAGCTGCGCTTTCCTATAAAATCTTTTACACAAGATGCATGCCTTTGTTATTAGTTATTGGTAACATCATAAATGTGATAAGAAATCTAAAACATCTAATAATGCCTTCTAATTCCAATCCAGTTGAATTTTGGACCAATAACAAGGCATTATGATCAGTTGCGGTAATTTGTGCATAAAGTGTTTAATCAAACTTAAGAGCTAATTAACCCAAACCAAGGCATAATCAAAAATTCCATGAAAAATTTTTGAATACTTATTTTTGGAAATAAATATTGAATATTTGTATCACCAAGTGACCTCATTTCTTGGGAAGACATCCCTAGGCCATAAATGCCACAAATATCAGGATTCATTCCTCCCATGCCTCATCAATGCCTTCCATGCCTCTTAATTTACCCTTCTTCCAATGTCATGATGAAGATAATTAAAAACCTAATTCCAAAAATTGAATTAATCCTCAACCACACATCTCAATCTTGAGATGGATGGTTGAGGTTGATTCTGATCAAATCCAAAATTCTATAAATAGGAGTTCTCACAACATTATTTCTAAGCTAAATTGGTGCAAAGTTATAATGTAGGATTGGTTCCAAAAAGCTTCAAGAAACTAATGTTATAATGCCAAATTGATTCCAAGCTAAGCCAAGCCACATGCCAAAGGTGCCAAGAAGAGATGGAGGTTGTCAAGCTTCCATTGCCAAGGACTTCATGAGCACAAGCCGAGCAAGCCACCACAACAAGTTTTTTTGGAGCATCCAAGGAAGGTAAAATATTTTTATTTTGCATTTTAGTTGTGTGTTTCATTAATGATTGTTAATTAAGTTCTCCCTAGTGTCTAGGCCTAGAGATGTTATGCTATTAGTGTGTTTATTTCATTTTGTTTTCATTTTGGAATTAACACTACTAACCATCCTCTCTTGAGTCAAATTCCTAGATCACAGGTCTCACTCAAGTTCTTGATGGCTTCTCATAGCCATCCCATCCATTTTAATCCCTCTAGTACTCGCTGGATCAATAGTCAAGACCTCTCGTACTGAAGATGGAGTCTTATCTAGATCAGATTCAAAATTATTTATCTGCTCTTGGAAGTGGTCCTTTTAGGGCATTTGTCTTAGAGGGTGATGAGGTTCTCACCCAGTCATAGTTCTTGGAGAAGGTGGAGGTAAAGGTGATCATGGTGGTGAAGGTGGGGGTGTAGACACCTAAAAAGTGTCTAACCCTTGGTCCTTTCTCCCTCCTAGTCCTCCTTGGTCCCTAACCCACCTAAGTCTTATTAATTGGAAATAAACATCTATTTTTAATTAAATAAGGCCCCTTTTTCCCTCTCCTTGCCACCTCGCCACCCTAGGATACCCTCCTTGGATCCCCTTTATTCCCCACATGGCCATTTAATGCCTTAGACTCCCATTCCAACCTCTCCTCTCGCCCATTTAACCCCCGTCGACCGTTTTATCCTGACATTCATTTGACCCGGCCGTTGGGAAACGGATGAAAGGCTATTTTTAGCCTTTCTCCAGCCTTTCAGCCGCCGACGTCGGTCATCCTTCGGCCGACGTCGGCGATATTGCCGGCGTCGGCACCCTTCATAACGGTTTTCTTCACCATTTTCTGGTCTCTGGTTCCGCTTGGCTTTTCTTCACTTCTCTGCGTCTCTAACTCTCGCATCCTGACTCTTTAATCTTTGGTATCAGACCCTTGTATCAGTCCTTCACTTGACCTCTCTCCCAATCAATCTGACTCTCTCCCTCAGGTACACATCAATCTTCTGTAGGTGAACAACAGGGAATCTTCATTAGCAACATTCACATCCGGCAACACCAACAACAAGATCAACACCTTCTTCAGCAGGGCACAGGTATGTTGTACTCTGTTTGTTTTTATGCTTTCTAGTCATTTATAAACTAGATTTAGCTCTTCTTCCCCTCAGTCCTGACTGTCACCCAGACCCGGATTCCTATCTCCCTGATTGGCTTCCTCTATCCCTCTGTCCCTCTCTGTCCATTTGACTCTCCTGTATCCCTTCACAGCCCCCTGACTACCTCAAATTAGACTCAGACACGTCCACAGACCAGACCACAGACCAAACCCAGACCATCCACAGACCAGAACCTGACCAGACCCGTCTAGAGGCCATTGCCCCGACCGACGTCGGTCATTACCCCCACCGACGTCGGCAGACTAACCGACGTCGGCAGACCCCACAACCGACGCCGATAGGACCACCGACGCCGGCGACTGCAACCAGTTTGACAGCTTCTTCCAGGTAAGCCTTTGCTTCCTTCTCTCTTTCAGTTTGCTATTTATTTCAGTCCTTTTTAGCATTCTGTCTTTTTATCAGACTTATCTTTATCAAAACAGTGGGTTGACCTCCCTTAAGGAAGTTCTCATACTTCTGGGAACAGGCTTTTGCCTGGCAACCCACCATCTATCTGTCTAACATTTTTTTGTCCAAGTTTCCTTTTTTTTTCTTGCAGGTGTCATTCCTCCATAGCCAAAGAGGAGTGCTCACAAGCGTCTGGATTCACGGTGCGCGATCTTTAGTCCAGGTACTTCCCAAGCCTTGTCCATTCTTTTTTAGTTTCTTCTTTCTCTTAAATCTGAAAAGCAAAATTTTGAGGTAGAAACATCTCTGGCACGCCCGGTGGGACCCTAGGTTCCTCCTGGGTTCCTTTTCTTTTTCATTCATTTAGGAGCATTAGGTTCTTACCTTTTCTCCTCCTTCTTTTCTTCTTAATGACACTATAAGCAGGACTAAAACGAATCTTTCTTCCTTGCATTCTAGACTAGTCTAAACATCATACTCTCAACCCTTTTTCAAACTTGTCTTCATAACAAACATCACATTTCGACTTGGGCATTAAAACGTATTGCACTTTCATTTCTACTTGTGCTTGCATTAGTCCACATCTAGTAACTTAATCCGCATATTGAATAAATCGTAGACACTTGATGTTACACTACCTGACCACATGCACTAAAACACACATAAAACTTACCTGAGACAAGGCCCGACTGGGAATTCATCCCCCAGCGGATACCTTACCCATCCCGGTGACCCTACTTGGATTTCATCACCAAGGGGGAAGCCCACTCCATTCTCTGGCGGAGTCTAAACTCTAGGCGAGGTATATCTTGGCTAAGCGAGACCAGCTAACCACTGGAATCGTGAAGTGAGGGGAGCTTGCTCCTTAGCACCAGGCCACGTACCAGACCCTAACACAGACTTTGAGCACCTAAAACAACACCTGAAACCATCTTTAGACCGCCTTCTTTTAGGACCCATTTTTCAGCCAATCTCCCCCAAACATTCATCTAAGGCATAAGCCACAAGTTTCTAAGGTTAATTCCTAGGATTTATCGCTTAGGCTTGTCTGTCTCTCTCTGTTTTCCTCTTCTCATCTGTTTGTTTGAGTGAGTGAGGACGCTTTCTTCATTATTTTCCAAGAACCTTTTGGTTCTCTGGAAAACACAGTCACCGACATCGGTTCTTCCACCGACGTCGGCTTCCCCTGTCACCGGCATCGGTTCTGTCACCGACGTCGGCCTTACTCCGTTACCGGCATCGATTATCTGACCGACGTCGGCTCTCTTTCCTACCGACATCGGTTTTTCAACCGACGTCGGTCTCTGTCACTATCTTTTTTCTTCAAAACCAGCAGCCTGAAATCTGTCCATTCTCTGTCAAAAACTCCATTCTGGTTTTCTAAGACTGCAAGAGCACAGTTTCTGGAACCAGGACTCTCTTTTTAACCACTTTAGCCAACAACCGCTTTCGTCTATCCCGTCTCTAGCAAGTCCTATCATGGAGTTCCACTCGAAAACTGAAAGAACTCCTACAGGACCGACCCCGACCTCGACCCCGACTCAAATTTCCATCATCCCTGAAGGGGACCAGGATTTCGAGAGATTCTTGGACCTCAATACCGCAGCCCTTCAAAACTATCTCGCAAGAAACCCAACGCGAGACCTTTCGGGTGACGTGGCGATGACATCCACACCATTCGCCACCCAACCCCTTATGACTCAGCCTTTCGCCTCGACTACTAACCCAACCATGGCCAATACGCAAAGTTTGGCCTCCCCGTCTATTTTTAGACCGACCTCCATCGGGGTGTCATTACCCCCTCAACCTGCTGCAATTCAACCAAGTTCTACATCATATCAGAACTTGATTGTCTCGACCCCTCATACTCTTGCGCCCACAAATGTAGTCGTGCCAACCTATCTTTCTACCAGTGCCGCCATTCAACCACCTTTGGCGGTGCCCAGTCAACCTATACCTTCGACCTTCGTAATGCAACCACCTCTAGCCTCCACTTCTGTCCCTGCGACTAGTCATCCGTGCATTGTACAACCGACTGTGTCACACGCCTCCTCTAGCCTCTTCCAAGCACCTTACAACTTAGGGGGCGCTCAACCCGCCAATCCGTCAGCAGATCTTATCAAGATGCTGATGGATAAAATGTCCAGTCTCAAAACCTCCATTTCCGGTTCAAGCAATACTTTGTCATATGACCAAATTTGCAACGAGCCCATCCATCCTTCCGTCCCTATTCGACCATACCCTAACCATTGGGAGCTTCCTAAATTCACTCGCTTTCAGAGTAAGGAAGACCCTCAACAACATCTACAGGCATTTAGACATGCCTGTTATCTTATTGCCCATGACGATGCGTTACTTTTACGTACGTTTCCTATGTCCCTTTCTGGCCCAGCCCTTGACTGGTATAGTTCTCTTGCCAGACACTCTATCTTTTCATTCATTCAACTCGCCCAACTATTTCTTGACCATTTCTCAATCAACATCACCAAACAAGTCTCAATCACAGACCTTTACTCCATCAGGCAATTTGACGATGAATCAATAGTCGATTTTGTCGCTCATTGGAGGGGCCTGATCAACCAGCTCTCCTTCTCTTTGCCTCAACCTGAGCTCATCGAGCTCTTCTCTCGAGCATGTGCTAGACACATCTCTTCTACCTTGCGGATTCAGACATTTCACACTTTTGACGAAGCTTTCATCATGGCTCGAAAGCTCGAACTCCATGCCCTTGAAGAAGATAAGGTCAAATTGCGTCATACCAATGCAAAATATATCAATGGCCATTCTTCTTCCAGACCTTCTTCTTCTGCCAATTCCGAATCTAAAGGAGTGGCCAACACTGTGGTCGTTAGATCACCATCCTCAACAACAACGAATTACTCTCAACCTTCGACATCTCCAAGCATCACCAAACAATTCCAACAACGGTACATTCAGCATTCTTACACTCCACTTGGAGAACCATACGCTTCCGTTTTGGAAAAACTTCTCAAGCAGGGGGTCCTCAATCTCCCTCCAATCCGACCACCTCAATTCGACCCTTCAAAAGCCCTCCCTACATGTTATAGGGAGGCCGACTTCTGCCACTTTCATCGCGTCCAAGGCCATGACATCGACAACTGCCGAACCTTCAAAAACATCGTCCAAGACATGATCGACAAGGGGGATCTTATTTTAGATAACCCGAACGCCCCTCCTAACCAACATATCAACATTTTCAAACACCCTTTTCCGAATCATCCGCCTACTCAAAACAACGTCCAGACTTCGACCAATGACCCTCAAGACCATGACATTCACACAATTAGCACTATCTTGCCTCTTGTCCTTGACCAACCTCTTCCATTAAAGGATGAGGAACCTTCTTCTCCTGCTAGTCCTCCATCTACCTCTCTTGTATTGGAGGACACTTTGACCACATCAACACCATTAAGCCCACCTTCATCCGAAGACCCTACCTTTCTTACTCCTCAACTACAAGTAGAAGGCACGATCATCCATGCCCTCTGCCCACTTGAGGAGCCGCCCTCTCTTATTTCTTCTCCACCAAGAGAAGAACCAGTCTCTCCACCCATTTCAACCGAGGAAGACCCAGTCACGATTTCCTCTTACCCTTTGCGTGAGATTTCTACATCTCACTCACCTCTGTCCACATCTAAACCCAAACCCATATCTAACCTCGCCTCGCACAATGGTGGCCCTCGACCCAAACACACAAAGACTACTAAACCTCATCGGAGGATTTCTCCCCCACCTTCGTCATTGCCCTCTATCTTGGGCCCGCATCCATCCACTTTAATAGGAGTGCTTCCCACTCCCATCCTTCACAGAGGCATGTCACCTCTATTACTCTCTCATCCCATCCGACATACTTCTCATCCAAACCCTCGACCTATGCCTCTTTCACCTCCCAAACCAACGTCACCAACCCTCACTGCAATAAGACATCCCGACCCGTTAGCAGGTTCATATGCCTTGCTCTTACGGCACTTGTTGCAGTCCTCTCGCCTCGACCTCCCGCCTCTTAAACAATATCAATCTCTCAGACCTAAACCACCTTGGTTCGACCACACTCGCATTTGTGTGTATCATTGCACGCCTGGACACGACACAGAGCATTGTTGTGCCCTCAAGGTCGTCGTTCACCAATGTTTGGAGAATGACACCTCTCTTCTCGACCACATCATCAGTAAACCTTCAACACCACCTCACTCATCAACTCTCAGATCAAGGCCATCTTGGTTCGACAACTCTACGTTCTGCCACTATCATCACATTCCAGGACATGACACTGAGCGTTGTTGCGCTCTTAAAGCTATCATTCGTCAATACCGAAAAAAGGATTCCTTGCCCATCAAGGATCCTCTTGACCACCTCTTCGACAAAACATCAACCCCGACTCATGTCTCTCCAACCTCATCACCTAAATCGGGATCTCCACGCCGGAATATGGTCTCTTTGCCACCTTTGACCCCCTTACTCGACATTAACACCGTCCATCTGACCACTAAACCTCGACCGACCTTAACCGATCCTTCAAACATTCTCCCTACCCGCTGGGGGAACTCATCCTTCATCCAAACCTCGACCAACTTTTCAACCCAGTCTCTACCACATATCAATCGCTCATTTAATCTTATACCTCGACCAAGTGTCCATCGACCCAACCCTCGACTAATTATTCGACTAGTCTCAACCAAACTTCGACCAAATATCAATCAACCAGACCTCTCGACCAAACATTCAAGCTTTTTCAACCAACCAACGACAATGTCAACCAACTTCACAGCCATCAATCAACACTTGACCAATCTGGAAAGAGGCAATTGGGGCAAGTTTGCTCCTAATTGACTTAGACCTTAACACACAAGCATGGCCCAGGGTCTTATTAGACCTTGAGCCCCACTTTCTGCGTTGCATCTTCGACCTTTCTTCTGTTAGTCGAGTACTCGTCTACTTGACACGTAACTTGAGCTCGTCCCTTGAGCAATCCTCGTCCTCTTAATCCTACTTCCTTTCAACCCTATTCCTCTTAACAAGTCCTCTACAACCCTTTTAGGATGCAGTGATGCTTTGTCCTAATAAAAAGGGGCGTCCTTGAGCTTCTACAGTCTTGTCCGTGACTCTCATTTCTATCAATATATACAAATCAAGATGTCAAAACATATCCATGGTCACAAAATCAAGTCAAATTCAAAAAGACAGACTGATCCCTCGAAGGACAGCTGTACTATCATTGCTGTATTACTAGACTGATCCCTTGAAGGACAGCTAGGCCAACTTATCAAACATTATCAAGCAAAAATATAGACCACTCCCTCGAAGGATGGCTATGACTAATCTTGCAATAAACAGCACCTTTTCTTAGAATCTCCCCGCATTGATCAGCTTCGCAACCTGACCATACATCAAAAGACATCTCTATGTAGGCTTCCCGCATCGATCAGCCTGCACCCAAAAAAAAAAAAAAAAAAAAAAAAAAACGAGTCACGGACTTGGCTTGTAGTTGTCTCAGGGTCTCCTATAAAAGGGGCAAGGTTATTCCTGCTCTTAAATTGGGTTACCCTATCCTCCTCCTATCACTTGCTCAAGGGACTTCGAGCTCACTTTAATGTCTAAGTGATTCGATTACCGCTCTAACTCAACACTGGTCAACGACGTAATGCATAAACGGGGCTTTTGTTCTAATAACCCCTATCTATGCTTCCTTTCTGGTCCTTGTCAATGAAAGAGCAATTTGCCTTTCACCTTTTCTCCACACTTTGGTCACATTTAACCACATCAATTGTCGACTCATCTCAAACCCAGCCATTTTCATCATTTTCATCAGGCATCATCCTAGACCATTTCACATAGTTTCTATGGACACCAATACACATGGAAACTACCGACCAGACCCAATTTATGTTAAGCATAAACCAATACTTGCTGAAGCATAAATAGACCTTCATTCATTTTTAGCATACATCCATCACGACTATGGAAACTTGCTAGGGATGAAAGACTCTCGACCAATTCTACAGAATACACCATCTGTAGCATCTTTTTATCCTCATCTTAGCCTCATCATTTCGACACTCAACCAAGCTCATCACCACCCATTTTGACCCTCGCTGTCTGAACTACATTGGTCTGAGGCCCTATGACCAGGGCTATGTAGGCAGCACTCAGATACCACATCTTCTGAGGTTAGCTCGACCACCCCCTTTTGTTCGTCTCTATGATGGACAAGCCTTCTCTTCTTTGACTCTTATCACGCCCAACTTCGTCAACTTTGACCAAGACCTTTGACCAAGACTAATCATTGACCTTTGACCAAAACCAATCATTCCCTCTGACCCTTCCTCCCTTTTAGGGAGAACTACATCGGCCTGAGGCCCCTACGACAGGGGCTATGTAGGCAGCACTCAGTTGACATGGGGTCTTCTGGGGTTAGCTCGGCCGCATCCTTTCGTCCATCCATCCTCTTGACCAATGACCATTGGAGATCATGCCTATCTCCTTTGACCTCGACTACTTCCAAGCCAGCGTTTGCCTTGGTTGTTTTTGCGTGTGTGCTACCTCACGGCTGGTTAGCAGAATTGTCAGCAAACTATTTTTGACCCTTTACAAGTATAGGATCGCAAGCCAGTTGATCCCTACTACTTGTGGCTTTTTCGTGTTTCTAGGAGCACTTCCTGAGCCCTGGATACCTAGAGCACGATGACCATTTGGAGCTTCAGCTTATATTGAGTGACCCGATCAGCAGACGACTAAATGCTGGGGCCCGGTTACTTCAATTTTGGCACTCCTTGACCCTTGACCTGCGACAATTTGACCCTACCTGTTCCGTGACGTGGTATACGCGCAATCATGACTTTTGCAGCGTTTTCACTCACTTTTCATCTTTCTCATCCACCTTTTGTCAAATCAGCACCCGACATCAGGTTCCTTCCCTCGACTCCCGCTTTGAGGGGGAATACCTCATCCATACTTCGGGGCAATCCACATCATCCCTCACCTGGGGCAACCACCTCCCTGTTTTTGTCTTGCAGTTCATCCAGAACAACCAACAAGACAAAAAGGGGCAAATGTAGACACCTAAAAAGTGTCTAACCCTTGGTCCTTTCTCCCTCCTAGTCCTCCTTGGTCCCTAACCCACCTAAGTCTTATTAATTGGAAATAAACATCTATTTTTAATTAAATAAGGCCCCTTTTTCCCTCTCCTTGCCACCTCGCCACCCTAGGATACCCTCCTTGGATCCCCTTTATTCCCCACATGGCCATTTAATGCCTTAGACTCCCATTCCAACCTCTCCTCTCGCCCATTTAACCCCCGTCGACCGTTTTATCCTGACATTCATTTGACCCGGCCGTTGGGAAACGGATGAAAGGCTATTTTTAGCCTTTCTCCAGCCTTTCAGCCGCCGACGTCGGTCATCCTTCGGCCGACGTCGGCGATATTGCCGGCGTCGGCACCCTTCATAACGGTTTTCTTCACCGTTTTCTGGTCTCTGGTTCCGCTTGGCTTTTCTTCACTTCTCTGCGTCTCTAACTCTCGCATCCCGACTCTTTAATCTTTGGTATCAGACCCTTATATCAGTCCTTCACTTGACCTCTCTCCCAATCAATCTGACTCTCTCCCTCAGGTACACAGCAATCTTCTGCAGGTGAACAACAGGGAATCTTCATCAGCAACATTCACATCTGGCAACACCAGCAACAAGATCAACACCTTCTTCAGCAGGGCACAGGTATGTTGTACTCTGTTTGTTTTTATGCTTTCTAGTCATTTATAAACTAGATTTAGCTCTTCTTCCCCTCAGTCCTGACTGTCACCCAGACCCGGATTCCTATCTCCCTGATTGGCTTCCTCTATCCCTCTGTCCCTCTCTGTCTATTTGACTCTCCTGTATCCCTTCACAGCCCCCTGACTACCTCAAATTAGACTCAGACACGTCCACAGACCAGACCACAGACCAAACTCGGACCATCCACAGGCCAGAACCTG
This sequence comes from Torreya grandis, assembly GCA_037957365.1. Lineage (NCBI taxonomy): Eukaryota > Viridiplantae > Streptophyta > Pinopsida > Cupressales > Taxaceae > Torreya > Torreya grandis. The sequence continues at coordinate 1,042,775 of JARHVA010001267.1, forward strand.
ACCAGACCCGTCTAGAGGCCATTGCCCCGACCGACGTCGGTCATTACCCCCACCGACGTCGGCAGACTAACCGACATCGGCAGACCCCACAACCGACGCCGGTAGGACCACCGACGCCGGCGACTGCAACCAGTTTGACAGCTTCTTCCAGGTAAGCCTTTGCTTCCTTCTCTCTTTCAGTTTGCTATTTATTTCAGTCCTTTTTAGCATTCTGTCTTTTTATCAGACTTATCTTTATCAAAATAGTGGGTTGACCTCCCTTAAGGAAGTTCTCATACTTCTGGGAACAGGCTTTTGCCTGGCAACCCACCATCTATCTATCTAACATTTTCTTGTCCAAGTTTCCTTTTTTTTTCTTGCAGGTGTCATTCCTCCACAGCCAAAGAAGAGTGCTCACAAGCGTCTGGATTTACGGTGCGCGATATTTAGTCCAGGTACTTCCCAAGCCTTGTCCATTCTTTTTTAGTTTCTTCTTTCTCTTAAATCTGAAAAGCGAAATTTTGAGGTAGAAACAGGGGGAGTTGGTGAGAAGCAAAATTATGAGGTGAAGGTGATGCAGGTGGTGAACAATGAGATGAGGATGGGGATGATGATGGTGAAGACAAAGGATGTGGTGATGGTGAAGTGTGAGGTGGTGGTGGTGGTGCTAGATGGGGTTGTTGAATTGGCCTGGAGGGCTACACTTCCCTTGTCCTTTACTAGTTTTGGGGGCCTTGATGTCCACTTGTACTGATGCTTGGCTCACTTGGCCTTTTCTTTGGTACTCAGGGAATCTTCTCCTTGAGTTCCCCATCTTGAGGGTACTCATTGGGGTATAAAATATAAAATATTTTATGTACATGTTCCCCAATCAAGATATTCTTGACCTTAATATTGGTCATGCTAGTTTCTCACTTCTTTGTATAGTCCTTTTTGCTAGAATACACAAACATCTTTTAGAGGGTATGGCACTTTGCATTGATCCATTCTAATTGTATATTGATTAGTTTTGCATCATAGATTTTGTTTATGGAATTGATAAAGTAGCACATAGAAAAGGCATATGGTAGCTTAAGCCATATTGAGAGTTCCCCTAAAGGATTCATCTGAATATGTGTTAGGGAGAAATGATACTTTATAAAAAAAATTGCTTGATCTTCTATTTAGGAGGGAAAATCCTTATGAATGTGCCAATCATTCCTAAAATCTTCCTTCATTCCATCAAACTAGTACTTCATCTTCAACTTATATGATGGAGTGATGTGTTGAGGGTAGGTGAAAGCTTTGTAGCGCTCGACTGGGGACTTGTGATTGGGGGGATGTACCCAATTCAAAGATATTAAACTATAATTAGGCATACCAATTTAATCAAAAACCAATAATAACAAAATTCACCCCAAGGAAACCTAAACTTAGGCATTGTATGTGCCTTCTCTACTTCTTTGACTATCTTTTGGGTAAAGTACAGTACCCAATTATATTGTACTCCTTACACTACTTGGTTTGATATGTGAATGTGGGCCATATCCACCTCCTTCTATCATTCAGTCCCTCTAACCTTGGTGGAAATGATCCATGTTATGACTCTTAGAGTGGGATCTTGCAGCTTTGTGATGTGCATTGTATGTCCCTACTTTTGGTAGATAAGCATGGTGGTGGTCTACTAGATTTCCTTTGTATCTACCAAGTCATCAATACATTAACCTCTGATCATTGGAGTCCTATGACCTTACCCTCTCTATGGTGATCTTCATGTCATGCCTTGTGAAGTGGATGTAATCCTCATGAACACACAAGAGGAAGAACTAAACTACCTCAATAGGATTTCCAAAATATGGCAGTTCAAAGAGTTGTAAAAGGCCAGCTTTGTCGAGATGGTTATTAATGGTCAGGTCATAAACCACCTGGTTTCATGTGTTGGTGGTTTGGACCTAATAATAATTTTATAACTACACATCATTTCTTAGTTAGTGGTGGTTATAGTCAAATATGGTTGCAGTTGCCACCTTAGAGACCCAGTTTTCTACATATAAGACTAACTCAGGGTATTACATCTGATCTATGTAAATGGTTTGAGGGGGAGATGGTGGAGTGGTCTGTGATGAGGAGGCCTACACCTACTTTCTCTTTTTCACCATTTTGACTTCTTCCATGCTCTTACTCTTAACTCTCACATGTTACACTTGCCTTAGTGTCTCTTCTAGGTCTTCCAAAGGCTACTCTCTTATAGGGAACCACACTCCTTCACTCACCTCTCTCTCTTCTAGGATGGTTGATAGTTTTTAAGTATTTTTTCCTTTTTTCTTCAACTGCATTACCCTCTGTGGTGCTCTAAGGTTAACCCCCAATTGTCCCACATTACCAAATGAATATGTGGTGGTGTTTAACTTACCTTGAATCTTGATATTCACACTTTAAAAATGGTAGAACCTACAACCTATAAAATGCTTTACCAAAAAAGGCCTCGACCCACTTCTACACATGGTTGCACTTAAGAATTTTCTTCCACTTGGAAACCCTCTTTGTGTCTCTATTTAGTTCTCAAACACTCTATTTCATAATGACATTTACTTCATCTCTGGTTCTCTAGTTCATTAATCACTTGAAGATTTTAACAAGGTAAAGTTTAAAATGGCTTCGATATGATTATTTATAGATCCTCCGACCAATCTACCTTCAATTTATTTCCTCTCCTTATCATTTATGACCATAAATGCATATCTTCTAACGGTCTCTATACTTTGGATGTTGCATCAAACCTTTAGTGTTTTAACAAACTTATCCCATCATTCCACTCACACATTTGTTGTTATGACTACCCTGTCACATTAATGGTCCATTCCTTCCTATGCCTTTCTTGGAGTTTGGTGATAATTGTCCTATTTTTCTAGAGTGATGGAGACTAGCTATCACATAAATAGAGGGAATCTATTTTATTAAATGACTCATGCACCTTTAATCAATTTCATGCCATGTATGAATCTTATGCTTTTAAAAATTGCATGCTCACATGTGTTGTATTCATATGCACATCTTACCCCACACTAAAAGGGTTTGTGTTCCTCCATGAAAACATATAAAAGACTAAAAGAAAAATGAGTTGCACACCTCATGGGCAACACTTTTTATTGAAAAAAAAAATCCTAATCTAATAGCCTCAAGTCTTATTCGAAAAATATCATAAACTTAAATAGGATCATAAAATGGTCAAAGTTGATTCCCATTATAGTGTCTGACTAGGAATTGACCATCTATTCACTTTAGCTGGTATGCACCAGTAGATCAGATGCTATAAATCATGAATGGTCCATCCCAATGAATGCAGAGCTTCCTAAGGTGGCACATGAACTTATAGTCATAGAGTAGGACTTTCATACATGGGGTGAAGATTTTATTCTTTAGATGGCAATCATATCATGCTTTCTATTTCCATTTGTCAACATCTTGATTATAGTGTGCGAGGAACTAAGCTTTATCTAGTTTCATGAGTTCATCAAGCTAAGTTCTTATAGATGCATCATCATCAAGGTTTCATATACATGCTATCTAGAGAGATGGAACTCGGAACTCAACTAGCATGATTGCTTCCTTTCCATATACCAGGTTAAATGATGTATTTTTGTTAAGGAATTTGTATGTGGTCTGGTGTGCCCAAAGTATTGTAAATACCCTATCATCCCAATTAGTTCTACCAATATTATATATTTTTAACAAAGTGGTACCGAGGATATTATTATATGCTTCTGCTATTCCATTAGCTTTTGCATGATATGGTTTTGTCTTGTGACGTGTAATCATGAATTTAGCCAACAAAATTCAAATTGTCTCATTTAGGAAGTGGGTTCCTTGATCACTGGTAAAACTTAAAGGACATCCAAAGTGTGTTATAATATTTTCCTAGATGAACTGTGCAGTAGTTACTATCGTATAGTCTTTAGTTGGTGCTATATCGGCCTAGCACATTAAATATTTTGTTACCACAATTATGTATCATAAACATGTTCTTCATCCTGTAGGTGTGATGGGCCCCACAAAGTCTATAGCCCACTTTTTGAATTGTTTTTGAGATGAAATTGGGTGCAATAGAATAACATCTCTTCTATTAGGTTTTTCCACATGTTGGTAGATATCACATTGCCTTGTATATGCCTTTTCATCTTCAAATAAAGTCAGCCACCAGAGTCCAACAAGCAACACCTTGTGTGTGGTAGCTTCCCTAGCATAATGTCCTTTGACAATACCTTCATGAACTTCTCATAATACCTCAAGGTGCTCATGTTCCATTACACAATGGCATAGTACCTCATCATGGTCCATATTGTATAGATCTCCTACTATGAGTTGATAAGTGCGGCATGAACTATAAGTTGTTTCTTTTCTTGTAAAGTGAGATAATTCAGTGCATAACCATTATTGAAGAATGCCACAATATCTTCCAATTTTTTAGGTACCCTAGCGACTTGGAAAAAATTTACATCAAGAAGGTCATCTTATATCGCATGTCGAGGTTCTCTGTTATTAATTTGATATAGATGATCAGGTCCACAATTGGTTTTCCCAAGTTTTACTACTATGTAAAACTAAAATTCTTGGAAGAGAAATACCCATCAACAAATTCTTCCATGGATAATGGGCTTGTTGATGAGATACTTTAAACCCTTGTGGTCAGTGTAAAATACAAATGGTGTGGCCAGAAGGTACTGTCTAAATTTTTGTAGCACAAAAACCATAGATAAGGCTTCACGTTCAGTGGTGGTATATTTCCTTTCGACCAATATGAGTTCCATGCTAGCAAAATAAATAGGATGGTCCAAATTTCCCTCTCCTAGTTTTATAAGTATTGCACCAACTATTATTCTAGATGCATCAACATGGACATGAAATGCTTTTGTCCAATCTAGAAATTGCAAGATAGGAGCAATAACTAGTCTTTCCTTTAGAATTTCAAAAGATGCTTTATAATAATTGGTCCATATAAATTGTTCATTATGCTTTAATAGTCCTTCTAGGGGTGTTGTAATATTGGCATAACCCTGAATTAACTTTCTATAATAACCCATGTGTCCTAAGAATGCATGCACCTCATGTTGGGTTTTTGGCATTGGTAGTCATAAAATGATAGAGACCTTGGCTGGATCCACAAGGAGGTCCCTCTTTATAAATTATATGCCTAAGGAGTACCTCAAATAGTGTCATAAATAGGCATTTCTTTAGATTTAAGAAAATTTGTAATACTCGATAGCACTCAAGCATGAGCCTCAGATTGGCATAGTGGTCCTTGATCAGCTCGTATACCATCTATTCATCTAAGTAGACTTGGAGAAACTTATGGATAAAATATTTAAAATCCTCCACTGATACCCATGAGAATACTGACAAGGCATTTATCAACCCTAAAGGCATGATGGTTTAGGCAAAAAGAGCCTCATTCCATAGAAAATGTGGTCTTGGGGTAGTCTTCCTCAGTTGTCCAGACTTGGTGATACCCTGAGAACCCGTCAATAGAGGATTATATCTCACAACTGACAAAATGTTATATGACTTCCTCTATGAAAGGTTTTGGGAAAGGATTAGTGATACAAGATGCATTCAAAACATGATAATACCATAAGAATCACCTAGTTAGATTCATTAATAGGAATAATTACTGTAGCGTGGATCATGTTATCGATCTCTTCTTTCATACACACTCAGAGGTTAGGGTTCATCCAGTATGGGCATTTCTTCATAGGATGATCGCCATCAATCAATTTTATATGCATCTTCTTGAGAGAAGGGTGAACCCCTTTCATTTCACTATAGTTCCTTGGAAACACATCCTGATATTATTTTAGCAACTCAAAGAGTTCTGAAATTTCTCTCTCGATCTAATAATTACCAACGGTTGCTACCTTAGGTTCTTGCTCTGTACTAATGTTTAGTTAAATAGTTTGAATGGGCCCATGATAAGGATTGTCCATAGGGGAATTGGTGTCCTGAATAGTTCATGAGCTAGTACTTGTAGGAACATGTAATTTATTACTCAATAGATCGAATGAAGTGGATCTTTCTCCTTCATCTACTTGAAAGATGAGATTTTGCTTTCCCAAGTAGAGTTCTTCATGATGTTATTCTTTGAAGACTACCATCAGTGAAATAGTTGATTGTCTAAGAGGCTCATTGAATAAACCTAGGGATTCCTCTAATTCTTAATAATTATGATGCAGGTGGTCTTCCACCAGATTTAGATCTCCAATTATTACTTCACATATAGTTTTAAGAGTAAGGCACAGGTCCATCCTTGGTAAAGAGTTAAGAAAACACAGATGCCATATTTTATTTTAATAGCTGCTAGAACCTTGTTACCATGTGCCTTTATTCATGTATGTACCAAGACCATGCCCAAGTACGTAATGTTTCATAGAACGTATAGACCCATAGGTATTCTAGTAAAAATGTTTCTTTAGCTTGCCATATTGTTTCACATGCCTCAAGGTGAGGTTCATGTGTTTTTATGCCACTATAGCTGAGTGTACCTCTGATCTTATTGTCATGGTGACATATATGATGTAGAATAGCTTTCACTTGATCCCAATACAATAAGCACTCTTTATGCATTTTCCACCACTTGGTGGTGGTGCCATTGAAAATGTGGTCTAATGACCTCATCCATTCATTTTGATACCATAGAACTCTTTGAGGTGTTGGAAAAAATCATGCACTTCTATTTGTCCTTAGAACCATGGAGCTTCATTAATTTTCTCCAAAGGTGGTCCCTCCAATGGTCCTCACATTGTTAAACCCATGAGGCACACAAATTTATGATGCTTAAGAAGCTGGCATGGGATGTTTTCATCTCTATTAGTGGTGTTGCACAATCTTCCAAAGAGATCACAATCACCATGGGCCCAAAAGTTGTAAGCATTGCTTGTGGCATTCGAAATAGATTGGTTATTAGTTTCATGAAGAATACCATCTGGTATTAGATCATGTTATTCATCATATCAAGCAATCACATTATATAAATTATTGATGTCTTCATCAGCACTTATGGGTTTAATATAGGGTGGTCCTTGTGCTTGGTCTAAGGGTATTATCACAAATTGATCATTATTTTTAAAGCTAATGTATCAATTTTTAAATCTTAAATCTACATGATTTTCATATCAGCAGGCCTTCCTAGCAAGGCTCGATAATCATCAGCCTCTGCCAACTCCAAAACCTCAAAATCTGCTTTGAAGGGAACCCCAAGTATTTTAATAGTGGCATTTTTAAGGACTTTAATAGGGTATGCATGAGTCTTGTTTGCCATAAACAAGACATGAGGTGAAGGTTACAAAGCCAGACTAGACATTTTATACTAGCCATCTTTAGTGAGAACATTTACTTCAGCACTAGTATCTACTAGAATATCCCAAATTACCCATCCATTGATAACCACATTAACTAATATTTCTTCATCTTTCAGGGAAGTAGAACTAGGAATTTTTTGACGTCAAGAATGGTTTAAATATCGATCTTCACTTTGTAAACTTAGCTGAGTGTGGGTTTAATTTGGTAGGTGAGCTTGACTTTTAAACCAGGTGCTAAATGGGGGAATGATGTCTTCATCAAGTATGCATTTGCATAGTTCCTGGAAACTATCTCACATTATTGGAGGTTTGATTTCCCTTTGCACTATGGTGTGTTTTGTGACATCCCTATCCTTAAGGTATTGAATTTTGTTGGGTGAATATTTTGTCGTCAACTAACTGATGACAAAATGGATATATCAACCACAGCATAGGGAGATTTATGCCATGAAAAGTGGGGGATTACCAGATCTGGATGAGGTAAATCTCTCCTCTCATCAAGGGGAGGTTCCCTATGAATACTTATACACTATATGTATATATAGAATTAAGCAAAAAATAACACATGGGGTGGTATAACAGCATCCACCTCTCTTTTTTCAGAGGTGATGTCAAGAAACAAGAGAGAGAAATCTTGGTAGTGGGTCAATAACATCCCTCTTCTTTCAGGAATGGTATCCAACCTAGAACAGAAAATCACCTGAAGTAACAAAGTTCACAAAGAAACTCACGTAAGCACAAAGTCTTCCGTAGCCTCCTTCATTGATTCAAAACAAACGTAACCATAGAGTGAAATGAAGCACAAAGTCTTCACCTGAAACTACAAAAGATAAAAGGATCACAAAGATATAAGTAGCTCAAAGTCTCTCTTCTATCTTTTAGAAATGCCCTCAAATAATATCAACACACCCACTTTGCTTATTAAATCAAATAAATAAGAGATTATTAGGAAAGAGGACATAAGAACTGTTTCCTAAATAACACAGATAACTTCAACACAAAGTCTGAAATAAACTTGCTTCTCATTCATTTAACAAAATATGATTTACAAGTTGAGCACAAAGTCTCAAGAAGTGTCTCAATTTTAGCAGAGTTTTTGCTCTCAATTATCGGAGAGCGATTTACAAAAGAGGTCTCCACTATATATAGGGAGAAACTCTCAAAATTAAAAAGATTATAATATAAAAATATCTAAGTCAAAGATGAGTCATCTTTGACTTTTTGAGATATTTTTCTGTAATTTTTACATGTAATTACACATTACAAAATTGCATGTGAAAATGTCCCGAGACAATTACAAAGTGCATTTTGAATAAAGCACGGAAGAACAACTTCAATCTTTATTTTCAGTCTTCTTCATGGTCTTCGACTTCTTCAGAGAAACTTCAGTGATCTAGAAGAACTTTTCTTGAAAATACGTTGATAATCACGAGTTAGGAAAATTGGGGAGAAGGTATGTAGGGGTGGCAAAAATTGCCGCCCTTGCATATTGGAGAAGTTCAGGTGCATAGGTGGTAAAAATTACCGCCTATGCATGTCAGGGAGTGTCAGCGAAGAATGTGTAAGGGCGGAAAAAATTGCCACCCTTGCACCTAGAGGAGAGAAAATGGGAATGCAAGGGTGGAAAAAATTGCTGCTCCTGCATAAAAGGATGCAAGTGTGGCAAAAATTGCCGCTCCTGCATGATGGATGAAAACAGTCTCACATTCTATTGAGTTGTGACGTATTCCATTGCACTTTGTCTTTTTCAATCAGGCACTTTTTGCAAGATTTTCTCTTCAGTCAAGCTTGGTTCTTCCATTGACTGAGGCCGCCTTTTGTCCTTTCCAGCTTTGTCTCTTCCTACTGCGATTTGAGCTATCAAGCTGCATTCCCAGCTCTACTTGCTCTGTCGGCACTTTTTGCCACTCCTGCACACTACAGATGCAAAGGTGGTGATTTCTGCCACCTAAGCATCTGCATAGGCGGGAATCTCTACCACTCTTGCACACTTTTGGCTTTCTTAAAAATGACCCTTCTGAAGGGTGCTTTGATCGATTAAGTGCCATCGACTTGTCCTTCGGGAAGCTTCCTTTTGCATTGAACCGAACATTTGAACTTCCCTTTGAACCATGTCTTTGAACCCAAACTTTGAACCTGTTGCTGATACTTGCCAATGGAAACTTCTATTTGAACCAAGGCGATGAACCAATTCCAAAAATAACCAAATGTTAGAAACTAATTCTTTTGATTGAACCCACCTGCAGAAGTCGTGAAGCCCGTTGAACTTGTAGAAATGAGCCTGTTTGCAGAGTTCGTAGTTTTCTCTAACCTTGAAAGAGTCTGTCGATTTCAATCTGTAAAATCCCATTGAACTTGACCTGCTGAGTCTATAGATTTTTGAGAAGCTTGAAAAATGAGGAATTTAAATGCCCAGAACAAATTTTTAAAAAGGGAAGAGACAATTTTGATCTGTAGGTTGTCCCAAAAATGAGTGGCATTTTTCAAAGACAACAAATTTCACCTTGGAGCTCATGCACAAGTGCCATTGTATCCTAAAGAAAATCCTTTTTTTGAAGTGCATCAGGGTATTTCCTAGCATGTGGTTCATCTCAATGTACCTTTTCAACCAGGTTAGGTGTAGATTGCATTTGGCCCCCACTGCGAGCAGTAATATTGACTTGATATACAATAGGGATGGTTGGTTGAGTGCACCATTATGGTTTGTCTATATGGATCATAATTTCACCTTTTTCATTTTGGTCCTTTGTAATGGCTACATATAGATCTAGGTACTCTTCTAGTCAGTGGTCCTTTTTATAGTAAGTATAGGTTGGGTATTTTGGGAAATCCCTCTAATAGTGGTCTAGAGAACCACACTTATAGCAAGTCTTTGGTGGAAACCTACCACCTTATCCTCATCCTCTTTCACACCCATGATAGCCACCATTGTCATAGGAACTAGTGACTGAGGCTTACCACATGCCACATGCTTAAGCCTCATGAATATCAGTAATTAGATAATAATCATTGGTGTCATGAGTATAAACATCACAAATTTTACAATACATAGATACTTTATTGCTCATGGCCCATTGAAAAAGTGGACAGGAATGAACATGATGGTTGTCATGAAAAATCTTATAATTTTTCTTTAGGACTACATGGATGTTCTTAAGCAGGCATTTATTTCTTGTGTCTCCTTCAATTTCACAATTGGTACACCAAACACCACTATGTGTCTCATGTGCATTGTTTGCCATCAAATTTTCAAGTTGAGAATCCATGGATGCTATTTGTGCCTCTATAAAGGTATTAATACGAATATACATACTTCCAACTACTTTAGTACATAGGGAAGCCTCTAGAGCATCATGTGCATTGGTAAAAGTTTTCTATGACAAGGTATGTCAAAAAGGTAACAATAATCCTCCTATGAACCATTGTACATGTTGAGTAGGATTGATTTCAAAGGATAGCTTAGAAATCAAGGTCTTGAATTGAGCATCGTATTCTCGTACACTCTTTTTAAGTCCTTGATTTATGTCTTTTAGCACCGCTATACTCTACTACTCAAACTCAAGAATATCAAATTCTTGTATAAATGTTGCTTGGAGCTAGTCATAGTTGACCACTACTTGTTGAGGGTTGAATTTCTAATACCATTTGTGTGCACATTCTAAGAGGGTGGATGTGAACTGTGTTGCCTTTCATTCAGAGGATATGATGTCATGTGCCCTATAAATTAGTTCACACTTATGAACATGCTTGGCTATATTTTACACCCCTCAGTACTCAGGTAGGTGCAATGCCATTTCATAATAAACCATGTGGTAACATAAATGATTGTTGAGAAGATCCAACTCCTATTCCTAGAGGGGGTCTACTTCTTCTAGTAGATCCTCCTAATCCTCCTCTAGTCCCTCCAATAGTAGCACCCATGGGGAAAGGCATGGTGGAGGGTTGATTTCCTAAATTAGGGCTTATATTCTAGGCTTGGCTAGATCTTCCAAACATTTCAAGCTATGCCATGGACTTCTCTTAAAAATAAAAAGATGTAGATTCTAAGTTATTTCCTAATGGCCTAGTCTCAATTTCCCTTATCCATTTAGATTTTGAATATGTACTATCTATATCCCAATTCCTTATATGTACCCTATCTGACTCAAAATCATGGGCATGCACTATGGTGGAAGATCCTAGTTGACTCGTAAGTGATGGATGGCTCATAAGTGATGGATTCCTCACACGTGTTTAGCTCCCTACAGCTCTTCATATTTCTCCTTGAGTGCTCCCAATCTCTTCCCATGCCAATAACTCCCATGATCCTCTATCAGGCTTCATCATACTTCCATTTTTGTAGTGCTCACTAGCTTAATACGATGTTAAACCCATAATCCTGAACCAATCAATAGTCTCCCTTCCAAATGTGCAGCTCATGCACATGAGATTTTAGCCTTCCATGGGTAGTGTTTCCAACCCAAGATCAATAATTAGCTTTTTAATCTCAGAAGGAAATAGAAAAAGATATCATCCCCTTGGTTCTCATAAAAATTTGAAATTTTCTTCCTTAAGACATAAATATGTGGTCATGGCATATTCCAAGATGTAACTATTTTGAACACCCTTCCACCAATAATCGACCATTCGCATCCAAGAAAATTTTAGTCATGCTAAACTCCTTTGCCATTCTGGTGTCCATGATTATCTTCATCCAAGGTTTTAGGATCTTTCTTGAGCATATACTAAGATCTAGGAATGTAAAAGAATAGGGAACTTAGAAAATAAAGTCTCATACAAGGATCTATAGATGTTTTGTTCTACCCACTATCGCATAGAGACTCTAGTCGCAAGATATGGAACCACAAAATTATCTTCAACACTAGTAATCCATTCTTCAATATTCTATAAATTAGCATGCTCAAGCATTTTCCATGCTTGTGCTCCAACTACTTTGGGTCCTAGTAATAGAACTAAAATGTTGGGTTCTCTCTTTACATCTACACTAAAGCCTCTTCCCAATAAGCTAGCGCACTGGCCTTATCATGTGAGGGATGAGTTTCATGTGCTCACTCAAAGCATGTAGCAAAAGATTAGTTCCTGAAGACTTTGAAACACATGGTATATTTACTCATTTCTTGTCAAATAAATATCCTACTATTATTTGTTAACATATTATGCTACCATCACTCACTAATTATGAAAGAAATAACTCATGACTTTTAATTACTTAACACATTTTAATATTCAACATAGTTCACAATACATTGCTCAAAGTACTGTATGATAAACATTGAATTCTCAATAAGTACTTTTTTATAACAAGACAATACTTCTTATCTCTTCAAAGATTCCTCCTTCCATTCCCCCTTTGTGAATGCTTTCAACCAGGGTTTTTATACTTGTTTTTCCCTATCCAAGTGTCAAATTCCCAATTCAAATTGGACATATGGCACACAGACTCTCAATAGATTGAGTCATGGATTTTACAATTAATTATTCCTATAGACTTGGGCCTCTGTGCCTCTAGATTCCTTATCTATGTTATGCATTCATTTCCAAGTGTTTCATTCCTTGCAGGTTGTTTAAGGCCTCTGATCAGTGGGGTTGAAGTATCCTATTTTGATTTATTCTTTAAACTACTCTCGCGTTCCTTGTGCTCCACTCCCCATGTGCTCCCCTAGTCTTTTGCTTCCTATTTTGGTTCCTTTGTTCTCAAGCTCCTCATGTTACATTCTCTTGACTGGGTCCTCTCACGCTAGTCCTTCCATTCTATTATCCTTCTGCATCCTTCAACTTTTGTGTTACTTGTCTCATGCCATGGTCCTCCTGCATCATGGTTCTCCCATGTCATTTTGGTACTTGCATGAAAATGGACAATGGTCCCTTTGCATTGCTTACCAAAACTAAAACAAATACTTGGTCAAAATTGAGGGTCCAACACCTATAGTTTTATCTATGCAAACTTGTAATATACCTAGTGTACTATTCTACCCAATCTAAACTATTTTGAAGTTGGGGATATTAGATAGTAGCACCACATCTTAGATAGTAGTTCTATGTGGCACTAGTATCCCTATTTAGGCACTAATGTTTGTCTGATCTAAATTTTGTGTCATTGTACTACTTTTTGAATCAATATCTTTTCTTATGTTTATATGTGTCTATTTTTTTGAAACTGAGTATGTGTACTAAAAAATGTTCTATGAATGCAATATAGGAGTCTGATCTCTATGATAAACCCCTGTGAATGCCCCCTCTTTTGAGGTTAGTTTTTGAACCTATGTAAGAATTGTCCTCAAAATTTTATATATATATATAAAGTGTGTTATCCAGAACATATATGATAATTGTATGATAATCCAATACAATGTACAAACATAACATCAAAATGTAAGATAATCTAAGCATAAGTATGTAATTTAAGATGTATGTCATGTCTATCATTTCACAAGGGTGTCAATATAGATGTAATCAATGTATATAACAACAAATCTATGTACAACTGAGTAATTACTTAGGGGGATGGGGCATGATGTCTATCACAACACCTAAGTAGGAAGGGTAGATGCATGAGGTCCATCATGGCATCAAGAACTGATGTTTGTAAGAATAAAATATAAGTGTCATGGCCATGATGCATACAAGAAAGCATACATACAAAACACATGAGGCACATGAAATAGGCCAAGGGGACACAATACAAGGGACATGGGCACATATCACTAAATCTAAGAAAATAAGACATACAAGGACATGTTTAAATGTCCACATATGCAAGAAACAAGTAAGTTGGCTTAGAGACACTTAGAAGGACATGTTCAAATGTCTGCATACACAATTAGGGAAACACACGTAAAGAACATGGGCACATGTCCAAGATATACATATTATGAATATAATTGGTGTAGAGCCAAATAATAATGGCATATTCAAATGCCCTTAAATAGAATAAGCATATAAATATAATGAATTCTAAACTATGAAATCTATAAATGAAAACATGCATAACTATGTACAATAAATCTATGTAAAAGATAGGATGTACATATGTTGAGTCTAAACTAGTGATAGTCGATAAAAAATTTGAGTATGAGTAGTAATGATCAATATTAAGATATAACAATGTTAAAACTAGAATTTATAGAATGTAAGGATAGAACTTGGTAATAAAAACTATGTATAATTTGCCACCAAGTAGGCGAATGTGTCGAATGAATAACAATGAATCAATGTATATGTCTCTAATGGGTAGATGATAGCAAGTTTGGATTAGTGTAGTAGACCTGAGACCTATTATTAATTTACAAGCACTTGTCAAGAACAAGTGAAGCATGTATGTATGATAAAACCATCTATACTAAGATATCTAGCATATGTAGTGTCTAGTAAATATAAGAAATGTAAGCATAACAATTCATACAATCTATAATTTTTGTGTTTTTTGAGTAATATTTGAATGTTTTGTGTTTTGGCATGTTATATTGTTTTTGTATTTCTTGGATATAAGGTATGTAGAAGAAAATTAAAATAAACTATGTACAAGGAGCAAGAGAAAATAAAGTATGTACAAGAAGGTAGGAACCATACTAACCGATGAGTCTCATAGGAGACTCACTATCACTATGACCTATGCCAAATAAGGGAGCTGTGATCATGCATGATGTGTGAAATGGTATCTATGATCCCATCATCCATTGTATTGAGTAATATATATTTGTATCTACTTATGTAGTGGTGCTAGGAATTTGTGGCACTGACTATGGTGTCTTTTGAACTATAGGGGTCTTATGAACCCATCTAGTAGAAGAGGTTGTAGGTGACATAGGTGTCCTATGTTGATAACCCGAAGAACCCAATAATACTAATCTTAGCATAAACTAAGTGGAGGAAGGTCATCTAAAATATATACATGGGTCTCTCTAATAATGTTCTTCATGAGAGAGTATGTGTATGTGTCAATACTATAGGAATAGACATGACCTACATTGGTGGCTTTATTGAACTCTACAATGTATGTATAGGAACTGTGTTTTGAGCTATAACTGATAACTGTGCTATATTTGTTAATATTTTTAGAATTGTAAATGGTGACTATGTTATAATTACATGTGGGATAGGTAGTGGATACTCATATTGGAGACCCTTAACTTTGACTATTTGATTTACATGCATGTATTTTAGGCATCTGTGCACTATAGATGGGATGGATGATATATGATTTAACCATGGCCTACCTAATAACATATCAAACATGCTTGCACTAGGTACTACTAAGAACCGAGTGGTTGTATGTGTTAGTCCAATCTATAATGAAATCACAATCTCCTTGATAGAGCTCTGGACATAACCATTAAGACCATTAATGACTTTGTCTATGGGGAATATATCCTACTCTAAGTAACCCAAATGCTGCAAAAGTGTCATAGTGCACATTCTAATGCTTGAACCATTGTCAACCATAACACTTTGGATAGGATGATGATCTATGTATACTCATTTAAAGAGTGCATGTAAATCTGTATCATCATAAAAAAATTCTTATTCTGAATATGCGATGAGTGGTCTAGGTGTAACTATAGTATGAAACATGCTAATAATTTTATGCAATAGGTGTGCCTCCTCTATAGTAATATGATATGAAGCTAGTGGTGGGTGTGCCTAGTATGTGTAGTGAACACCTGATATGATCCCTGCCTCATTCATTGTGTGATTTTGAAATGGATCTAAGAATATATTTAATGCCTTAGCTTTTGTTTTCTATACTTTTGGTGCTTTGTGGGTGTGCCCACATCAATAATATTAACCTCAATAAAATCTTGTATCTAATGTTTTAGGCTTATGCATATGTTTGTTCTATGGCATGGTGCCCTATGATACTCATAAAATGTGTTAGAATCATAGTTATTTGGAAGAGGCTATGTTATATCAACCTCTTGAATGGGATGGAGAGATATTATATTGCATTTCAAGAGTTCTAAAACCTATTTTGGTGACTTTGGAAGGTTTGGTGAAAATTCAATGTTTCAACATTGAGAAGTAGATAAAACTGATCTAGGTTATGGATTAGAAGTTGCATTGATTATGGATTTTTGATCACTCTTGTTCTCAGTGTCCCTTACCTTGAACTCTTAATAATTTATTCTGATTCATTGGTATATTTTAGTTTTCCTATTGATAGAAGTTTGACCTCTTTTTATTTTACTATGTGACAAAAATCCATGAATGTAGAAAACTTCTTGAACAAGATAGCTTCATGTAATGTTGGTAAGAGACTTTATTTAAAGATGGATTGAAGCTCTTTGTCTACCATGGGATTATTAAATTTGGATAATATAGTATTGTATCATAAGATATGGTTTGTGATAGGTTCATTTGACTTTTGTTTCAACTATGCCACTTGGGCATATGATATCTTGTCACTGATATTGATGGAGAAGTGTGATAAAAACATATCATCCAAAAGATTGAATTTTGTGATAGATTGATTTGGTAAATCATAAAACCATTTTAGGGTATAATCCTTTAAATTATGTGGACACATTTTCATGAGAAGCCAATCGTTAGACATGTAGTCTAAACATGTTATGTGAAAATCTCTGAGATGGTTCTCTAGGTCACCCTTTCCATCATATAATGTGATCTTGGATGCCATGAAACTAGATGACAAGGGATTTTCTATTATGTGATGTGTCAAAGGTATATGTAAGAGAATATAAGAATTAAAGGCATGTGATGACCTAATGGCTCCTTTCTCAAGATGTAACACCTTAGCCTACAGAGTATGAATCTCTTGCATAAGGGATTGTACATCTAGAGTAGAGAAACTATTCACAAGAGGTGTAGTTGTCACTGAAGGTTGTTGAATTACAATTTTAGGTTGTGCTTGTTGATTTGGAACCACTGTAGGTGTAATAACATTATTATCTATGGGAGTTGAAGATCACTTTTCTCTTCATCTTCAAAGATTTATTTTATTCTCTCTTCACCAAGAGGTGTTCCAATGATGACCTCTTCATCATATACACTATAATCACTCTCCTCAAAGCCTTCTTGAGGCTCACTTACAACTGAAAATTTAGAATATGTTCTTCTTCAAGGATGGGATACTCAAACTCATGAACAAGCTTTGTGCTTTTGAGATCAATGAGCTTATCATTCTTCTCCTTCCATTCATCAATCAATCCCTCAAATATTGATATGTTTTTATCTTCAACCTTCTCAACAAGGACTTCTTTCTTCTTTTGAATTATTCTTAGATTGACCTTCATGGTGGGAAGGTTTTAATTTATTGAGGATGGATGGATGGGGCTTGAATAGGCAAAGGTTCCTCTTTGGCATCAATTTTCCAATCTAATCCTTTTCTATTTTGCTTATCCAATGATTCCACCACTTGCTTCCAAATTGGAATTTTAAAGGATATTTTTGGGAGCTCTTAGAGAAGGGAAATGGATTTTTTTGCTAAGAATTCCTCATTATTTTCCTTCTAAGAAGAAATCAAACACTTCAATTTTGATTTATCCTAGTCTTCGTTGACAACTCCAACTTGAGGAATGGGTGAAGCAAGTGGGAGACTTTGAAACTCTCTTTATTTGGTCTCTTGAGGAAGAATGGGTGGAGAAAAAGAGTGATAATTTGGATTAGGAGAAGGCATATGAGTTTGATGGTACTGAACTTGTTGCCTCTCATGAACCACTAACTTATCTTCTATACACTAAATTAAGCCACCTATATCCAACATGTCATTGGTTAGTCTTTGTTAATTATCTCTCTCAATAGGTGCCCAATTACCCTTAACTAGATGTAATAAGCCCCTTATATTTTAAATTATAATAATAGGGACAATTAGACCATAATTTTTTTGTCTATCGAGCTCTATCTAATGCCTTTCATATCCTAATAGAGTTTGTTTGAAGTTTGAGATAGACTAAGTAGAAATGAGACTATTATGACTACATGAAACATAGTTTTGACAAGGCTGATTAGAGGAATGAATAGGTTACCAAGGAGGTTGAATTAGGGTAGGATGTCTCATATAGGACTGATGTCAAGTTTGGTTACATTTATATGAAGGTTGATAAGCTTTTAAGTTTGTTGAGGAAAAGAGGAAGGATAATACTCTTGATAGAAAGTCTAGTCATATGGATAACTAGAGTCATATGGGGGTAAGTAGGATCATTGTAGGACTGCTATGACTCAACATAGAGTAGCTATGGATCATTATGGTGTTGATAAGGATCAACAGGTTACTAATAAGGATCAACATAGGCTTGATATGGCTCATCAACTTGAGTAAAATTGAAATCCACTCCAAACTCAGCTATGAAAATTCATGTGAAAGGAAAAATACAAAGATTACTTGCTTGAAAGAATACCTGGGTTTCTAAAACCAACTGAAATAAATTGGATTCACCATTAGTGTTTTTTTTATGCCTCTAAAGGTTAGTATATTGAAAAACATAACCAAGAACTCTTCAATAGATGAAAATCCTTGTCCCACTAGGCATGCCATAACTATTATAACATAGATTTACACCTTTTGAGATGGTGTTTTAAGTACTCTCAATATAAGCTACACATGAGAAAAATCCTAGGTTGTGGGTGACCTAATAAATGGATTGAACCTCTAGATAAGGGAAAACTCCCTTGATATATCACTTAGGACTAATCATTTATCTACTAGCTTTCAAGGAAAAGGGAAAAAGAAACTATGAATTAAGGAGGTGATACACCAAATTTTGTGACTTCTACCATTGATTTGCATGTGCACTAAGATTGATAGGACTAGAATAACATACACCTATCTTACAAGGAACCTATTATGTAATTGATTTATAGAGAGGTAAATCATTATGAGATTAGGAGGGAAGATTGGTTCCATTTCCAACTCACATATAACCCCTGATGATACTCACTAAAACCTTTAATAACAAATCAAACTACATAAAGGTAAAAGGAATGAGACAACAACCAAGATGAACTTAATATATATGCGATCATGTCAACCATTCAAGATATACACTACATGCAACCATAAGAAGAGGTAAAACCAGTCATCTTATTGATCAATAGGCATACAAAAGAGTATGGATATGCCATACTCCTAGTGGAAGGATCCCTTTACAAGCCAAATCAGGCCATACTTATAAAAGAGAATGAGAAGGAGAGAGAAGATAGACATTGGATAATCCCATAGCAAGTGTCATCTCATGAAGAAGCAAGTTATAAATAATAAAACTACAAAAGAATAGTCCAATAGCATCTTCTACACAAAAGTTTCTTGGTGTGATGATAACCTTCTCAAAGGTGGTGTAGGAGATGCTTCATTGCCTTTGTGACTCATCCTTGAGCTCTTGAAACTTCCCCTTATCATTGATTTGGAAGCAAAAAGACATTTTCTTGAAGTCTAAATACTTATCTTTGTCTTGGACACTTGTTGAATACCAATAACCAAACATCTTTCCACTTAGTTTCTACAATTTCATTCATAACTGTCATATTTACTCTCTTGTTGGCTTATTCCATATAGCCTTATTTTGACACATAGCTCCTTGGTTTTAATGATCTAAAACACTTATAGGAAAACTAAAAGAATATTTGAGTACCCTTTATCCTATTTTAGCTTCACCCAAACTTTTAGGACTCAAATCTCAATGTAGACCTATTAACCCAACAACCATCCTTCATAATTAAGCCTAAAACAAGCCTATAGTACTAGATACCATACTGTACTACTCCAAAATCACCAAAATATTTTAGGGTACATAAAATAAGGTCATATGGAAAATTTTCATGTAATTTCATGGGTTGGAACTTGATTTATGCAAATTTCAATTTTTTTAGCCCTAGGTTGGAAAGACACAGGCTTGCGTACGTTGAGAGCAAAGAAAAATGTATGGGGAGATTTTTATGACACTTTAAAACAAACAAATACCTTTTTTATGTCTTCCCCAACTTCCCTCAACCCCTCTAATAGTCATTTCTCTTTGAACAACCTTTATACCTCTCTAACATGACAAGTTTCAAGGTTTTACATGCATTTTAGGATTGTGAAATAGGTTGTAGATTTACTTAAATTTTAAATGAACTTATAAACATTATCAACACTTTAAAATTCCTATTATTACTCCTACATACCTATATTTTTTTTCCAAACTCCAATCCCAATGTAAATATTTCATACTTTCTTCAATTATTGGAAGTGAGTTTGTATTCTCTACAAGGTCTATATGTCTGTGCTCAAGATACGGTTCTAGAGAAAAATACCATTATGATATTAATATTTGATTATAAATTCTTCATTATGACCTTATACCATCTCTATTATGGTGTGAATATGTCCCTACCTTGCATTCAAATCTTCATCATACTTATGAGTTGAGTCTCTATACCTTGATTTGGGCATGCAACCTACAAATTTAGGCCATTTCCTTCCTCTTCTACTCCACATTTGACAGAATATTTCCCCACTAGATATGTATGAGACTTAAATATGCCACCCAAGTTTTTTTATTCCAAGGTGTATGCGTTTGGAGTCATCTGGAGAACAAAAATAGTCATCAGATATTTTTAGCCTTTCTAGGCAACTTAGGAGGTGTTTATATCATTAACCATTTTTCATAGAGTATAGGACTATAAATAACCTTATAATACCAATGGTTTGGATCACATTTACCCCTTTAATATCCCCAAAAACCATTACTTACCATGCACTTACTCTTGTATGGGGTGAGCAAAAGATTGAGCTCTTCGAGCTAACACACCTATGAGTTTGAACCTAGTATGAGTTTTTAAGAAAAAAAAGTCATAGTGATGTTTGATTTTGACTAAAATATATATAATTTAGGTATTTAATTTTCTTACCGAGGTATTTAATTAGTTTCTTAATGGATTTTACTTCCCATTTAGCTTTGGAACCTAACTAACTTAGGCCTAGGGTTTTAGGCCACTCCTCTTGCTTTAACCCTAACCACTTTATTTGATGTTTTATTAGTCTTATCAAGGTTCCAATCACCCTAAAAACCTTATTTAGGGTCATTCTCACCTCACACAAGTCTCATACTTCTATACCAATGATAAAATGCATGCTTTCGATGTCTTTTGTAGGCAGACCTGTAGGTTTGTGTTTAGGCATAACACCTATCAAGATTTGAGAATGGATTTCTTGATGGAATATTATTATTCCATTCAATTAAAATCATTCTTGGGATATCCTTCATAACTCTATCATTAATTATGGGTTTTGCATCCCAACCTAGACTCATAAAATCAATCACTCCATTCACCTCTTGGGTGTAGACCTGTAGGTTCTTGGAAAGTTGTTAATGATGTCATGGTGATGTCATGGAGGTGTCCTGGTGAGTAGATGAAGTGATTTGATATCATAAGTGATAATGGCAAAGAGTGTAATGTGTTTTTTATAGTATGCTTGAAGGAGGCTTGGTTGATCTTCAGTTTTGACATGGTTAAATATGGTTAGGGATGAGTGTGGTGATTTGAGCATATGTAAGGGTTACTATAAGAGGTTTTATAAGATTTGATTGCTTATGTGCATGAGTGTAATTCATCTGATAGTCCATTGTTTTCATTTAGAC
Source organism: Torreya grandis (assembly GCA_037957365.1). NCBI lineage: Eukaryota > Viridiplantae > Streptophyta > Pinopsida > Cupressales > Taxaceae > Torreya > Torreya grandis. Next base: position 1,064,658 of record JARHVA010001267.1, read on the forward strand.
ATGTTGGGTCTAGTGGCAAAAAATATGAGTAGGCAGTTTACTGACATTACCATTACCACGTGTGGATGAGTTAAGGTGATTTTGGTCATATTATTGTGATCACATTAGTACCTAGTTTCTATGTGTTAAATCTTAGGTCATGTAATTAAGCTCAGTCAAATATATGTGGGTGCAAATTTGGGCTCTCAAGCATTTTGACAATGTTTTTCCATACTTAGCCAAATTTTTATGAGGCAAGAAAGAGGCGAGTAAGTAGTTTTATGATGGCATATATCACACATGTAGATGTTTTAAGAGAATTTTATCATATTGGTTTGTTTATTTTTATGCCTATTTGATATGTGATAAATTTTAGGTCATGTGATGAAGTGTGACAAAATTTATGCATGTGCAAAGTTGTCCTTTCCAGATAGTTCTTGGCATAGTTAGCTTTGTGACAGATAAATCTAAGGAGGCATTTTAATGTCATTATATCCCAAATGCATGAGGGTTATAAGACTAGATTGACACATGGTTAGATTCACCTATGTGAGGAGATCATATGGTCCAAATTTCAAAACATGTGCTTAAACGAAGAAAAAGATATGGAGGTGCAAAGTTGACCTTACAGATAAATTACAAAGGCTCCCATAGTCATTTTTTAATAAGGGTAAAGACTAGGAACAAATGGATATCATATAGCTTGAGATAAATCATATAGATTGATATAACAGTGTACACTAAATGATATAGACCTAGCTGATTTGCAAAGATCAATGGTGTATAGGAGTTCATATTTCTAGATCTATGGTGCACAAAAAGTCAAAGAGGTTAAAGTGTTTAAAGTTTAATGTTGAGTAAAGATAAAGATAGAGATTATTTCAAGGATAAATAGTGAGTGGGTATTTGTAATAATAAATATCAATGGTTCACATTAAATTCAAGATGTCAAAGTGACAGTTGTTTAGCATTGTTAAAGATCGAGCTACGTATAGAAGATCAATGGTGCATGAGATGAGGTCAATTGATTCAAATTTTAACATTTGGGCATTGATGCACTATGCATTAAATTTCAAATAATATTGATGGTGCATGATCAATATGAAGATGTAAGGACATGAGATGCGAGCATATTGTCCAAAGTTTAATTGTGATCATTTGTATTTGAATATTTGAATTTGTGAAGGAAAGATCAGTGTTTGGTTTTTGAGCCATAAGTTTAGATATATGCAAAATTTGACCATGATTTAAAAATAAAAAATGTATAATAATCCAAGGTTGACTGTGTGTTTGATGTTGTTTTGCAAGTGACTCGAGAGGGATGTTCAAGCTTGTGTTGATGTTGTTTTGATGTTTAATGTTGAATTATATATTGGATCATATTTTAAACTCCATAAGTATGTTTTATTTTCATTATGAAGGTTTTACCAATCGTATATAGTATGTATAAAGTTTTAGAAGGTGATTTTGTATTCATTCATGGTGACTGTGTGCACAAAATGTTGTTTGAGCTAATTGTGCTTAAGTAGAAGGGTACTATGATGATTGTTGGAACTTAATGAGGACCTATATATTATGTGGAATGGGTAAATGTATTTTCAAAGTTTTCTTATGTTCTTAATTTTCTCAGAGAAGTGTCAAAGAGTTGAATGGGTCTCCATAAGACTTAAAAGTGACTTAGGCCTATTTGGAATTGGATTGTGCTTAAGTGTGACCCATGTGAGATGCCTTAAGTATGAAGGAATGTATTATGGACAATAAGTAAATATTATTATCTTTTTAATTCATGATTTATATATAAATGGTGAAACTAAATGTGTTGGTTTCTAGACTTGTGGGAGACTTAAGAGAGAGACAAGTGCAAGGTGCATATGAGAGTTGTAGAGCGAAGGAGAGGTAGAGTACCCAATTGGTGAATTGATGAGCATAGATGATTGAGGACTATGTGTATCACTTGTAAGTCATATTTATAATTTCCAAATAGTGCTCTTATAGGTTGAGGATATGTGAAGAGATTTGAGTGTGCATATGAGGACAATTTGAGTGAAGGAGAGAGATTGTGGTGCCTATGTGAGAGGATTGTATGAGATAGAGAGAGAGAGAGTTTTTGTAGGGGTTAGATAAATAGAGATATATTATTATGTGTTGAATACATCATTTCTAAGGTGGAGGTGTTCACTTCAAGGAGGATCTAAAGGACTATCTTCCTTAGGGGTAATTGTTTCTTTTGAAACATGTGTTTCACTAAAGACCTTTGATCTAAAGGACTTGATCAAGGTTTATGGTCTAAAGGACTTGACCAATATCTTGTTTGTAATTTATTATAGGAAAATTAGTCCATGTGTTTTAGCTTTAAGAGTGGGATTTGTTCATCATGAGGGTTTCCCATAGGAACTATGTTTTATGTGTTTGATCTTGTGTATGCATTGAATGAATGAGCTCTCTTGTTAATGTTGCTTGCTCAAGTTAATATATGTTAATTGTTTAAATAGTTTGAAATAATTGGAATTGAGATTGAAATATCTAGGCTCACTGATTCACCCCTAGTGATTGAACTTATAATAATTGGTATCAAAGCATATTCTTGGGTAAAGGCTTGACAACTTAAAGGTGATCCAAGGTATAATATGGGTAGTCATCAAGGAGGTTTCTTTACTAAGCAAGCACTAATGTTCAATGGATCCAATTATTATTTTTAAATTGAAATGATAAGGACATACATTGTGTCCCTAGGGTTTGATGTATGGAAATATGTTGTGGATGGTTATGTTACTCTTATTACTCCTCCATCTAGTACTACAGATAAGAAGTTGTTTGAGAACAATTCCAAGGCAATGAATGTTATCACTTGTGGTTTTTTACAGATTGAATACACCAAGGTGATCCATTGTAAATATGCTAAATAGATATGGGATAAAATGTAGATCATTTATGAAGGAGATTCAAATGTCAATATTGCTAAGTTATAGACTCACAGAAGGCGATTTGAAAGTCTCAAGATGAATGAAGAAGATTCTATGGCATCCTTTCTATAAAGAGTTGATGAGATTGTGAACATCATCAGAGTTATTGGAGAGAACTTTGAAGAGGCTAATGTAGTTTAAAAGGTATTAAGGTCTCTATCCCTCAATTTTGAACCAAAGGTATTTTGTATAAAAGAGATTCATGATCTTACTTAGTTTAAGATGGATCAATTGCTTGGCACCCTTAATACCTATGAGATAAAGAAGAATGATGATATACCACCAAATAAAGAAGTAACATTCAAGACAAAGATAAAGCCAAAGAAGAAGTTCCAAGGTAATAAACCCAAAGAGGATGACATTTTTGATAAATATGAGGATGAACTAATTGCTTTGATTTCAAGAAAATTGAGATCAGGTTCAGGAAAGTATAAAGGTAAACTTCCCCTCAAATGCTTCAATTGTGGTGAGATAGGACATTTTGCTAAAAAGTGCCCTCATAAGTATAATAAGTATGATGATGAAGATCATGATAAAGTTCATGATGATGGCAAGAGATCATTCAAGTCTGATAAATGCAAAAAGGGATTCAAAAGGTTTGATAACAAGAAGTACTTCAAAGATAAGAAGAGTCTCTACACTAAAGAAGATTGCAACTCATCAGATTAGAGTGAAGTCAGTGGCTCAAAGTATGATCATGAAGATGATGGTCCTATTGAAGATGAAGCCCTATTCATGGCTAAGGAAGGTAGTTGCTCATATCAAAAGGAGTCCACTTGTAGTGATTTAGATGATGATGAAGATGAGGTAGACTATGAGACTGAATTGATGAATGCTCTTGAAGAACTGAAGATTGAGAAGAAGATCAATAAGAATATGATATCTAAAATAAAAGACTATGAATAAATATTCAGTGTGTATGAGGCAAGAATAAATGAGGACACAAAGGAGCATGAAGATATAGACAAGCATCACAATTGTCAATTGGAAGTCCTATTGTCTAAAAGCCTAAAAGCTAAATAAGATGAATTTTCAAGGTTTGTAATTGAAAATGAGTCATTGAGTTCTAAGTTAGAGAAGACATCTAGTAAGGTGAAGTCATTTGTGAGATTTGAAAAGAGCTCAAGTAATCTAGACAAAATTATGAGTGATTAAAAACATGCAAGTGATAGAATTGGTCTTGAATACAAAGAAGAACTAGAGAATGCAACTCAAGACAAGATGAAGACTAATGTGATAAATGATAATCATACTTTAGAGACAAATCATCAAAAAAGGAATGAAGGTACTAGAAGAATCAAGACAAATCAAATTAGACAACCAAATAACATGAGGTATGAAAATTTCAATGGTTATTACTATACTTGTAATCAGTTTGGGAATAGAGCTAGAAAATGTAGAGGACCTATTAAAAATAAGTATGCATGTGACTATGATGGGGGTCATCTTTCAAAAGGTGTATGAAATTTTAAGTGTCTCAATTATCTTAATGAAGGAAACTTTGTTAAGCATTGTCCAAATAAGGAAAGGTAAGGTAAATCTTCTTCAAAAAGAGTAGTTTGTTTCAGTTGTCATGACATTGGACACATTGATAGTTATTGTCTAAACAAGGTAAGATAAGTTGAGTTTCCATCAAGGAGTATGATTTGCTATAACTATGAACAGAGAGGTCACATTACTTGATTCTGCAAGCAAAGGCCATTAAGTTAGAATAGATTCAATCAAACTCATAACATGCAAGGAAGAGGGCAAGTTAAATCATGAAAACCAAAGGTGGTAAGTATGAGTCATGATGGATCTGTTGGTCCAAGTAATTTATTTGAAATGGTGGAGAATGCTACATAAGGAAGAGTGCTAAGGGCTCTCATTGTCTGCTCATGTTGAGAATGAAGAGACCAAGCTTAAGGAGAAGACCAAGGTACTAATTGAGGCTAGTCCTAAGATGTGTATGGATCCAAGTGAACATCTTACCATTAATGAACATGTATCATACAAAGAACATCAATTATCAGTTCTTAGTGATAAGGTTCAAAACTATAAGGTTAATTCCTCAAATGAAAAGGCATGTCAAGATTCCATAGTTGCTCATTGTGTTATCAATTCTAACTTAGAAGAGAAAGAGAGTGATATAAAAAAGGAACCAATGGTCATAGTTTAGACTAATAAGAAGGAGAATAAGAGAAATAAGTCTTATAGCTATAAGAGGATTCCAGTGGTTATTGAGGAGATATGCGCCACTCTTGGCTTCACTTTATTCTAGAGGATTATGGTGAAAAGGATGTCTTTGTCTATGCTTCTTAAGAGAATCCTTTCAGTGGAGAAGAAAGTGTTGTTGTGATGTTCTTTAGATGGTCCTAGAAGGATAGAGATGAGTGTTATCAGTTGGAGCAGGTATGTCCAAGTGGAAGAGATGTTGTGGTGATGTTAGAACGATGTCATAGCTATATATGGTCAGTCTGTAGGGTTAGATTAAAGGATTTCAAGTGGCATAAGAGTATTTGTTATTTTTCAAGATGATATTTTTACATATAAAGGTCTATTGACCTTATCCTAGCATGCTCTTGGTGGTTTTGTGGTTTGAAGGTATGTTTAAGTCAAATTGGATTTTTTTTTTTTGCTCTCGGGTTTCCTAGTTTGTGCTGAAGACTACGTAGGTCCTAAAATGGGTTATAGGATGTATGGGTTCCCAAAGATGTGGAATATCAAAACTTGGTCAAAAAGTGTGTAACGGTTGTCTCTAGTGTTCAAAAAGTTTTAGAGGTGGACATTGACTGGAAGGTGTTGTGTTAACCTTGTTTGTTTTGAGATTTTAGGGTTTTGGGCTCTACTATAAAAGTGGTTTGCCTTATGATTTGAGGTCTCATGCTTCTTAATAGGTTAAATTGGACAAATGGGTTGTCAACTCAAACTTCATATAAATATTAAGGTTTGTATATTTTAATTCATTCAAGTTTTTGTCTTGATGGAGGCCTAATTGGCAAGTTGGTTTGTGAAGGAAATATATTGTAGAGGATGAGCTAGTTGTTTCAAATTGGTATGCTTGAGGGGGAATATGAGAGTGATTTATATATGAGGTTTTAGGTTTTGAATATGTGTCTATTGAATTTTGTAGGCTCTGCAAGTTCTATGTAGGGCTACAAGGAGTCTAGACAAGCCTAGTCTTGAAGATGTGCATTTTGTTCAGTTTCTCCAAAAGAGCAAGGCATGATTTTTTCAAGGTGAGTTCTCAGGTTGTTTTAGAGCATGTTTCCTATTTTTTTTGTGTTATGAAGTTCTATTGGTGGTTTGATAGAGAAGGCTAGTAAGCATGTATGGTGGTTTTTCATGGTGTGTGGAGATCTAAAGATGCTCAAAGAGGTGAAATGGATCAAATATCTTAGAGGGAGTCCCTCTTAGATGTTTATTGGTGAGTTATATTAAGATTAGTGTTTTGTATGTTCTTTTTTCATGGTGTGTGGAGATCTGAAGATGCTCAAAGAGGTGAAATGGATCAAATATCTTAGGGGGGGTCCCTTTTAGATGTTTATTGGTGAAGAGAGTGTTGGCATAGAGAAAGAGGAATTTGTTAAGGTAAGAAGATGTATGATCAAGTTAAAGGGGAGTTTATAATATTTTATTCTCATATTGGTAGTCTTTTCAAGTCTTATGATCAGTTGGTGCCCACTTTGTCATTGTGTCAAAAGGGGAGAAAGTTCCTATTGTGAGAGTGCTTGAAGAGAGAGAAGAAAGGTGAGTTGTTTATGATGTGTGTTGACATCAATGACAAAAGGAGAGATTATTGTAGAGTTATTAATGATGTCATGGTGATGTCATGGAGGTGTCTTTGTGAGTGGATGAATTGATTTGATATCATAAGTGGCAATGATAAAGTGTGTAATATGTTTGTCATAGTATACTTGAACTAGGCTTGGTTGATCTTCAGTTTTGACATGGTTAGAGATGGTCAGGGATGAGTATAGTGATTTGAATATGTGAAAAGGGTTCCTATAATAGTTTTTATAAGATTTAATTACTTATGTGCATGAGTGGAATTATTTTGATTGTCTATTATTTTCATTTAGACATGTTGGGTCTAGTGGCAGAAAATCTGAGTAAGTAATTTGTTGATGTCACCATTGCCATGTGTGGATGAGTCAAGGGGAGTTGGTCATATGGTTATGATCACATTAGTCCCTATTTACTATACACTAAATATCAAGTCATTCACCTAAGTGAAATCAAATATATGTGGGTGAAAATTTGGGCTCTTAGGCATTTTGATAGTGTTTTCCCATACTTATTCAAATTTGCACAAGGCAAGAAAGAGTTGAGAAATTAGTTTTGTGATGGCATATCTAACACGTGTGGATGTTTCAAGAGAAGTTGATCATATGTTTTTATTTATTTTAGTCCCTAGTTAATATTCACTAAATTTTAGGTCATGCAATGAAACGTGATAGAAGTTATGCATGTGCAAAGTTGGCCTTTCCAAACAGTACTTGGCATAGTTGGCTATGTGACAGATAAATATGAGGCATTCTAATGTCAATATGTCTCACACATGTGAGATTTATAGGATCATAGTGACACATGGTTGGATTCTCCTATGTAAGTATATAATAAGGTCCAAATTTCAAAACATGCACTTGAGTGAAGCAAAAGATATGGAGGTGCAAAGTTGACCTTACAGATAGATTGCAAAAGCTCCCATACTTAGTCATTTTTTAGCAAGGGTAAAGACTAGGACCAAATGGAGTTCCTAGGGATCATGAAAAATTATAAAAAATGATCTAATGGTGTGTGATATATGATAAGGAACTGGTTGATCCACAGATATTGATGATGCGTAGGAGTTCATACATCTAGATCTACAGTGTGCAACAAATCAAAGAGGTCAAAGTGTTCAAAGTTTAAGGTTGAGCAGAGATAAAGATAGATATTATTTCAAGGATAAATGATGAGAAGGTGTTCATATTGATTGATATCAATGGTTTTTATTAAATTTAAGAGGTCAAAGTGATATTTTTTAGCATTATTAAAGACTGAGCTACATACAAAAGATCGATGGTGCACATTGAGTCAAAGTTGCCAAATTGCACAATATAAGGTCAACTAATTCAAAGTTTAACATTTAGGAATTGACATACTATGAGTTAAAATTTTAATAATATTGATGGTGTGTAATCAATATGAATATGCAAGGACATGAGATGTGATCATATTGTCTAAAGTTTAACTGTGACTGTTTGCATTTGAATATTTGAATTTGTGAAAGAAAGACCAATGTCTAGTTTTTGAGCCATAACTTTCGATCTATGCAGAATTAGACCATGATGTAAAAATAAAAAATGTAGAGGAATACAAGATATATATATATAAATGTATAATTATGTGTACAATCAAATATATTAAGGTTCAAATTTGATTGTGTGTTTGATTATGTTCTGCAAGTGACCCTAGAAGGATGTTTGAGCTTGTATTGATGTTGTTTTGATATTTAATGTTTAATTAGATATTAAATCATATTTTATAATCCATAAGGATGATATATGTTAATTATGAAGGTTTGACCAATTGTACGTAGTATTAACAAAGGTTTAGAAGGTGACTGACTGTGTATTCATTCATGGTGATTATGTGCATAGAATGTTGTTTGAGTATTGTGCTTAAGCAGAAGGGTACTATGATGATTATTGGAACTTAAGTAGTACATATAGATAATTTTTAATGGGTTCATGCATTTTTAAAGTGTTTCTATGTTCTTAATTTTCTTAGATAAGTGTCAAAGAGCTGAATGGATCTCCATGGGACCTAAAAGTGACTTAGGCCTATTTGAAAGTGGATTATGCTTAAGTGTGAACCATGTGATATGCCTTAAGGATGAAGTCATGTATTGTGGCCAAAAAGGAAAGATTTTAATCTTTTAAATTCATGATTTATATATAAATGGTGAATCTAATTTTGTTAGTTTTTATAATTATGGAAGATTTGAGAGAGAGACAAGTACAAGGTGCATGTGAGAGTTATGGAGTGAAGGAGGGGTAGAGTTCCCAGTTGATAAATTGATTAGTAGAGTTGATTGAGGACTATGTATATGAATTTTATGTCATATTTATTATTTATAAATAGTGATCTTGTAGGTTGAGGATATACAAAGAGGTTTGAGTGTGCATATGAGGATAGTTTGAGTGAAGGAGAGAGATTGTGGCATGCCTGTGTGAGAGGCCTGTATGAGATAGAGAGAGATTTTGTGTAGGGGTTAGATAAAAAGAGATACATAATCAGGTGTTGAATAAATAAATTCTAAGGTGGAGATTTTCACTTCAATGAGGGTCTAAAGGAATTGATCTTCCATAGGGGAAATTATTCCTTGTGAAACAGGTGTATCACTAAAGACCTTTAATCTAAAGGACTTAATCAAGGTTTATATTCTAAAGGAGTTGACTAGTATCTTGTTTATAATATATTTTAGGACAAATATTACATGTGCTATATGCTTGAGAGTGGGTTTTATTCTCCATGAGGTTCTCCCATAGGAACTATGTGTTATGTGTTTGATCTTGTGTATGCATTGAATGAATGAGCTCTCTTGTTAATGTTGCTTGATCAAGTTGATATATGTTGATCATTTAAATAGTTTGAAAGCATTTGAATTTCAATTTAAATATATAGGCTCACTGATTCACCCCCCAAATCTCAGTGATTGTACCTCTAACATAGGTTTGCATTTTCTAGCTCAACACTCTTCCCAAACCCTTATTGAGATGGATTCTCAACCTAACAAAGATATCTAAAGTTGTATCATATTTTATGTGATCCTCTTCACATATTATAATCCTATACACATTTTTTCAATGCAAAATAAGTGCTTCTTCTTCATAGGTTTACTCATAGTTTTGACATAGTCCATCTAGATTACATTATCTCCCTGTATTCTAGTTGTAAGTGGTTTGTCTAACTCAAGGGAGAAGAAGTGGTCCTTTTATAAAGACCCTACTTGGACCTTGAAGGAAATGAAGTGTTTTTTTCCAAGAATTATCACACCTCAAACTACCCTTAAGCCTTTTGTTCATCACACAAAGTACATTTTGAAGGCAGTGTTGTAGGTAGGCATGTAAGTACATGACAGTCCCTCTCAATTGATATCGTGATCATGCACGATCAAGTATGGTTTTGGAAGTTGAGTCAGAGATGAGAAAAAATGTTGAAATATTTAATACACATTGAATACCATCCCTCAAACATATGATTTCACTTAAATTCTTCAACTTTAGAGATCTCTCAAGAGCGATGAATCAAGACCTTCTTAACTATACAGATTTGTATGTGAGTATTTCATTCCTTCATACACATGAGTTTTGTCTTGAATATGGTGTATAAGAATTAATTGAACTATTTTAAGACTCTTATACCTCATTTTCACCTACTTTTAACCCTTCCATGTTGAAAACATTTCATACTTCACAAGAAACTTGCCTAAACCTAAAGATCTTGATAAACCACTGCATTCTTGGCATGGGCATATCTGGATCATGGTTGTATGCATCAAATTATATGTTTTAATGGCTCATAATATAATTAAATGGATTCTTTCACATTTAATTTGAATCAAGGAGCTTTAAATGCATTCAATCCAGAAAAACTAAGCTTGCAAGGTTTTGCATGGGTTTTGGAGGGTCCACAGTCTTAACAATAGTTCATAGTGCACAAGGGATATTTATGAAAACAAATGATATGTATTTATAAGGAATAGGGACCCCATCCAACACATAAATAATTAGTCTTGAGATGTTTTATCCTTCATGAATTATCCTTAACAAAATTTCCTTCTCAAGTCTACCAAGAACCCGATAGGGAAGATGAAAGATTTTTTGTCATTTATAGGGTCTGCCAATGCTTCCAACATTTGATTTTCATTTGAATACATTAACATCATCATCTCATGTTAAAAAATTTCCTCTTTTCACATTAGAATCTACTTTTGGGAGCCTTGACAAGTGTATTTCAATGTTGCATAACTTGGACAAGCATGAAACAAGGATAAATTACCTTAATGTTTGCAAACATACCTTAAAATATGCTAAACACCTTATAAAGGGTCAAGTCATGACTATTTATTAGTCACATTTAGGATAATGACCTCATATTTTGGCTATACTATCCTAGGAGACCTTAATCACTACTAGGACAAACATCATATCTTATCATGACAAGATAAGTTATGACCTAGACCAGAACCTTCAAGGGTTATCAACAAAATTAAACAAGTCTAGATATAAAATTTATATATTAATCACCTATGGTATGCAATTTTGGGTAAAAATAATGTAGAACAATAATGTAGCAACAAACATGAACACTATACAATGAAGATGTGACAATGGGTGCACATAAGTGGCAATGTCATACACACCAAAATCATAGACACTATCAACAAATTATTATGTAGGCACATCCTCTAAAGTAGGCATGGCCAATGCATCCATAGTCACCTTACTTGTTACACTTTATTCATCCCTTAAGGGTTATTCTTGAATGTATTCAATTGCACAATGGAATCAGTATGCTGACAATTGGTCAAAGTGTCAAAAAAGTCTTGTGCAAGCGCGTCCTCTAATGCAAGCATGGCTGATGCATCTATACTAATTTTGATTGTTTCATTTTATTCCACACATGATGCTCCTCATTCAAAAGATTTGTTTGCACAACAAATGTGAATATCCTAAAAAAAATTATACATGTAATATGCATCATCAATCAGCATATTGAGGATGCCACCTGAAACACCCCTTTACCCTTTCATCTCAATGACAACATCTTTGGAATCAACCTCTATGAAAACACCTATTTCATAATTCAAATAGAAACACATGTTGACCCCAATTATTAAAGCAAGGTAGCAGGCATCATGCAAAGAAACTTCATCAAAAAATAGTCGACCATAATGCATTATGATTTTGTTATCAGGATTGAATAACATGCATTCGATATAAATATTTCTTCCTTTCCGTTATGTGGTAACCGATACATACATGTGTTGATTGCACATACAACACATATTAGTAATGAATTGAAAGAGAGAACAAAATATGAGATTTGAAATGACATTGTCAATTATATGCATGCAATGGTTACTCATACACATAAAAATCAATAAACTTGACAACACCCCCTTTGCTTCATATGTCATATGTCATGTTCAAATACTTATTTTTCACATGCAGTATTATATTTGACCCCTTGTGATGACTAAAACAAATGTATGCCATACAACATACTATAGTTGGTGGAAAAATATAACATACTACCTAGTATCTCTAAAACCACATACACAAGTCTATAGTGAATAATGCAATCAAAATTGTTATTAATTGAAATTTCAAATGATACAATTGCATCTTATAAAACTTACATAAGAATTAGACTCAATAAAACTAAAGTCAAGATCCACCTTGACCATGGACAACAAAGCTATCAAATATTATCCATCTATAAACATGGCCAAGGAAAATATATGGGTTATCTTATTCATTATATTGAACTGCATCACCCATATGTTCCATGACATATTAAAAATGCATGAATTAGAATATGTAAGATGAAAATTACCTATGTGAATTAGGGCATTGAAAATACAACATAATAAGTATGCCAAAATATTTTTTTATTTTGAAATATATCAATATCTAGTGAGAGTAGTAAAGTAAGAATAAATATGAAGTCATGTCAAGTACTTGTAATATAATTTATCTGCCCTCCACTAAATTTAATGTGCTCAGTTTATAATGCTCAAGACTCACACAATCAAGAAGAAAAAGGAAAAGAATCTAGGATTTTTCATATTTAGTGTCAGTAGTTCAAAGAAATTTAAAATGTCCTAGAAAAACCAAAGATAGGCATTACATATCCTTTTATCATTTCCATCTCTTAGGCCACATCTAGATGATGCATCTTATCAGCCAATTTCGTAGCTACACTTTTCATCAATTTTTGTATATCAGACAGTAAAATTTGAAACAAAACAATTACATGGTATCAGATATATTATAATGTTTACAACTATGGGAAACTTGTTGGCTTGTTTCACAAGCATTTTGATTTGAATTTACTTACTCATGCTACTTTTGGGATTATTTATAAAAAAATCATGGTCTCTGAAGTTCCAGAATGAATAAAGGTTTGATTGAGGAGGAGTTGGAGAAGATCGATCCAATTGATTAAATGATCTATTTAGTTGTATTTCCTCGATCATGTTTGTACTCAGACATTGTAAAACATAATCTACCTATTGATTAATAATATTGCTATTGTATTCCTATTAATCAGTCTCATTGACCCACTCTATGGGGCTATAATTAGTTGCTTTATCTAATGTTGTAATATTATCCACTTGATAAACTAGGGTGATTAGTAGATGGGAACTTGCAATTGGTTGATTTTATGAACCCTTTCTCAAACAAAAATATTTATGCAAATTTTGGATAGAGAAAAGATCAATTGTGAATGGGCACCAAAACTCCCAACACCAAAAGAAATAGAGACTTTTCAGCAGATTTTGGATAGAACACATATCGTTTACTTAGAAATGTGAATTTACACCATACAATGTAAACACCAAATGGAGTAGATTTTTTTAAGTATATTTTGAATGGGGATTAGTTAATTGTAATTGTAAATCCATAACAAAACACCAACATAAAAAATGAATGGTAATTGTAAATGTCAATATATGACAAAACACTAACACCAAAAGAAGCAAAGGAACACCAATCAATTACTTATACCTATTTTTTGATTGAACATGAATTAGTTACTTATAAACGTAAAAAAATCCCAGATTCAAAATGGAACACAGATCAATTACTTATATATAAAAATCAACAACAAAATATAGATACCAAATGGAGTGCTTAGTAAGGCAAAGGTTTTTAGTTACTTTAGTTGTAAATTGGAAATCCATTCCAAAACATTTACACTAAAAAGATCACTAGATTTTAAGCATATTATGAATAGAACATTGATAGATTACTTGTAAATTTTGAATCCATCCTAGATTTTAATAGAACATGGATCAATTAATTATAAATATAAATCAATACCAAAATACTATTACAAAATGAAGTGTTTTCTAAGGCTATAGTTTTTAATTATTTTAGATGCCTATCCAATCTAAAACACCAACACAAAATGGAGCATGTATTTTAACCAAAATTTGGATAAAACATGGCTCAATTAATTTTAAATATAAATGTGCACTAGATTTTGCATTCTCTACTACTCATTCGCACTTCCTGTAAGGCCCTGACTCAAAGAACAATAAAAGGGCATAGAATATAGCTTACAAAATGAACATCAAGTGTTTGACTAATGCCTTCATAAAGTTTTATGCTGAAGATTGTACAAACTATTGGAAATGTTGGCATAAGGGCCTCATGGAAATAATTTACCCCTCCATGCCTTAAATGTAAATTCTTGGAAGACATGATAGACATGGTTGTATGTGGTAGTGATCAATAACATTTTTTTTTGACATAAAACTTCATCATATTAGGATTGCAATCACACACATGCACACATGCACGCGCACACACACACACACATGCATGCACGCACACACACGCATGCACGCACACACACACACACACACACACACACACACACACACACACACACACACACACACACACACACACACACACACACACACACACACACACACACACACACACACACACACACACACACACACACACACACACACACACACACAATGGGATTATTAATCATGCCTTAAATATTTATAAGCATTACTTAAGCATGAGATGTGTTAGCATTCTTAGCCAATTACATGTCACTTATTTCTTTGTTGTTTCGGTAATGCATCTGATCTAGGCAATAGTCAACAACACTAAATCCAAGCCACACTAAATCCATCAACAAATAGTCATCCAAGAAATCAATTTGATTTTATATAACAATTGAATGGCCATTGTATAGATTTGTTCTATGAAGAAGCTCCATATCAATTCATTACTATTAAGGGATTCAAGATGAATAAAATTATTACTAATAAAAAAACTCCAATAAATTGTGAGAAGAAATTAATAAGCATTATGTAGAGTCTAACTTGTCTTAATGTCAAGCAAGAGATGTTAGAAATAAGGAAGACAAAAATAAGCTCAAAAGTAATGATTGAGATGCAAATGAAGTTGTAGGATTCAATATTAAATAGTGAAAATAATAAAGAGAATATGATAATGAAAATTATCATCCATCCTAGATAATACAAATTGGCCAAATGAAATTAGAGTCACATTTGAAAACGAAATGTAGAAATGTTGCTTAATTTTTTTCCAGGAACTAATTGACATGGGGAAACATAAAGTGATAACAAAGTCAAGATATTTTTCATTTATTTTTATCTTATTAAAAATCAATAAAGAAGAGCTTAAATTATAAAAAAGTATCAGAGTGACATAATGAAAACATCTTCAATCCAAATATATGGAATAAAATGAGAAAATCACTCAAAAATCCCACAATTCATATATCACTCTTAGATCCCGTATGAAAGAAGCTTGAAAAAGTTAAAAAACCATTTCATTTTCTCAATCCCTTAGCATTTCAAAAATAGTGGTCGTGAAAGAAAAATAGTAGTCAAGAAGGCATCAATCAAAACAAATGAAGGTTGAATGAAGTCACAACATCCGTATTGGGTGATAAACTATGGAATTAGCTTAAAAAGCAAAGGATTTACCTTTAAAATGCCACAATCCTTTTTGCTTTATCGATGAGCTCGATAGTCCATAGTCTTATGCAATTGATAAGGGTAACAGTTAAAATAAATGCAATATTAGGGTGCATAGAAATAGGGGAAATATCTAGGGACAAATGAAATTAGACTATGTTAGGGTACGTAGATAAGGGTTATGGTTGAAACAGGGGCAATATTAGATTTTACCATTGGATGAAATGGAGGGAAAATGAACGCGGGCTTTTTTAAAATGATGAGACCTTGTAAGTTGTCAATGTTTGATGTTAGTGAACATGGTTAAAGTCAGATGGTCATATTTCATGTTTGATAGAATCATGATTTATGGTAGATGGTGATCGAGGATGGTTTGACAGAGTTGTAGTTAGTGGTTGATGATAATTGAGGATGGGTTACTTTAAGTTGGGTTAGTGGAGTTAGTTAAGAGTGGGCAAGTTAATATTACACTGCACTCGGGCATGGTGGAGTCTATTGACTCTTTCAATGTAAGGTGGGCCTATGAACCATGCCAATACACACTCGAGTTTATGTGTGTTGGTTAAGCTTGGCCTAAGAGGCCTGTAAAAATGTTCAAAGTGCGTGCTCAAGGTGCATGCTAGAAGGTGAAAAACACCATCTCCTACAAAACAAAGGAAACTAAGGAAACCTTAGAACAAAAAATAGATGAGGCCAAATAGATTATTCAAGAGACCTTACAAAGTGCCAAGGGCATACACTAGAAGATGAAAGACACAATATTTTCAAAAGTAAGGGTAACCAAGGAAACATTGGAACAAGAAAAATGATGCCAAGATTATAATGTGTAGTTAGGCTTAGAGGAGTGTCATATGTTAATAATACCAGTAGCATATATAAATGGAAACAAGTATGGGATAGCAGTACAAAGCACAAAACACACAGAGATGGCTAAATAAGAAAATTTAAACAATGCTCACTTGTAGACATATGTTATAACCATCAATAGTTACCACTTGTTCAAACATGTGCTACATGATATCAATTTTTGACTACATGTCCATCTTTCTTCCAATTTCCACTACATATTGTTAACATCTAAGCACTTCAATTTTAATCATGTGTTGCCTCCCTCGATCATTACTTCATTTTAATTTTTATTAGATAATAATAAATATAATATTATTATAAAATAATCTAATATTAATATATATATATATATACATGTATATATATATATATATGTGTGTGTGTGTGTGTGTGTGTATATGTGTGTGTGTATATATGTATGTATATATATATATATATATATATATATATATATATATATATATATATATAGTAGTGATAATTAATATATTTAATAATACATTATATTACTAATAATTACAAATATATTATATATATAGTTATATATTATATATTAATTTTATAATAATAATAACTTTTTAATTATATATTTTATAACATATATTATTATATCAAGAAGTATTCTACAATGACATTTGGGGTAGTGGTGGATTGTAATAGAGTGAGTGTATTCACTTTTATTTTTTACCTTTGATTTGATGTCCATTTAATCGTTATGTAATAAAATCATTTTTAAAAAATTACCAATATTTTTATACTTATATATAAACACACCCAATGTTTGAAAATCCAAATATAATATACTTAAATATAAACATAACTAAAAAAATAAGAGCTTGGAAAGTTGTACAATTGTTGTTGCAGTAACTTTCCTTACATTTTTTCAATCCTCTCTCTGCTTTCAAAATCCTTTGAAGCTTTGTTAAAATGTTGGTTTCAACATGGGAATGTTGTGTAAGGAGCCAAAAAATATAGATAATCCCAATGAACACCATCCTTGATCTCCATAACCAAACTCACCATGGAAGAACAAATGGTGTTGTGGGAGCACACCTATAATTTGATGTTTTAGGGACCGATTTTATATATTTTGGCTATACATTTTTTTAATATAACTAGGGGAATTGAGGTTTAGCCCAGTGTCTTGGAGCTTATTCAGATCTAACTTATACAAGGTGAGCCCCCCTATAATGACTGAGTCGACTGTGTAAATACAAGGATAACTAGTTCCCTGGGCCCTAGAGGGTATTAAACCTTACTCAAATTTCACCATCATTTTATTTTGCATTTAAGCATGTTGGAATCATGGCATAGATCGCACAAGCGTTAGGTTGTGGAGCTAAAAGCTTCACTGTTATACAAACATGGAGGAGGTGTTGAGTGTCACAGTAACTGATGTCGGTCAGAGGTGGACAGGAAGCTGTCGACATCGGTCATGGATCGATCGACGTCGGTCATATTCAAACAGACAGCGACTGATGTTGGTCACATGTGTGGTTCCAGAACTGTTAGTTACATGAACAGTTTGTTTAACGAACCAGTTGTTTGCATGTAAAGACTAATTTTAGTCTTGGAGCTGCGGTTCTAATTATTGTAATTGGAAGTCTAATTATTGTTTGCATGGGATCTTTTTAAGAGACCCATGGGTTGTATTGTAAAGTGTGCTAGATAGAGAGAGCAAGGTTAGCTCCTTTAGAGGGAAGAGAGCAAGGTTATCTCCTCATAGTGCCACAATGCCAAGTGTGTATGATCAGGTAGATCTATGGGAGAGCAAGATCTGGTAGAAGATCCACAGGGGTGCTGGTGTGTATGATCTAGGTCGGCAGGTGTGCAAGGCCAGGTTGATCTATGGTATAGAAAGATCAAGTTAGATCTACATGGTAAGTAAGATCATTTGATTTGCAGGTTGTTTCAAGTTCAAGGGAGATCTACTTAGAGTACTTTAAGTACTTGTGTACTAGCAGTATTGTTACTGACTGGTGAAGGTGAACAACAACTCTGTGTTTGAGTTGTTTGTTGTGACCGTAATTGAGAGAGAGAAATCTTGAGGGAGATTATTGTATGCCCTAGAGGTGTGGGAGCCCTAGAGGTGTGGGAAGAAGAGTGTGGCATCTTCTTTATTGTATATTTCCTTCTGAAAGAGTATTAATACAATTGGGTATTGTCTCTCATATTCTGTGTTAATTTTGATTTCTAGTTACATATTACTTTTGGTTAAATTCTGTGTTTATTTGCTTATACAAGGTAGTCAATTGTGCTCCTAATCCTAACAAAGTGGTATTAGAGCAGCTGTTTGTTGTTCTAGATTACTGAACAAAGTGGTATCAGAGCCAGGTTCAGAGCAGGTTTGTGTTTGATTACAGGTCACTCTCAGGGGTTTTTGATTGAGTGGGATTATAGCAATGGTAGAAGAAAGTAAGCTAAGAATGGAGGAATTAAAAAGCAAGAATGATCAATTACGGAGTTATGGAAAGAAAGAGCAGGTAAAGAAAGATTGTTGGTTGGTAGAAGATCATCATGAAGGAGATAAAGAAGCAGGTATTGTTACAGGTAGTGTTGCACTGGTTGCTCTTATATGTTCCTTAGATAAAGTAGAATCTTGGTTTATAGATTATGTTGCCTCTTTCCATGTATCCCCAAATAGAGTATTTTTCCATGATTATGTCCATAGAGACTTTGGAAAGATTTATTTGAGGGTTGGTGAGCCTTGTCAAATTGTTGGCAAAGGAGAAGTGCAGCTGAAATTGTAGACGGCCAACACATGGGTGTTGAAGAAGGTCATGCAGGTCTCAGTCTTGAAGATGAGGCTAATTTCTTCAAAAAAGTTGGGTGATGAGAGATGCAAAGTAACTCTCACAGTGGATGCACTTGAATTAGCATGTGGTAAGAAAGTAGGTACTCTTTATCTACCTACTTATATTACTAATTCTCCTTCTATTGTGAAGACGTGGCTTTGTAGGCTTGGTCACATGAGTAAGAAGGAGATGCATGTTCTAAAGAGGAAGTCAAATGTCTTTGACAAACTTAAGAACTAGAAAGCCTTGGTGTATATGGAGGAGATGATGGATAGAGATCAGCTAAAGGGGCTGAATATTTCTAAGCAGGGCAGTTTGGACAGGGTTTTGATCCAAGGTGAGCTCGCAGGTAAAAAGTCATCACTCACAGGAAAACACAGTTATCAACGTCAGTCAGGTAGAACTGACGTTGATCAGGCAGGTATCAACGTCGGTCATGTGCAAATTGAAGAAGTCAGTGGTGTCAAGCAAGTGGTTACTGACGTCGATCAGGGAACCAACGTCAGTGACCAGGTGGACACCGATGTCAGTCAGGGAATCGACGTCGGCAATTAGGTGGATTTGACATTGGTCGGGTGCAGACTAGGGTCAACCAGGAAACAAATTTTGGGCAGACAGCAAGCTGTCAAGGAGTCTCAAATGCCCATGTGGAGGACTGAAAGGGTAAGTAAGCATCAAATTTGTTATTCGCCTTCTTTATACTACTTTTTGCTCACTATTGAGCAGGTGGAATCCAAGAAATAGTGGGAGCATGGCATGAATTCTTTGGAAGAGAACCAAACAAGAGATTTGGTAGAGTTTCCAGTTGAGATGAAAGCACTGAGAGATGAATGGATTCCTTGGTTAAAGAAGAGAGAGAATGGACACGTGAGACAGAAGGCCAGGTCATATGGTCTTGAGGAAGCTCCAAGATAGTGGTACAAGTTTGAATGGTGTATGACAAAGCATGGCTTTAGTCAATGTCAATGTAATCATTGTGTTTACATTACCAGGTTGGATAGTGGTCGTGACATTATCATGTTGGTGTATGTACTGTATATGCTTGATACAGCGTCACACATGTAGGGTTTTGTTGAGCTAAAGGTAAAGTTAGTTCAGTGGTATGCCAAGAAGGATTTAGGAGGAGTGAAATTCTTTGGCATGAGTTTTTCTAGAGACATGGAATGTCATAGGGTGATTTTGTCTCTAGATGATTGTGTGAATAAGGTAATGGCGAGGTTCAAGATGCAGGATGCAGAACTGATTAACACACCTATGGATGGACAGTTCACAGAACTGTGTCCCAATTCACATGATGAGGTTAAGTACATGTGTACTAGACCTATTTTTGCCCAAGCAGTGGGTGCTATCAAAAAGTTTGTGGCCAATCTAGGAAAGAAGCACTGGAGAGCAGTTCAGTGGATTCTCAGGTATCTGAGAGGGACCAGCAGCAGGGATTCATGCTATGCAGGGTCAGGGACTTCTCTACATGGGTATGTAGATTCAAATATGGCAGGTTACTTGGATGATAGGAGTAGCATCACAGGTTGTGTGGTATTTGGTCTTCAAGATTGAGATTAAAGAGGGATACAAGCCAGGAAACAAATTAGATGATGTACAGGAACAGGTACAGGTGCAACTGTTTATCTCCAAGTGGGAGATTGTTAGGTTGTGGAGCTAAAAAATTCATTGTTATGCAAACATAGAGGAGGTGCTGAGTGTCATAGTAACCAACGTTGATCAGAGGTGGACAGGGAGCTACTGACATTGGTCATGGATCAGCCAATGTCGATAATCTCCAGACAGACAACGATCGACGTCAGTTGCTTGTGTGGTTCCAGAACTATTAGTTACACAAATAGTTTGTTTAACGAACTGGTTGTTTGCATGTAAAGACTAATTTTAGTCTTGGAGCTACGGTTCTAATTATTGTAATTGGAAGTCTAATTATTATTTGCATGGGATCTATTTAAGAGACCCATGGGCTATATTGTAAAGTGTGCTAGATAGAGAGAGCAAGGTTAGCTCCTTTAGAGGGAAGAGAGCAAGGTTAGCTCCTTATAGTGCCACAATGCCAAGTGTGTATGATCAGGTAGATCTACGGGAGAGCAAAATCTGGTAGAAGATCCACAGGGGTGCTGGTGTGTATGATCTAGGTCGGCAGGTGTGCAAGGCCAGGTTGATCTGTGGTATAGCAAGATCAGGTTAGATCTACATGGTAAGTAAGATCATTTGATTTGCAAGTTGTTGCAAGTTCAAGGGAGATCTACTTGGAGTACTTTGAGTACTTGTGTACTGGCAGTATTGTTACTGACTAGTGGAGGTGAACAACAACTCTGTGTTTGAGTTGTTTGTTGTGATCGTAATTGAGAGAGAGAACTCTTGAGGGAGATTATTGTATGCCCTAGAGGTGTGGGAAGAAGAGTGTGGCATCGTCTTTATTGTATATTTCCTTCTGAAAGAGTATTAATACAATTGGGTATTGTCTCTCATATTCTGTGTTATTTCTGATTTCTAGTTATATATTACTTATGGTTAAATTACGTGTTTAGCTGCTTATACAAGGTAATCAATTGTGCTCCTAATCTTGACAAAGTGGTATCAGAGCAGCTATTTGTTGTTCTAGATTCCTAACAACAAGTCCAGGGATCATTTTATTGTCATTTTTAATCATCCAACAGTTATTTTTATCATGCAAAAGGTATTTGCATGATTTTAATGTGGTGGATCATTGATTTAGCAATGTTAGGGTTTTGGATCTTAACCCTAATTTCAATGACTGCCCTTGATGTCTCTCGATAATGTTTAAGATTTAGAAAGGGTTTCAATTTTATTTTTTTTATTTATCTTCTCTTGTATTTTATATTTCTTATTTTAATAATCCTTTTCTTTTTTGATATTTGTATGGTTGTATTTATATTTTTAGCTTTAAAATACAATCAATATTTTTAGGATACCATATTAAATACAAGGTAATATTTTAGGAAGAGTGTTAAAATCTCAAAAGGATTATAATAAATAATTATATTATCTCTAATATTTCTTTCTTCATCTATGAATTATATTAGCATTTGAAGGACAATGTTGAATAAATAACTCTCATCAAAATATTTCATGACAAGGTCAACCATTGAATTTAATCTTTGAATGGGAGAAACAAAAAGACTATTATAAATTTTAGGCATATTATAGATGAAGTATGGTGGCTCAATTAGATAGAGGTGATGGCTTGGGTCACTTAGCAATGGTGGATAAAATTACTAATATAAAACTAGCATACATAACTTAGATAAATTTTATATAAAAAAACATAGAGAGGTGTCATTCTCAAGGGACCTATATGATATTAGATCTATGACATAAGAGGAATAGGTGCCTTGAGAATAATAACTCTTGGCATCATTTAAATAGATTTATCTAAGGTATATATGCTAGTTAATAATATATATTATTAATATATATAGTAATAATAATTTATATATTATAATAATATTTATTAATATTTATAATTATATATAATATAATTATCTATATAATATTATATATATAAATATAGACTTTGGAACCTCAATATTTTGTCTCTATATCAATGGCATTATAATGATGATTCAATCCGCACATCATATGTGGAGCCTATTGCAATTAAATTAGCTCTCATAACATTGTCATCCACCCTTGACAATAGAAATGATCAATTAAAGCGTCGACACCCTGTAATATATAGATCCCTCTGTAATGGATGCATGTCATATAAATCTACTAGCTACCTTGAATCCAAGTCTAGTGTATAATATGGGTCCTCTAGTGCACGATCTCACCTAAAATACCTTGTCATTGGCCCTCACCATCACCACTCAACTCACCTCAAAATATTTTATTACTTGCATAGTTTATATGGCTTTACCCTTCCCCACTACTTTGCCATTGCTCAAGATTACTATGAAATGAAAAGTCTCATCCCCGTATACCACATTACCATGCTTATGAAGAAACACATAACCTCATTTTTCATCATCACCTCCACAAAAATATAAGAGTGTTGTTGCAACACTAATATGGAATCAGTAGTCTATCAATTTATATTCCCTCACCTTAAAAAAGAAACCTTCATGAAAACAAAATATTACCACCATTCTGACACAATTTGTAACTTTGGGGCAATTGCGAGTTAAAGCTTCCTCATAAATCATTTGTCAACTCAAATACAACCCCCCATCATAAAACATGGAATGTGTCAATAAAGCTACTCCATGTGGAGGGTGTTCAATGAATCCTTTTGTTCAAGTGTTCTTTGTTTAAACATTTAATGAAGAAACATTTATTGTTAAAATTAAATGTGATGGGACAGAGAAAATGTAATAAAAAAATTGGTCTCATGTGAACGTAATTCCCTCAGCAAATTAGGTTCCAACATTGTGGGGGTGCATTCCATCTTTGTCATCAATGACGTAACATGTCCCTATATATCAAAGCAGGACCTAAATTTGATGGTTATATAATCGTATTTACATTTTTAAATTGTAAATTATAATCATTTTTATAAAAGACTGTATTAAATATAAGATAAAATTTTAAACAAGTCATTAAAATGTGTGTGTGTGTGTGTATTCTTTATTTTATTATAAATTATATTAACATTTGAAAAATAATATTGAACAAATAACTGTCATAAAAAAAATTATGATAGAAAAAGTCAACCATCAAATTTAAGCATTACATCAAGAAAAATAAAATTAACATTAGAATATATTTTCCCCCTAATCATATACCTAACCTTTGGAAAGATTAAGAAAAAATCTAAAAGTGCCCGTATATAGGGTTAGGCCAACTAATCATGTGGATCCATTTTTTCTTTTGAATGACACACAAAAATTTATATCTATCAGTGACATATTGAGTGTATCTAGTGATGCTATTGGTGCAAATATAACTATCAGTCCCAGTTGTATTCTACCCCTATTTTTTTATTTACATCCCTAGGAAATGATTGAGGTTCATGCAATGGATAATGGCCCCTAATAAGGATAGGATTTTTTTGATTCATTAAAGTGACACATGTAAGTTAATATTAGCGGAACTTATCTCATTGATGGGAGTGGGGAGAGCCACATGGTCATCATTTAGAGGGATTTCTATAAATATGTTAAGCTTAAAACTAGCACATATAAAAAAGTGTATAGAAATGATAGAGAGATATATGTTTTGTTTTGTTTTTTTGTGGTATGTTATAATAGGGAGTATTCACATAGAATTATTGAATTGTATAGAATATTGACATCTTAATTCATATTTCAAAAATAAATATATGGTAGATTACAATTATGAGTAAACATATATTTAAATCAATGAGTTCTTTTGATTAAGCAACTACAAGAGGTATCCACACTGTCAAAATCATTTAGGGCATGATCCTGACCTTAACCTCATGATTCTCTATATTGGGTACCTAAAAGATTTGTACCTTGATAGATGGATATAAGCAACCATCATCCTCATCAGTCGAACTACAACCCTTTCAATTATGATAAGAGATTAAATTTGAGTGTTTATTTCAAATTTGTGATGTATTATATTCATTAATATTTTTATTATTTTCTTTGTAAATTTAGTTGTATAGTGTATCAGAGTCAAATATTTATTTTTTTAGTTTTTTGAAAAAAAAGAACTCAATAAATCTAAGATATCATGTTTTTTAATCATTTTAAAAAAATAAAAATCTTGTATGATAGTAAAATGGATATTAAATTTAACATTTGTATTGTTTAATAATAGTTCAATGGATGTCATATTTAAAATTAAATATTTTTATTGAAATTTCACATTATTACATTTCATCATCACTTTGGATCATCATTATTCGCATATATAGATTCATATCTTAAATTCATCAAATATTATACCGATTAACAATTTTTATTTTTTTAAATAATTATCTTAACAATAAATAATAGATGGCCTCAATCTAAATAATATAATTAAAAATATAGTTAAAATTTTATTTTCTTATTGTTGGTGGTGGTGTCATCATCTTTAATGAAGTCCTTCTCAACAAACAGTCTCCAGACTTCACCCTTCAATATTAGGAATTATTCATTTGTTTTTTAATAAAGAAGAGCGCACTAAAATAGATCGTAATTAATGAAATCAATAGTTTATATAGGATTCCATTTTAGGAAAATGGAAAGTATATGTCATCCATTAAAAGGATAAAGTCCTTATCGATTGAAACCCTATAAATATTCTTTATTAGATAAGGTAAAACACTTTTGACTGGAGATATAAATCGGTATGGGACACAAACAGGGGCCCATTTCCCACAACAAAGTGGAAGGAAGAAGAAAGAAAAGGAGCAGAAGGACATCACTTCCCAAAAGAACAAGGAATAAATGAAACAAAATCCATAGAGAAACTAAAATTGAGGAGTAACAAAAAAAGAGGATAGAGAAAACCAAACACCCAAAACCCAAAAAAGGAAGTAGAATAATACATCCCTTAAGACCAATCTCTACAAACTATCACCCAGAGGGGCTTATCTACAAGATGATATTGCCCATCACCCTCATTTAGAAAGGAGGTCTTTCGGGGTCCATTTAGATCCATTGGATAAGAGAGAGTGCACTTCTACCCTTAGTAATTATGTCTCTGATCTATGTCCTTTCTTCTTCGAAGGGAATCCAACATCCTCGTGTTGATTACCAGGCCTGGATGGGGGAGACCAAGGAGGGTTCACTCGAGGAAGGATTGAATAGGGGGTTGGGTTCTCCTACAAGGGATCTTCCATGGAAGGGAAGGACTGGGGTGGGGTAGGGGGTCCTCAGGAAGCTAAGAGGGAAGGGGAGGGGCAGAGGTGGAGCAAGCCTAGGACATCCCACAACAACATTCATCATCATCACCGAGTGAGAGAAAGGGGGGTATTAAAACTTTTCATGATTTTTCCACTTGAAATCCAGGTCAAGTGCCCCTTCTTTTCTCTTCCAAATGCTGAGGACACTGACGAGGCTTAGATGGACATCCAACAATGTGATGACTAGGAGGTGGCAATGGAAGCAACAGAAGGGAAGTCCTTCATAGCTGAGATGTTGAGTCCACAAGCCCCATAGAGAGAGAAGATTAACCAAAAAGGAGAGTGGCTTGGAAAGGTTAATGAAAACACAAACATGGACCAAGTTGAGGCTCTAAGAGGCAGCATCAACCTTTACAAAAGTGCCAACTTTGTCCACTAAGAGCTTGATGAAGCACTCATTTCTCATCACCAGAGGGAGAGAATGAAGTTGAAGCCACATCAGGACAACCTTGAGTTGGATCAAATCTGGTGAGAAGAAAGGGCTCCAAGGGTAAAAAAAATGCCAGAACGGTTGAAAAATCATGACCTTGAGCTCCACATAATATCCTTGTCAGCTGGGCTCTAAATTTTCACCAAGAAGAAGCCAACACACATCAAGGAGAAGGAAGGAGGACCAATAAAATGCCAAACCTTTGAGGCCTAAGTTGAGAATGCTGAAGGAAAAAGGAATGAACCCACACATTTGTTGATCAAGGATTTATTTTCGATATTCACTTCCATCTCTAGCAGTGGGGGGTTTAGGATAACCAACTCAGGGATCAATGAGGTGACCTGAATTTGAACATCACTAATTAGAAGGTCCTTAGCTGTGACTAGGGAAGGAACATAGGAAGCATCCACCAGAAGAGTGGCAACAGAGTCAGAGCATGAGGGGATCCAAGATTTGCATAAATTAGAACAGTGGTAGAATGGGTTGGGAACATTCTTACATTTAGTGTACACCCAATGAGTCTCAAAACCTACAACCACCTTATCTGAGATATCTGATAGAGGAACAAAAAATGGTCACAAAGAGAAGAGCCGAAAGGGTGGCAATCAACCAACTGAGTAGCAATTGAGGAGGATATAAGGTCAATAGGAGGATTAGGTGTCAGATCCACTGTATCAAAGGGCTCAGCCAAGGCATCAATAGTAGTTTGAGATGGAACACGAATAAGACCAGATGGTCCCATAGGTAGAGGTGCACAGGGTAAAATGAGCCATTTATAGTAACCACCGAGGCGTACAACATTGCAACCCCATTGATAGAGTGAATCCCCCCACATAAAGAATAGTCACCCTTTAACTGAGGAGAATGGTTCATTAAATCAAAATAAGTAGGCTTACTGGTGATGATAGAGTTGAGAAATCCTTTCCACATGTTGTGGAAACATCTCAGTAGCATGTTCCTCTGTAGAATCCCCAACGTCAGACTCCCCAGCTATAGGGATAAGAACAATCTCAAAATCTTTATGTAAAGCATGAGCAAGAGACTTCAAGTTGAGTCTGCATCTGTCATGACTAGGTCTATTCCAAGGAGGAATGGAACGCACAACGAAGTTAACTTTAGAAGCATGAATAACAAAAGGTGGAAGAAGTGTTGAAGGCCCTCAATAATTTGAATATAAATATCACTTTATTATATTGTGTATATATTGTATGGATTAAATTAATAAATATTTGTATTACCTAGAAGGTTTTAATATTTTATTTGAAATAAAATGTTATTGAGATCATGATTATTTATGGAGGTTGATTTTAAATTTAATGTTTATTTAACTATCACATGTCATTTTCAACATCAAATTTGGCATTTATTTGATTGTTATTTAGAAGTTTTTTCTTTTTATTTAGAGAAGTTAATCAAAAATATATAATATATTAGTTATTTAATAAAATTTAGAGCTCTTTTTTTCGAAAAGAATTTTTCGAGCCCAACACATTAATGTAACTAGATAGATATCATTGTCACCAATCAATTTGAAATTATACGAAAAAAATAATGAAGTCATTAATAAATACGATCTATAAAAAATTTAAGATAAAATTCTTGAGACCAATATCTTCCAGCATATTTTAGATAGATGTATTTTAAATATTTTTACTAATTTTAAGATAACTTAAATAAATATGAATAAAATTCTCACAAAAATAAATAATATTTAAATAGGAATATTGAAAGTTTTTATGTTTTCACAATTTATAAGAATGAAAGCTGATTTCTAAATAAAAATTATGTTTTTGATTTATGTTTTCACAATCTATAAGAATGAGAGCTATTTTTTAGATGAAAATTGTATGCTTGATTTTGATCCAACTTTTTTCAAATCGCCATCCGTAATTCATCGTGAACATTCTAAAAAAAAAACCTAAAATCTCTCATACATCATGTGTCAAGCTCACAATAATCCCATGATATGTTAACAAAATTTCTCCACATGATGGACGACTCCTTTTGTTTCAATGTTTTTTATTTAACAAGTGACAGATAGGAGTTAATAAGGACAACCATTGATTTTAAAAACACGCAACATAAATTAAACCAATATACGAACAAAAATTAGTAACAATATTAAAAGTTTTTATGTTTTCTCAATACATAAAAATAAACGTTAATTTTTATATGAAAATTGTATACTTAATTTTGATCCGACATATTTAAAATCACCATCCATATTTCATCATAAACATTTTCGTTTAAAAAAAACTTAAAACCTCTCATAAATCATGTGTCAATAAAATTTCTCCACGTGAAGGATGACTCCTTTTGTTTGAGTGTTTTTAATTTGAATGTTTAACGGAGAAACATCCATTCCTAGCATTAAATGTGACACGACAAAGAAAAAATATAAAAAAATATAATTTCCATGGGTCCCACGAGAACGTGATACCCTCGACAGACCAGGTCATACGTCCCCCTTACGTTGAGGGAAATAGATTCAACACTATAATATTTTTTTCCCCTAATCATATACCTAACCTTGGGAAAGGAAAGTATATATCTTAAAGTGACAACATATAGGGTTAGGCCAACTAATCATGTGGATCCATTTTTCCTTTTGAATGAAATGTATTGTACATCTATCAGTGACATATTGAGCTTATCTAGTGATGTTATTGGTGCAAATATAATTATCAAATTATCACTGCTTCTAGTATTGGACCTCTATTTTATTTTATCCTTTGGGAAATGATGGAGGCTCATGCAATCTGATAATTTGATAATAGTTTTTGTTAACGATATGATTTTTGTGATTCGTAACAGTAATACGTTTAAGTTAATTTTTTTTGATGAATCATATTTTATGTGGTGATTTTGAGTTAAGAACCAAAAATTGATTGAAGGTGAAGAGAGCCACATACTCATTAATTAAGAGGTTTTGTATAAATAATTTAAATTTAAAATTAACATATATATTTTAAATATATGTATATAAAACATTTTAAGAGATATTAGTTTTGAAGAGTCTATTTCAAATTTATTATATATTTATTAATTAATTAATGATTTTGTTATTTTTATTATAATTTTTTATTAAATGATAATAAACAATTTTAATTTGGTTATATTATTATCTTAAATTTAAATAATATTTTTTAAATAAATTAAAAATTCTATCATACATCTAAATTATTTTAAAATATCTTAAATATTTACGAATAAAAATATCATAAAAATTAACAATAAAATTAATATTATATTTATTATAATTTTTAAAACCTAATGAATCAATTAAAGTGGGTGGTTATTTCCAATTAAACTATCATTTTTTTATACAAGTTAAAGGAGGGTTTTGACAGGGCCCCACAACCTAATACAAAAACATCCAGAAAAATGAGATACCACCTAAATAAATTTCACATCCCAACAAAAGCTTAAGTACCACTAGGCCAAGCTTGCCACTGAAAAACAACTACAAAAGACATCAGCAAGAAATTTGTCAAAAGTCAGCAAACCAGCTAGCTTTAGCCAAAACTCAACAAGTGAACAACATCCAAAAGATCAACATACAACAAGAGATAGAGTATAAAAAACACAAAGAAAAGAATTCATTTTTAAACCATTACTCAAAATCAATCTTCAACCCCAACAGGAGAGAAGGCCCTCCATGGTCCATTGAGTCCCATCCTTGACCATTTCTTCTGCATCCAACCTCGATTTTTCTTCCTTCATCATATGCCTCTTCTTTTTAATTGTAGAGTCCACATGTGCCTTAAGTTTCTCCAAAGAGGGACGAGGGGTGGCCGTTGTCGAGGCCAACGGAGGAGTAAGAAGATCCTCCTGAGCCGCATCCACCCTTAGCGCATCCTTCTTGTTAAGACAAGGGTTCCCCATTGAGCAACGAGTAGGACCACCTGAAAGGTGATTAAAAAATGTCATGATTATGCCAAATGAACTCATGATCCGAAGCCTTGTTTTTATTCCTCTAGAGTAACTGAGTGTGAGGGGTCAAACTCTGAGCATTCTTATGAGAACAACTTGCCACCCAATGCCCAATTTGATTGTACTTGCAACATCTAAAGGGAAGACCCTCAAAGTTGAGGTTTTGGATCCAAGACCCTTGAGTCGAGCCAATCCTTATCGAGTAGCAAAGAGGCTTGGAGAGGTTGACTATAATGCAAGCTCTCACAAATATTTTTTCCAAAGAAGCCTCATCCAATTTTACATAGGATCCATCCCGGTTGATCAACAAAGCAATGTACTCAAGTTTTCTCAGGATCAGAGGATGTTGTAAGTTCTAATCCATAGTGGAGCCACCATGATATCCACCTTCCCAAGGTAAAAAAAGGGGGCCCAAGGATAGAAGAAAACTCCAAAGTTACCAATAAACCATGGTCCTTCCAACCAAATAAAATCTTGATCAACTGCGTTGTTGAAGACTACTTGAAAGAAACCATGGCTGAGCATGATGAAGGAAGCCCTATTCAAGTTGCTCTAAAATGAGTTGGCCTAATTAACAAGATCAAGAAGCAAAATTGGAGCTCCTATGTATTTTCCAAATAACCTACAACTTCCAATGTCCTTGTCCATTTCCTTGATGATCTAGTCTGGGAGTTCCAGTTTTGGGGTTACAGTTGAAAAAACACTAGGATGTCCCCAATGAGAAATCAAATGGAAACCATGTCTAGGTTAGGAGATGGAGACTGCCTTATTCCAACTTCAATCCTCACCATAGATGAGACCATACTTCTTATTGAAGCCTCTAGCCTTGATTTAGAGAAGTTCGAGCATTCATGGAAGGGGTTCGCCACATTCCTACAATCAACATACACCCAACTAAACCATCATTACCTCATTAGGTAGGATTCCCTCTCATTTTTCACGGGTAAATGTAAAAGTATTTTATAATAATCCTTCATTTTAAGAAGTTAAAAATCTTCCAATTGTATTATTTCAGATATAATTTTTTTCAGTTATCTTAATTAAACATAATCAGGAAAAAAAGGGTGACATTTTAATTTAATCTTAGCATTTTCTTCCTTTTGTTTGAGATTGGATCAAATCTTATAGAATAGTCATTTTCATTGGTTAAATTAGAATCACATTTTGAGAAGTGTAAATAAATGTATTTTATATTATTTTAATATTTTTATTAAATTTAAAAGGTTATTGATTTATTGGTTGAATTATTTGATCTATAAAGAGTTTATTAGGGATCTAAATTGCATGATTTTAAGTTACTTGTATATTTTTTGATTCTTGGATTAAATTAGGCATGTTGACTTGTTTTGTCATTTTTGTACCTGCAACATCTAAAGGGAAGACCCTCAAAGTTGAGGTTTTAGATCCAAGACCCTTGAGTCGAGCCAATCCTTATCAAGTGGCAAAGAGGCTTGGAGAGGTTCACTATAACTCAAGCTCTCATAAATCTTTTTTCTGAAGAAGCCTCATCTAATTTTACATAGGATCCAGCCCGGTTGATCAGCAAAGTAATGTACTCAACTTTTCTCAAGATCGAAGGAATGTTGTAAGTTCTGATCCATAGTGGAGCCGCCATGATATCCACCTTCATAGGGTAAAAAAAGGGGGCCCAAGGATAGAATAAAAATCCAAAGTTACCAATAAACCATGGTCCTTCCAACTAAACAAAATCTTGATCTACTATGTTGTTAAAGACCACTTGAAAGAAACCATGGTTGAGCATGGTGAAGGAAGCCCTATTCAAGTAGCTCCAAAATGAGTTGGCCCAACTAACAAGATCAGGAAGCGAAATTGGAGCTCCTATGTATTTTCCAAATAACCTACAACTTCCAATGTCCTTGTCCATTTCCTTGATGATCTAGTCTAGGATTTTTAGTTCTGGGGTTACAACTGAAAAAACACTAGGATGTCCCCAATGAGGAATCAAATGGAAACCGTGTCTAGGTTAGGAGATGGAGACTGCCTTATTCTAACTTCAATCCTCACCATAGATGAGACCATACTTCTTGTTGAAGCCTCTATCCTTGATTTAAAGAAGTTCAAGCATTCATGGAAGGGGTTAGCCGTATTCCTGCAATCAACATACACCCAACTAAACCATCATTGCCTCATTAGGTAGGATTCCCTCTCATTTTTCACGGGTAAATGTAAAAGTATTTTATAATAATCCTTCATTTTAAAAAGTTAAAAATCTACCAATTGTATTATTTCAGATATAATTTTTTTTAGTTATCTTAATTAAACATAATCAGGGAAAAAAGGGTGACATTTTAATTTAATTTTAGCATTTTCTTCCCTTTTGTTTGAGATTGGAGCGACTCTTATAGAATAGTCATTTTCATTGGTTAAATTAGAATCACATTTTGAGAAGTGTAAATAAATGTATTTTATATTATTTTAATATTTTATTAAATTTAAAAGGTTATTGATTTATTGGTTGAATTATTTGATTTATAAAGAGTTTATTAGGGATCATATTTTGTTAAATGGAAAGACCTAACATCATAGAAGATGAGATCAAATTCGATTCTCATATAAATTTGACAATATATGTACTCTTTAGTCCTTTACACTAAGTCAAAGAGTTGGTCAATAAAAAAAATATAATAAAAAATAATTTATTTGTATGTAGATACTTACAAATAACTTTTAAGTATCTATTAGTTGTTAAATTGCATGATTTTAAGGTACTTGTGTATTTTTTGATTCTTGAATTAAATTAAGCATGTTGGCTTGTTTTGTCATTTTTGTACTATTCTCCCTTCTCTCTTCTCCCTTTCTCTACCCTCTTAATTTCATTTTCATGTAATGGTTTTGTGTGGTCCAAGCATGTTAAGGTGCACCTTATATTGTGATTGTATCTTTTTCAAAAATTTATGTTGTTTGACATCAATTTGCATACCAATAAAATCCTAATTTAAATTCATCATCTATAAATACACAAACATTTTAATGCATTTAATCATCTAAAAAATTATATAGCATTTATTGTTCACAAGAATCTATTGAGCATCTACAAGTATTTAAGATAAATCAAGAAATCATTAGAACATTCATTCTAGCACTAAAATTCATGTTAATAATACATTGCATTGTATTGAGTTGCATATTGATGAATTACTTTAATTATTAGAGTGTTGTCTTTTATATTGTATATTAATGAAGGACCTGAAAAATATACATGCGATTTAATTATTCTCTAGTATAACATAATGTTTCCTTACTTTTTTTAGATTTCATTGTGCAATCGAAACAAAGAGAAATGCATATTCCAAATAATTGGATTTAAGTTTTAGAAATATTAATAAGATTTTTGAAACTCTAAATATAATTAACACAATCATAAAAAATATTTTATCCTTCTTAATACTTTCTAAAAACATATTCATTACAATTATAAAACCTAAAATATCCTATTGATAATTTTAAAAAATCCCTATATTGAACTAGCCTAAAAAATATGTCTTAACAAACATCTTAACAATAAATAATAAATAATCTCAATCTAAATACATCTTTATCTCAAACTTAAAAAACTTAAAAACTCTTTAAAAAAAATAAAATGAATGTTAAACCCTCCATATACCCAAAACCCAAAATAATATAATACACACACACACACACACACACACACACACACACACACACACACATTCGGTTGGGTTGGGGGGTTAAAGTCTTAATGAAGTCTTTCTCAACAAACGTTTTCCAGACTTTACCCTTGAACTTTATGAATTGTTCATTTCTTTATTACAAAAAAACAAAACACACTAAAGTAGCTCGTAGTTAATGAAATCAATAGTTTATATAGGATTTGTATTTTAGGAAAATGTAACACACAAGATTAATATCTCTCAACATATTTCAAAAAAATATATTTTAAATATATATACTAATTTTAAGATAACTTAAATAAATATAAATAAAAATATCATATAAATTAACAATATTTAAATATCTCCTCGGCCCCTTTTCCAACCCCTGCCACCCCTACACCCTACCCGTCC
This sequence comes from Torreya grandis, assembly GCA_037957365.1. Taxonomy (NCBI): domain Eukaryota; kingdom Viridiplantae; phylum Streptophyta; class Pinopsida; order Cupressales; family Taxaceae; genus Torreya; species Torreya grandis. The sequence goes on from JARHVA010001267.1 coordinate 1,099,203, forward strand.
CCATTCCTCCCTTTCGCTCTCTTTTATAAAATAAGAAAATGAACTAGCTAGACGATTGACAATGGTAATTTGTGAAAGAGGGGTCAATATATTCATACATGTTAGCTAGAGACAATCGTTGGAAAGTTATGCATAACAACAACTCTATTGAGATGTGTGTGAGAAAAGACTTACTACACACTATTATGATAAAGAGGGGCCAATATATTCATACATGTTGGCTAGAGACAATTGTTGGAAAGTTATGCATAGCAGTAACTCTATTGAGTTGTGCATGAGAAAAGACACACTACTGTGATATGCCTTGTTGCTCTTCTTCTTTATACTCGTTGATCCTTATTAACACAAAAAAAATTATGTCTCATGAGGTAACAAAATAAACATACAAAATAGTTGGGTTTGTGTCTCATAACTAGAGTTCATGGCTACATGTTAGTTTAGGGTAGCAAAATAACCATACAAATTAGTTGAGTTTGTATCTTATAATTAGAGTTTAAGGTTACATTTTAGTTTAGTTATAAAATATTAGTATGTCAATAGAAAAGAAATGTAAGTACGCTGAAATTGAATATTTTCAAATAATTGCTCTTAACCAGTATTTACAAATTGATGGGGTTTACACTTTCAACTATCACTTTAATCCATACTAAAAAATGTTAAATATTAAAAAAATTGATTGATTACCCAACTAAAATCAACCAAAATATAAATATTGATTAAGCTTACCATTTTTGAAAAGACAGTAAATAGAGTTAATTGTAATAACTAACCACCATTGAAAAATTGTAAAAAATTGCAAAAAATAAAAATTGACAAATAACAAACAGAAATCAATAAAAATTTCCATTAATTTTTAAAACGCACGACACAAATTAAATCAATATAAAAACAAAAACAAAAATAAAAATAAATATTAATTTTTAAATAAAAGTTATATACTTAATTTTCATTCAACATATTTCAAATCACCATCCAAATTTCATTATAAACTCTCTTTTTAAAAAAAAAATCTAAAGCTTCTCATAAACATTCTCTGTTTTAATAAAATGATTCCTTTCGTCCTAGTGTTTTTCGTTTCAACGATGAAGAGAGAAACATCCACTTCTGACATTAAATGTGACACCACGAAGAAAAAGTATTAAAAATATAATTTGCATGGGTCCCACGTGGACGTGATTCCCTCGACAAACCTAAGTTGTAACATTGTGATCGGATGCATCCGATCTTTATCAGCAGCCACGTCATGGGTCCCCCTTACGTAGCATTAACACTAGAATATATTTTTTCCCCTAATCATACACCTAACTTTGGGGAAAAGAAAAAAAAAAATCTTAAAAGTGCCAACATATAGAGTTAGGCCAACTAATCATGTGGATCCATTTTTCCTTGTGAATGATCTAGAGTAATGTATTGTATATCTATCAATGACATACTATGTTTCTCTGGGGATGCTATTGGTGTAAATATAATGAGGCTCATGCAATGTGATGATGCCCTTGGATTTTTGTGATTCATAAAAATGACATATATTAATTTTATTTTATTATTATTTTTTTAATCGAATAAAAGTAACAAAAAATTATAAATAGTAAATTACAGATGTTTTGTTAAAGATATGTAGCACAATGAAATAGATTATAGAACATTAAAAAAAGAGGGATAAGCTACTAATGTACAGTTATGTACAACATCACAATAAAAACAACAACAAATTGCTATGTCATCATGCATATCTCTGCCAAATTGCCAACAATAAATCTTAGAATAGTTAAATGTAGGTGGAAGTGTATCAGAGTAGTTGCACTTGTGTCACTCTATGCTGAACTTGTAATGATTGTCATCGATTCTAGACTCTCTCAATACTCTAAAGTTGTGAAAGAAAGTTGTTGATGATGTCCAACAACTCGCCATTACTATTAATGGTATTGAATGAATGAATGAATGAAAGAAAGATTTTAATAATGTTTATGAAATCGAGCAATGCATGGAATTGAGACTGAACAATTTATAGAGTCAAGACCAAATAACCTATAAAATTAAGATTAGAAGTAAGGGAAGCCACATACTCATCACATAAGAACTTTGTATAAATATATTAAGTTTAAAATATATATATCTTAAATATTTATATATAAAAACGCTGAATGATTTCAAAATATATTTTTTAAATCTGTCATATATTATATTGATCAATGATTATATCATATATTTATTTTATTTTTTAATAAATTTATTATTTTTATATCATAATTTTTAAATTAAAAAAACATATATGATTTCAATTTAATTATATTATTATTTAAAATCACATAAAAATTAATATTTTATTTAATATATTTTATTATTATTTTAACTCACAAATCAGTTAAAGTGGGTGGTTATTTTCAACCATAACCATCGTTATTTCATACAAATTAATTTATGTAGGATTCTCTCACATTTTCCAAAGGTAATTATGTGAGTACTAAAATGTTCTTTTAGGATGTTAAATTTTTTCAAATTATATTATTTGAAAAGTAATTATGTATCTTTTAAGATGTTAAATTTTTGCAAATTATATTATTTTTAATTTAGTTTTTTAAAATTATTTTAATAAAATTAATTAAAAAATATAACATTTTAATTGAATTCTAACATTTTGTTTGAAGATTGAAGTAACTCTTAGAGAATAGTCAATTTTATTGGTTAGTTTAGAATCACATTTTAAGAAGTGTAATAAGTGTATTTTATATTATTTTAATAATTATATTAAAATTTAAAATTGTTAATTTATTGGTTAAGTTTTTAGTTTAAAAGAAATTAGTCCTTGTTACATTAAGTTAAAAGATATAGTTAAAAAATAATTTATTTGTATGTAAATATTTAAAAATGATTTTTAAATATTTATTAGTTATTAAATTATATGATTTTAAGATATTTGTGTATTTTTCAAATATAAATTTATATTGGATATCTTAATTTGTTTTGTAATTTTTTTTGGTATTGTTCTCTCTTCTATTTTCTTCCTTTCTCTCTCTTCTTAATTCATTATCATGTAATGGTCTTCCTAAAAACACACTCTGATTTTGAACACAAAAACATGAAGTGGACTTTTTTAAGGTTTTGTGTAGTATGATCTTATTAGGGTGCACCCATTATTATGATTGAGTCTTTTTCAAAAAAAAATTGATAAGTAGGAGTTATTTTTCAAAGCGAGTCAAATTATGATATTGCTATCATGATTCAATTGTGTAGTGTTTCGAGCCATAATGGTTCATACAAACTCATTTCTCATGAGAATGAATGGTCCACTTAGCAGTCATTGCATCCAGGTGATGTGCATAAGGGTGAAACATTGGGCCTTCCCAGGAGGGCACCCATTTCAATAATGTTCCAACTCAAGTGCGCTTATCTTTGGAGGAGGCATGAAACATTGGGCCTTTCCAGGAGGTCACCCATCCCAATACTGCTCCAACTGAAGCACGTTTAACCATGGAGTTTCCTCTAAGGTTAAGCCCACTTAGCACTCATTACATCTAGGTGATGCTCATAGAGATGAAGCATTGGACCTTCCTGAGAGGCCATCCATCCCAGTACTGCTCCAACTCAAGTGCGTTTAACCATGAAATTTCCTCCAAGGTTAAGGCCACTATAAATGGGGTAGCAAGTTAAGTGGGTTTAACCTTGAAGAAAACTCCATGGTTAAGCATGCTTGAGTTGGATTAGTACTAGGATGCGTGACCTCCCGGGAAGGTCCAATGCTTCATCCATGTGAGTATCACCTAGATACAATGAGTGCTAAGTGGACCATTCATTCTCATGAGAGATGGGTCATGTGAATCACTACTCGTGAAACATGGGTCAATGAGTTTGGCTCGAAACACAACACAATTGAATCCTGATAGCAATATCATAAAAAAAAATTTGTTTGACATCAGTTTACACATTAATAGGGTCCTCATTTGAATTCATCGTTTATAAATACACAAACAATTTAGTGCATTTAATCATCTAGAAATCACCTAAAAAATTATATAACATTTATTGTTTACAAGATTCTATTGAGCATCTACAAGTATTTTAAATAAATCAAACAATCATTAGAACATTCATTATAATAATAAAGTTAATATTACATTGTGTTACACTAGTTTGCATGGTTGATAAATTATGTCAATTATTACAATGTTATTTTTTATATTGTACACTCATTAGGGCCCTGAAACTATACAAGCAACTTAGCTATTCTCTAGTGTAATGCACCTATCCCAAAACATATTATTTTTCTTACTGTTTTTAGATCTAGTTGCCCAATTAAGGAAAGGAAAAGTGCATTTTCTAAGTGATTGGATTGAAATTTTAGAAATACAAGTGAGATTTTTGGAGCCTTGAATATATTGAACATAGTGGTAAAAAATGTTTTCTCCTTCTCAACACTTTAGAGAAATGTACTCACAATGGTTCTAGCATTAAAAAACATTCTTTTGATGGTTTAGAAAATTTCCTTCATTAAATTAGGCCTAAAATAAATATAAAATAGTAAATCTAATCTAATTAATTTTTCAAAACTAGGGTGGTGGGTCCATCACCAACTTGTATCCAAGTGGGTCTATACAGATATCATCCACCTATATTCCAAGCCAACCTGGAGCTAACCTGCCAACTTGGAGAGTTCTCTTATCTAGATAAGGGCCCTTGTATAAATAGGGTTGTTGGAGTGGTAATTATGGTTCATAACAAAGCATCCAAGTCATATTACTAAGCAATAAGGACAAGAGGAAGGTTTGAAAATGTATCTTGAATATCGAGAGATTTGGGGATAGTCATCAAAGTTTAATAGTGAAAGTTAGGGTTTTGTGGTAAAATAACATAAACCCTAAAAATTCATGGTAAATGGAGGACCTTGTTCAAGTTATCTTTGGGATGTTTCTGGGCTCAAGAACCATAGTGGGTACATTTTTAGGATATTTTAGGCATACACAAATATTGTTAAACGTTGTGTTTGTTGTTGGCCATTTTGGCCCACATACCAAGCTTATGCCTGGTTTGAACAAATGAGCAAAGTTTTAGATGGAATAGGTTTGCATATGCCTCTAGAGTTTATTTGGGCCTTCAAGGATCAATTAGCAGTTTCAAGAACAAGTCTAGAAGAGATTGCATGCTTAAAAAGCTTATTTGATACTTTAAAAAAATTCCAACTTTGTTTGGCTAAGTGTTAAGGACCTTTTTGAGAAAATTGTCCAAGGTAAAGTTACCAGACTTATTTCTTTAGAGGAAATTATTCAGCAAAAAAATTTCCTAAAGACCAAATTCTTTTGAGAAAAGTGGCCGCAACAAATTTCCTGAGGACTTATTTCTTTCAGACATTTTGTCCAAAATAAAATTCCCAAACAGACAAATTATTTGGGACAAAGTTTCCACAGACATAATTCTTTCAGGAGAAAAGCCACAACAATTTTCTCAAGGACATAAAATCTAAAGAGAAAAGGTCTGCAAGAAAAGGTCTGAAACACAAAGTCTATAAGAATTATTTGTTGCAAGGGAAATACATGGGAAGCAAATGGAGATGTTTGTGCAAGTGTCAATTTCATGCCACATCAAGTAACCATTGAAATTCAAATATGCAATGATGGGCATGTGAACATCATTGACATTCACACAAAAGTTAAAATAAAGATCAATAATCATTTATTGGGGTCCAAATATTAATGGTCACGCATACGTCATTGACATTTCCATAGACGTCAATTAACAGGTGCACATACATCAAATTTAAATCATAGAAAATAATCGTTGGTTTTTAGATATATCAGTGATGGTCATACAGACATCAAATACATTCACACATATGTCAAATACAAGCATGCAGACATCAATTATAAGCCTCATAGAATAGCCATTTGGATTCAAAAAATAAGATCAATAATCAACATTCAATCATATAGAAGATCCAATGGCGAGAGGTGACTGACAGGTTAATGGGCCTAGGCAGATCAATGGCTCACATTTAATCATAGATTCAGATTGAACATCACGTGAGTAAGTCAAAAGATACTAGATACTGAGTACAAATGTGGGGATACCAAGTAGTACCAACCCAGATAGAGTTGATAGGTCAATGATAGATTCAAGGGCTCACATTAACTCATACTATGGAGATCAGATGGTGCAATAAAAGGTCAATAAGTTAATGATCTGAGTCATGGTCGATAGCCAAATAAACAAAGGTAGGCCTGGGACATTTTTGACAGAGGTTGAAGGGATAATTTTTGACCAAGGTGAGCAAGTATGAATGGAACTGAGCTCAAACACAATCTAAATTGGACCAGGAGCAGATATTTTGGGATCAAACGGTGCCATTAAGACTCTGTAGGGATAGAATAGGTCTATTTGGACCTATTTTGATAAAAAAAGAGGCTATGTATTCTATAGGTCTACATCGATGTAAAAACTATAAGAAAACCAATAACCTTAGATTGGATTTTAGCCTATAGAATGGACCTATGATCCAAACATAGAAATGGAACAAATATGTGATTAATGCAAAGGGTCTCATTTGTCAATGTGGCTCCATCCTTGAAAAAATAGGTACTTCACCACTCAAGGCATGGCATGACTATCAATTTCAACACTTAAAATAGGTCCATACACATGTTACATGTAATAACCACAATCTTCATAGGTCTAGTCATTACCTTATTAGCCTCAAACCACCATTAAGTCTTGGTGAGACCTAAAATAATTAGACCTTCATACTCACATGTTACATTTAAGACTAATTGGACCACCTTCATTCTTTACCAATGCTTCAAACACATCAAAACTATTTCCAATATCCCCTTTATCACTCCATCATGGTTACATGCCACTTGGAACACCAACTCCATACTTGAACCTACCAATTAAGTTTCCTTGCTATTCGGGCCTTTATACATAGAAAACATAGTCGTATAGTTTTATATCTTGATGGCTTGATAGTCTTCTCCAAAAAAAGAGGTAATCATTTAGTTAATTTAGAAGAGATTCTCATCCAGTGCAAGAAAAATTAAAGTATTAAGTTACTATGCCTATTATTTATCCCTCATGAACACGATAAGTGGGATTAGGGTCCTAAGGTAGTGAATGGGTAGTTGGATAAACAGTTAAGGGCATTGATTCCACTCAAACAAACTTTGTCATCATGAAGAACAAACCCTTGTCTTATAGCAGGATCTCTTAGCCAATGAGAAGAAGCTTAAGGACTAATGGGATAAGTTAACTTGTTGATAAGGATTTATCCTGATTGGAAGAAGGTAGGCATAAATAAAATAATCAATGAACTTTTACTTCATTTCTTGATGACCAGGACCCTTTCTCCACTCTCATACGCATGTTCCCATCTCTTTCTTTCTCCTTTTTTTCTATATATAGAGGCTTTTGAGCCTAAAAAGAGATCCCTCTGATCCCTCTCTTGGGCATTATTAAACTCTGCCAAGATAGAGTTTGTATCCTCTTGAGATGAATACAAGATTGTTTTAGATTTTATTGTTCTAGTATAGTGTGTATATGTTAATTTGATTTGCATAGGTGGTAGAAATCTCTCCCTTATCAAGTCCTGATCTCACCTAGTTACTAGTTGATCTTTTTATATAGGTCATATTTAGTGTTCAAATATCTTGTGATTAAAGCTTGTATGTGGATACCTTGACTAGTTAGTGTCTTGTATTAGACCCCTCCATCACTTCCCTTAGCTTTTGATCATTTGGTGGACCTTTGCATGAAATATTTATGTATGATAGATATTTGGAATCCTAGATCTAGTATTTTACTTATTTCATTAGTGTTTTAAGATTCAAATGGAGTGGATTAACCATTATTTAGGTGCATCACCATCTTTAGCTTAGGTTTCCTTTTCATGTTATCTCTCTCTACCTTTTCCCTGGTCATTAGTAGCTTAGGTTTTAGTAGTGGAAATGAGCTAAATGATGCATCAGAGGAGCTAGCCTCATTAAAAATCCTAGATGTCTGACCCCATTATAGGATACTCATAACCTAGGGTCAGTCCCATGTTGAGCTAGATTTGGGTAGAGGACCTGAACAATCATCTACCCAGCTAGGGTGCAAATCTAGACCTTTAACAATACTGACACACTCGATAGGACCAAGGTCCAAAAGAGTGGAAAGATCTTGGTGTGTCTTTCCTCTGATAAAATTTTGAAAGAAAGAAAGTTAGCACCAATGATGACTCTGAATCAAAGATTTTGGTTATGAGCAAACCAAGTATGTCTCATTGAAGATTTTAATCAGTTCTTGCATTTCATTTGACATATGAGGTTAATATGAATAGCTATGGTGAATATCCCTATTATCCACCTCCTTATCAATATCCCCAATTTGGTCCTCATGATCCATATAATGCCTATCTACCCTACCAAGATTTTTGTTAAAACTATAAGGATCCTTGTTAAGTTCCCATGATCCTTATTATCAAGGGAATGGATCTTACCTTCCTCATGATATTCACTAGCAATGTGAACACCTATATCAATCATACATGCAATAATATTACCTTGATCCTCCATATGAATAACAAGCCCATCATAATACTACTCCTTATTAGCCCTATCATGAGCCATCTATACCAACACTTAAGTGAACCTTAATGAGCTTTGACTAGTATGCACTAGAATTGTGCTCACAAAATTATTATGGAAAAGATGTACTTAATCACCAGATCTATCATGTGAGGGAGTCATTGCAACAAGTGAAATAAGAATGGGCAGCTGGTGAGAGAGCAAACTAGAAAAACCTCACATGTGAGATGATGGATGTAAGTGGTTACATTCAAAACATTGAGGATAAGCTAAAAGACCTAGAAGGGTAGCATGTCCAACCTTTCCAATTGTATTTGCCTTCATTTACACCACCTCAGCCTTTTTATGTGCCACCCATCCCTCCCCATGAGACCATTCCAAGTTACCCTTTGAGTATTCCAAGTTATTCATATGTTTCTCAGACCTTTCCTTTTTAGGAATCTATCCAAGAAAGTTGTCAAAGAAAGAAGGAGATTGTTGTGGAACAACCTGCTATTGAGGTCTAAGACTCCATTCTTCCTCAATAATCCCTTAATAAGTCCTTCAAGGTTCTAAGCTAGAATCAAGTGGTGAAGTCATGGGGTGGGCAAAGTAAGACAAATCTAGTTCTGAAAGCCCAAGTTAAAGGGGAATCTAAACCTATACCAGTCTCTCTCACCCCTCCTCAATAATCCTCTTGTGTTCCCTATCTTCATGAGGCCATTGATCACCTTAAATAAAATATATTTAAAGAGAATATGGATAGGTAGATTAGAGAGTTAGAGCTAAAGACAAAGAAGGAGAAGAACCAAAATCAAAAAGGTAAAGAAGAACCTCTATCTTTTCCATCTTGGAACCAAATCATGCAGTCAAGTAAATACAAAGTCATTCAATCCCCTCCCTCCCCTCCTCAAGAATATAAGTCCTTTCCCTCTTAGAAATCCATCTAGAATAGTGTGCAAAAGAAGGAGGAGGACATGACTATCAAAGACAAGTAGTCGGACCAAGGAGGTGTCACATATATCTCATCTCTCTTAGAGTCATCCCAAGAATACCCTATGCCACTCCCTGAAGAGGTAAGTAGTGAAATCCATGTTGAACTCATAATTGATAATGATGGATTGTCAGAATCAGAAGAGGAGATCATTATTGGAATGCCTCTTTGTAAGAGTGAGCATGTTTCAGTCTTTCATAATGTTAAAAAAGATGAGTTGTAGGAGCAAGTGCAAGTTGGAGAGGAGATCCAATAAGAAGAAGTCTCAAATGTGCATACATTTTTTTCTCAAGATCTTGTGGTAGTTGATATGGATCAAGTATGAGCTCATCTTTATTTGGAAGGTTGCCATGAAAATAACTCACACAAAACCATTGCTAAGATGGAGAGCATTCCTGAAGAAGAAGACTGTTAGCAGCAGTTATACCATGATTTTATGAGTGAGATTGATGAACTTAAGATGGAAAACTTGGATGATGAGATAGTATAGAAAGTTGAATCTTCATATAAGGATTACATTAATGTTTTGAAGCTTCAATAAGGCATTGCTACTTCGGGGATGCCAAATCAGAATGAGGAGGTTGGTACTGATATGGGAGAACCCCATGAGAGATTGGTACAAATGGAAGTCATGGATGAATTTGAGATATCTCTTATTAAAAAGGATAAATATACCCTTCAAACTGATCATATCCAGTATGGCCAAAGTGAAGAACAAAAATATGATTGGCATCTAAAAATGAAGATCTTTCATAGGCTTGAAGATCTATGCCAAGTTGAGGATCAAGTATGTGAGAAGGTGGATAAGGAGTTTCCCATGGAGGATAATGACCAAGATTGGGTGGATTATTCAAATCTCCTTGACGAGCTTGAAGAAACTGTAGCTGAAAGAAGACCCAATCTTATTGAGAGCACCATAGGAATCAAGAAGGTATGCCTTGTTGAACCACCATTGGATACCATGGTTGAGGAGTTGTATGAGAAAGTTAAGACTGTCTGGATGCACATAGTTGACCTCTTTGGAGTTTTTTTGTTCTCATTAAACATCATGCAAATAAAGTTGGTAGATACAATAAAGAATAAAAAGGCATCAAGTTCAAGGGTCAAGGAGTTGCATGCCTCATTCAATTCCTCAGCCCATGATGCAGGAAGGTTGTTAAACTTTCCTTTTAATCCAAGAAGAAAGGTATAAATAGTTTTAAGTTGTATATATTAGGGTAGTTTTGTTAAAATTCTTCTAAGTGCAATTTTTAACACATTTATTTGTTGTCCTTGTTTTGTTATAGGTTAATTTCCCTTTAATAAGTGCCTTGGGTACTTTGTCTTGTTTTTTCCTTTCCTTGGTCCTTTATTTGTTTCAAGAGGGGTCATAGCTAGATTGGCAGCTAGTTTTAGATCCAGGTCAATATATTGAACCAAAGAAGAGAATCTATGCCCAATGGAATGTTCAAGGAAATGAATGTTATGGGTTCTCAAAGCATAGCAAGCATGCTTCCCTATGAGTCACTAGAAATGTTGGACATTTTGGCCCACGTACCAAGCTTCTGCCTAGTTTGAACAGATGAGCAAAGTTTTAGATGGAATAGGTTTGCATATTCCTCTAGAGTTCATTTAGGCCTTCAAGGATCAAGTAACAGTTTCAAGAACAAGTCTAGAAGAGACTACGGGCTTAAAAAGCTTATTTGATACTTAGGATATTTTCCAACTTTGTTTGGATAATGTTGGGGGCCTTTTTAGGAAAATTATGCAAGGCAAAGTTCTCATAGACTTATTTATTTCAGGGAAATTATTATGCAATAATTTCCCTAAAGACCAAAGTCTTTCAGGAAAAGTGGCTGCAATAAAGTTCCTTAGGACTTATTTCTTTTGGATATTTTGTCCAATGAAGTCAATTCCATCGGATAAATTATTTGAGATAAATTTTCTGCAGACAAAATTATTTCAGGATAAAAGTTTGCAATAATTTTCTTGAAGACATAAAATCCAAAGACAAAAGGTCTGTAGGAAAAGGTCCAAAACACAAAGTCTAAAAGAATTATTTGTTGTGGGGAAAATTCATGGGAAGTAGATGGAGATGTTTGTGCAAGTGTCAAATTTAGGCCATGTCAAGTAACCATTGAAATTCAAATATGCAATGACAGGTGCATAGAGGTCATTTATGTTCACACAAACATCAAAATAAATATCAGCAGTCATCTATTGGGGTGTAAATATTGATGATTGTACAGATTTCATTAATGTTCCTGTAGACATCAATTGATAGGTATAAAGACATCAAATTTAAGTCATAGAAAATGATCGTTAGTTTTTAAATATCTTAGTGATGGTTACACAAACATCAAATATGTTTGGATAGATGTTAAATATAGGCATGTAAACATCAATTTTAATCCCTGTGGAACAACCAATTGGATTCAAAAAGCAAGATCAACAATTAGAATTCAATTGTATAGAAGATCCAATGGTGAGTGATGATTGACAAGTTAATGACCCAAGGTAGATCGATGTCTTGAATTCAATCATGGATTTAGATCTAATGACATGCAAACAAGTCAAAAGATAATGGATTCTGAGTGCAAATGTGGGTCTACCAAGTGACACCAATTCGGATAGAGTTGATAGGTCAAGGATAGATCTAAGGGCTCACATTAAATCATACTATGGAGATCAGATGGTGTGAGCAAAGGTCAATGAGTCAATTATATGAGTCATGGTCGATATCCAAATAAATAAAGGCAAGCCCATGATACTTTTGATGGAGGTCAAAGGGATAGTTTTTTACCAAGGCAAACAAGTATGAATGGAACCAAGCTTGAGCACGATCTAGACTGGACCAAGATTAGATATTTTGGGATCAAATGGTGCTATTAAGACTCTATAGGGATAAAATATGTCTATTTGGGCCTATTTGGATCAAGAAAGAGGATATGCAGTCTATAAGTCTACATCAATGTAAAGACTATAAGAAAACCAATAACCTTAGATTGGGTTTTCACCTATAGAATGGATCTATGATCCAAACATGGAAATGGAACATATATGTGATTAATGAAAAGGGTCTCATATGTGGATGTGGATCCATATTTGATAAAACAAATATTTTTTTGCTCAAGGCATGGCATGACTCTCAGTTTCAAGATTCAAGGATTTGATCCTCATGAACACATCAAGTGGGCTTAAGGTCACAAAGTGGTGAATTGGTAGTTAGAGAAGTACTTAAGGGCATTAATTCCACTCAAATAGACTTTATCATCATGAAAAACAAACCCTTATCTTTTAGTTGGATCTCTCAACCAATGAGAAGAAGCTCAAGGACTGTTGGGATAAGTTAACTTGTTGATAAGGATTGATCTTGATTGGAAAAAGGCAGGTGTAAAGAAAATAATCAATGAACTACCGCTTGATTTCTTGATGACCAACACCCTTTGTCAAATCTCCTACGCATGTTACCATATCTTTCTTTCTCCTTTTCTGCTATACATAGAGTCTTTTGAGCTTGAAAGAAAAATCCCTCTGATCCCTCTCTTGGGCATGACTAAACTCTACCGAGATGGAACTTATAACCTCTTGAGATGAATACAAGATTGTTTTATATTTCATTGTTCTGGTATAGTGTGTACATGTCAGTTTGATTTGTATATGTGGTAGAAATTTCTCTGTTATTAAGTCCTAATCTCACCTAGTTACTAGTTGATCTTGTTATGCAGGTCATGTTTACTATTCAAATATCTTTTGATTGAAGCTCGCATGTGGATAACTTGATTGGTTAGTGTCTTGCATTAGACCTCTCCATCACTTCCCTTAAATTTTGATCATTTGGTGGACCTCTGCATGAAATACTAATGTATGACAGATATTTGGAGTCCTAGATCTAGTCTTACTTATTTCATTAGTGTTTTAAGAGTCAAATAGAGTGGATCAACCATCATTTAGGTATATCACCATCTTTATATTAGGTTTAATTTTCATGTTATCTCTCTCTCCCTTTTACCTGGTCATTAGTATCTTAGGTTTTAGTAGTGGAAATGAGCTAAATGATGCATCAGAGAAGTTATCCTCATTAAAAATCCTAGAGGTCTGACCCCATTATAGGATATCCACAGCCTGGGGTTAGTCCCATGTTGAGCTAGATTTGGATAGAGGACTTGAACAATCATCTGCCTAGCTAGGGTACAAATCTAGACTTCCAACAACTATCAGATCCATGAATTCAAAAACCTCAAACATTTTTATTGAAACTTCATGATGATCATTGAGATAATGCAGTTCTTCTCCTTACCCTAATTGGTTAGTTAGATCTAAAATTGATCAGGAAAATAACATGTTTTGGGGCCTAGGGTACACCAGGGAATAATTAAGCTTTTTTGATATTTTTTAGGTCCCTCAATGTTGTCCAATATCAAAAATGACACTCCAATAATTGTTTTAATTCATTAATTAGCCTAGCCAATGAAATATAATATGTTGTTAATATGAACATATAATTCTCTTCATTTCCAACAAATTCTAGGACATATAATTCAAGGGTGGTTTGGTTTATTTGAATTTAAGATATGTCTTACATATGCTTATATATGATTAGATGTTACATTATTTTTAGTGCTTTTTTTGAAGAATTTTTCATGTTGTTAAAGATTTTGTGGTCAAATCTTCAGATACAAATGTGCTTAAGTATGGGTGAGATAATCCAACTTCTTGTGGTCCTAATCTTCCAAATAAGATAAATTTCAAGGCTAGAAGTAATGAAAATTATTTTCAATGTAAGAGTGATGTTCACAATGTGGCCAATGCTATAGACCGACCACCTAACATACGCATATTATCTCAATAAAGGGATTCTAAGAAATTTATAATGTTAATTGAAAGTCCACAAAATGTTTATGTGTTGAAAACCTATTTTAATGTAATATGGTCACTTTGTCTCCCATTAAATTATTTTATCCTTCAAGACCATTGTCTAAGAATTATGATGTAAATGCATTTTGTGATTATCATAGAATTTTAGTACATTATATAAATAGATGCATTACCTTGAAGCATTATATACAATGATTCCATTTATAATAATCAAATTCAAGTGGGATGAACAAACAAAAATTTGAATGAATCAATTCCGCCACCAAATTAGTAGTTAGGAATTTTTATCAACTGATGCAATTGCAGTTAGGGGTTTCAATGAATATATGCCTTATATCATGTAACCCACAAACAATACACAATAAAATATAATTTAAAAAAATATTTATTTCATAAAAGAGATATTTTCACACACACCTCACACTTAGCCAAATCTGGTACATAAACACTCACATATAAACAATCACACTCAGTTTGAAAAATTAAAAATGTCAAAATGTTACCCCTTGTTCTCATAAGATTGATTTAACCCATTATCTCTTTCCCTAGATCTGTGCGCATATCTCTGCTTGGTAGCCTCACTATTATATGCACTTTAGGATTTCACCACTTGAGTTTTCTAAATACCCTCTCAAACACATAGTGATTTGTTTATATATGCACATGATCAACCTATTACATTGATGTTCTCACATACCCACTAATGCATAAAATATTAAATGCAATATAATGCTTCATGCATGTAACACATCAAATAACTAGTGTGCTCTATAAACATAATACACACAAACATCTTGAGCTCACAAAGGTTCTCAAATGAAAATGTGTGAAGAAGTCCACATGTGGGATTCAAAATATCCTTTCAAACATACCAATGCATGTCACTGCATATCAATAAGATATTATAAGCTTCACAAGACTTAGTGTTCATTATTTTTTAGAATTTTAGCCATACACACTAAAGCTACACAAAAAATGTCAAATTAACTTGTGCAAAGTTTCACGGGTTTCTTCATGCTTAGTATCTCAATCCCTTTATGTTATTGATTGCATGCATCAAATAACATGTGTGTAATTAATAATTTCATGTGAAAAATTGATGGAAAATAACACAAATCATTTACACACAAAAAAATACTTGCACAAACTACTACAATCTACTTATTCCTACACCAGGTATTTTTGGTTGATGTAAGATTATAAGTAAACCTAGATGCTCATACATCTTACACATTGGGTTTAAAAAATGTGCAAGCATGGTGATCACACACTAGATCTACGTAATATAACAACCCTTTTAACCCTTTTCAAATGCCTTAGTGTACCCCTATGCCATGTAAAATAATTATTTCCTTCCAATTTGCATGGTCAATAAATTAGATCAAAAACCATCCTCCTCCACCAATATCCTTATGTGTTTTTCACTCTACATTCCACTCTCTTTGGATCAACATCTTTTGTTTTCACTAGAAAATCCACTTTTCCTCTTCATTATGACACTACCTAAAAAGATCACTTTGAAATTCCCATGGTTCACACTCTTTCTTTCTTTCCTTGTTCCACATCAATTCTCACCTTTGTGCATAATATCTACTCCTCCTCATGTAAGTGTCATTGCTTCTACGCATGATAACATGACTTTGGTGTGTAATGTGTACATATTTATCCCTTAATGGATTCAAAATATATTTTTTTCCATCCTTATTCATGTTCACAATATTTATTTTTTCATTATACAACATTTCACTGTCATATTTCCATGGCATTCCGAACAAAACATGACTTGCATCCATCAATAGGACATTGCACAAAACCTTGTTCACATATTTGAATATCTTCTTTTCCACCTCACATTTATTGAATAATGCTTTCTTGACACTTTACCAACTAGGATACTCTATAAGGGCTTATATGTAGCTTGTGTGCTAGACCCAATTTCATCACCATACTCTATTAGGGCTTATATGTAGCTTGTGTGTTAGACCCAATTTCATCACCATCTTTGTGAACACTAAATTGTTTGTGCTTCCACTATCCACCACCACTTTATAAAATTTACCTCTTGTCTTAAACTTTGTTTGGAAAATATGTCTTATCTGACTCACCTCCTAATTCTTTCATGTAACCTTCAAGACTCTTCTCACTGCAAGCAAATTCTCTCCTTGATCAGACTCTTCTATATGCTCATATAATTCCATAAACTCTAGATACCTTGAAGGATTTTTGTGCTACTACCAATTCCTCTCTTCTCACCATAAATGTGTACATGAGGGAACTCGTATGCATAGTGTCCAACTTCCCCACACTTAAAGCATGTTCCTTTGAATCTTTCTCCTCTTCCTCTACCAAAATTATTTTTCATCTCACAAAAGTGGCTCCTCATCTCCCTAAATACATTTGCACATTACTCTCACCTTATTTACTCCCTTAATCAAACACATGTTTCTCTTTACCACCATTGAGATTTCATCTAGTTCTCTAAGTATTATTCCTACACACCAACTTATCCTTTTATCTTATCACATATTAACATGTCTCCTCTAGTGTATGAAATGTCACTATGTTGATCTTATCTTGGATGACCCATTGTAATATGTTAATGTACCATGCCACCTTTTATTGGTCCATTTCACCATGAATTTCGTGTATAGTGAAATTGTATAATTATTCTATGTACTATTTCATGATTAGATCTTTTTTTGTATATTATTAAACCTCTTAAATATATTTAACTAGTAATACCCAAGCATAAACTTACCTTTCAACTTCACAACCATTCTCTCCCACCAATAAATCCTATATTTTCCATTGCAGTTTCTCTCAAGTCTTACCTCCTTCCACCACATATGTATGTGTTCCTTTAATTTTTTCACATAGATTTCACCTTGTGCTCATCCACTACTTCATCAAACTTGAGACATTCCTCCATCTCTGTGAGCTAATCTATTAGCTCCTTTGAGTTTAATGTTCCAGAAAAACATAAAACATAAAAACTCCAACCATTATTCTCTTTCAAACTTAGAAATAGCCTTGATAAACCTCTCTTCTCTTCCATCCAACTAATCACTTCCTCATCTTTCTCTTATGCTTGTGCAAACCCCCATGTCACTCACATCATCCCTTGAGAAAAATCCTCTTCTTTTATCTTCTTCCACTACAACTAACCTTGTTTTCATTACTCACAAAAATTCTATGATCTCATAAAGTCTTCAAGTCATATTGGTGACTATTGTGTATGTTCTTCCCACTCTTCATTGTGGCATCTTAACATATCGCACCTTTGCGCCTATTTTTACACCACCCTTTGAAATCCTATGTAGATCACTATAATTTCCTGCTTCTATGATCTCTACCCACCATCTACAAAGATGGATAAAATTAAATCCTCTTGCTCTCAACCCATAGATGTATCCTTGATTTGATACTAAATGATGTAGTTGTTGTTAGGCATCTCAATGAATATATGCCTTGTATTATGAAAAACATAAACAATACAAACTATAATACAACTACACCAAATATTTATTTCATAAAAGAGAGATTTACACATACACCTCACATTTAGCCAGATTTAACATACAAACACTCACATACACTCTCTCTCATTCACATAGTTAGAAAACTTAAAAACACCATAGTGTTACCCATTGTCCGTATAGGGACATGATTCAACCCTTTATCCCCTTTCCCATGTTTTCTAAAAAATATTTGATTGCTACCCTCACTGATCATTACACTCTAGGATTTCACCTCATAGGTTTTATGAATCCCATCTAACAAGTGTAGGGATCTATTAATATTGGCACATGATCGACTTACTTATGTTAATGTTCTCACCTACCTAATAATTTCATAAATATTAAATGCATCATAATGTAGTGTAAATACTTCTAGATATCACTATGGGAAAGATTTTGGATTGACATTTTAGGTCACACTTTGTGAACCATCATAATGTAGTGAAAATGCTTCTAGATATCACTATGTGAGAGATTTTAGATCGATGTTTCAGGTCACAATATGCCCATAACACATTTTATAACTAACACACTTGATAAAGATAATGTGCATAGACATATTGAGTTATCAAAGGTTCTTAAACAACATTATGCTAATAATTTCATGCGTCGGTTGTACAAAGTCCTTTCAAACATATTGTTTCACATCACTTCATCTCAACATGATATTACAAGCTTTACGAGACCTCAATTCCTCTTATTTGTTTTGGAGTGTAATCATGCACACCAAATTTGCACAAAACCTCTAAAATGAACTTATGTAAAGGTTTAAAATTTTCCTTGTGCTTAGGATTTCATTTTTTTTTTACATTCAAAATAACTTTAATTGAATAAACTATGCAAAAATAACAAAGTGTACACATAAAAAATAATATAAAACAACATAAAATGATTATACAAAAATAAAGAATCACACAAACTACTACAATTAGCTTATTCCTATACTAATAACTTATGGTTAATGCAAGATTAAAAATGAATGAAATGATCATGCATCACCAAACCTCTTCCAAATTATAATGCTCAATCAATGGATGAAGGAAATGTTCATATGATAGATAGAAAAGATCAAAGATGGACAACAAAGCATCCTAATGCTATTTATATTGATGGATTTATTGGTGAATGGTTAGTGAAACTGTAAGGAAGAAAAAACCTCATTTTATTATGTTTTTTGATAGTGAGATTACAAATAATAGCTCATACGATGAGCCTTTTTCATAAAATATTTGATAGATTAACTTTGAGAATATAATTCCATGGGGTTATGGTTGATAATGGTTGAAGTATCAATGTATGTACTGAGAAATTAATTAATGGTCTTGGAAATTATAGAAGAGATTTAACAAGTAATTAAAAAATTGTTATGGGTTATGATAGTATAGGTAGAGAGGCATTTATTTGCATTATATTTACTATTAGATTTGGTCCTAATAATACATTTAATTTATTTCATGTGGTGCCCAATAATGTATTTAATAATATTTTTTTTGGTAGACCATGGATACATCAAATGAGAACACCTTATTCTAATTTACACCATTGTTTAGAATTTGTATATGAATACCAAACCTTTAAAACTAGAATATATGTTTATTATCCACCAAAAAAACTATTTCAAGAAGAGGTATCTCATTAAAAAAAATACAAAAAATTGATAAAATTTTATACCTCAAGAAAGAGGTCACAAGTATCAAGTGCATAATCATACAACTACAAGGATATGTTTATCACAACCACCCCTAAATTATATGTGCTAGAGTCATCAAGAATTGAAGTGTGGTAAAATGTTAGTGTCAGGACTTTAATCCATATCATTATAAATATCATTTTAACTAAACATTAATTGTAATAAGAGTACCAATATAGATAAATATAGAATATGGTTTCCCTCCTAAAGATTTTAGAAGAGCATGTAACCACGATAATCAAATCTCAAGAAAAATAATGATATTTCCCATGTGGGGTAGTGACATAAAAATGTTAGGCATCACAAATAAATCAATAATATTTGTGAAGTAATAAGGTAACATACCCCATGTCAATGAAAATAATTCTTTAACATTTTCACACTTCCTAAAAATGTACCCTATGGTCCTAAGGCCCATAAACATCTTGGAGAAAGTTTACACAAGGTCTTTTTTTTGCCTTGAGCTTATAAGGTTCTCATTATCTTGCCACAAATCTTTGATTTCCACTTTCAAACTTTGATGACAATATCCAAATATCTTGATATTCAAGATACATCTTTGCTTTATATTTTTAGTGTACTTGGGTAATGTTTTATTTATTTTGTGAATAATGTGATCTAAATAATATAAAACTATTGAATATATATATTATAGATAGGTAATTCACTTTAAATGGAGCTTCAACCTGTATGGGACACAATTGAGGGCCTAGATCCCTAAGTGATCATTTATCACAAGTAGGCAAAAAAATCTGATTAGGCAATTTGATGACATCACCATTACCACATATGGATGATTCAGGGGGATTTGGTAATATGGGTGTCATCACATTAGTCCTAAGTTTTTTGGTTTAAATTTTAGGTCATGAGATTGAGCGTAAAGATATGCGGGTACAAAGTTGGCCTCTTAGACAGAAGTTCACTAAGTTCTTATACTTAGCCAGACTGTCACTGCACGTCAGCATATATGAATGAACTAGAAAGTTTTTGAATTTAATATAGGTACTTAGAGAGTCAACTAGAGTCAATGGTTTTCATGGAGATGTTGTTTATAGTTCCAAGAAGGTACCTAGGAAATTTGGAGTCTTGAAGTGATTTCTAACACAAGTTATAAAGCTTCAAAGTTGCTCTAGTAGATTGTGATGGGCCAAAGACCATCAAGTTTAATCATGTTGAAGTCTAAGGTTATTGGTCTAGAAGACTAGGCTACTCAAAATAGATCAACGATGCATATATGGTCAATATTTCTATAAAGCATGAGATGAGGTCAATATGTTCAAGGTTTAACATTCAAACAGTGGAACGCTATGAGTTAAAGTTTGAGCTACTTCTGAAAAAGATCGATGGTGTGAGCTGAGAGAGCTGAGTGAAGAGTATGAGATGTGTTCTAAGTGATCGAGGTTTAACTATGACCGTTTGTATTTAAATATTTGAATTTAATGAAGGAAATACCAATGCTTGGTTTTTTAGCCATAACTTTTGATCTAAGTAGAATTTGATGTTGTAGTTTAAAGCAAAGTTGTAGAGTACTTCAAGGCACATCTAGAAATATTAATTTTAAGTTATAAACGTTTGTATAGTCAAAGTTATTGAGATATAAAATTGACTATGTTTTTATTCATGCTCTACAAGTACCCTGATAAGGGTAATAGAGTTGTTTTTTATGGTATTTTGATGTTTTGAGATGAGCTAACTATCAAAGAGTGTTGTAAACTCCATGAGGACCATTTGTGTGGATTATGAAGGTTTGATCAATCATATTCAGTATGATCAAAGGCTTAGAAGGTGACAATGTGTTCATTCATGGTGGTTGTGTGCACAAAATGTCATTTAAATGAATTGGGATTTAATAAAAGGGTGTTATGATGGTTGTTATCACTTAAAGAGGTTGTATAGATTGTATATCATGGGTCCATGTATTTGAAAGTGTTCTTGTGTTCTTAGTTTGCTTGAAGAAGTGTCAAAGAGGTGAATGGATATTCATAGGATCTAAAAGGTGACTTATGCCTATTTGAAAGAGGGTTATGCTTTAAGGTGGACCATGTTAGATACATTAAGGGTAAAGGCTGACAAGGAAGGTTGTGATCATAATAATCATGAAGACACTATAAAAGGTGAAAGAAAATGTGATGGTTTCAGGGCTTGTTGAATAGACTTGGAAGACTTGAGAGAAAAGGTGGATGTGAGAGTTATGGAGCAATGGAAAGGGTGTGTGCCCATTAGATGTGTTTTAGAATAGAGTAGGTTGATGACTGTGTGTATGACCTATAGGTAATAATTATGATGTCAAAGATAATGCTCTTGCAGGATTAAATATTGAGGATGAGCGAAGAGGTCTAGAGTGATCCAAAAGGATATTTTGGATCCCTTGAGTGTGAGCAAAGGATAGATGATGTCTGTGTAATATTAGTGGTTGATTTAAGAGGTAGATTAAAGTGTGGACTATGTAGTGTGTAGAGTTAAAGAGAGATGATATAGATTGTATCTCCATGATATTGGTAGATAATTAATGATTAGGAGATGTTCATTTCATAGGTATTGGGAAGGTACTCAACATTTATGTCAAAAGGACTTGACCATTAGGTGGTCAGATGGACTTGATCATCTTAGGGAAGGTGATCCTTGTGAAATAGGTGTTTTAATAAATTAGGTTAGAAAGACTTGACTAATAGGTGGCCCAAAAGGACTTGATCATCCTAAGGGTAGATGTTCCTTGTGAAACAAGTGTTTCACTAAATTTTGGTTAGAAGGACTTGACCAGTCTCATGTTTGTGATCATCTTATAAGATAATTATTATATGTGTTTGTAGGCTTGAGAGTGGGTTTTATTTTAAAATAGGATTTCCCACATGTATCTTATGTTGTGTGTGTAATCTTGCATTATTTATTTATTCATTGCTATAAAGAATTTGAATGCTTCATTAATGGTTGTATTGAATGCTAAAGTGTTTGAAGGGTTTGGAAATTGAATTAGATTTTTTAAAACCACTGATTCACCCCCCGTCAATGGTTTGTACCTCTAAAAATTGGTATCAGAACAAGTCCTTTGGTAAAGGCTTGACAACTTTAAGGAGATCCAAGGTATAATATGGGTAGCCATCAAATTCAAGGAGCTTTTCCCACTAAGAAATCACCAATGTTCAATGGATCTAATTATGCTTTTTGGAATGTGAGGATGAGGACCTACATCATGTCCCTAGGGTTTGATACTTGTAAATATATTGTGGATGGTTATTCTACACCTACTATTCCTCCATCTAGTGTTACAGATAAGAAGTTGTTTGAGAACAATTCTAAGGTAATGAATGCTATCACTTGTGGTCTTTCAGAGATTGAATACATCAAGGTAATCCACTACATATATGCTAAGGAAATGTGGGATAAATTGAAGACTATTTATGAAAGAGATTCAAAGGTTAAGTTGGCAAAGTTGTAGATTCACCGAAGATAATTTGGAGTCTTAATAAAGTAAGAAGATTCAATAACATCCTTTCTACAGAGAGTTGATGAGATTATGAACATCATCAGAGGTCTTGGGGAGAAGCTTGAAGAATATATTTTAGTTAAAAAGGTATTAAGGTCTATCTCTCTCAAGTTTTATTCTAAAGTATCTATTGTAGAATAAATTCATGATTTTACTTAGTTGAAGATGGATGATTTGCATGACATTCTTATTACCTATGAGATGAGAGTCAATGATGATAAACCACCAAAGAAGGAAGCAACATTCAAGACAAAAATGAATCCAAAGAAGTTATAATGTAAGGACACATTTGATATTGATGAAGATGAACTAATTACTTTATTTACAAGGAAATTGAAAATAGGGTCAGGCAAATATAAGGGTAAACTACCCTTCAAATGCTTTAATTATGGAGAAGTAGGACATTTTGACAATAAGTGCCCTCATAAGCATAATAAGAATGATGATGAAGAACATGGTCAAGGTCATGATGATGGCAAGAGATCATTTAGGTCTAATAAAAGTAATAAGGGATTTAGAAGGTTTAAAAAGAAGTACTTCAAGGACAAGAAGATTCTCTCCACCAAAGAATATTACAGCTCATTAGATGAGAGTGAAGATAGTGACTCAAAGTATGATCATGAAGATGATGGTCCTTTTGAAGATGAAGACCTATTCATGGATAAGGAAGAAAGTTACTCATATTAAAAGGAGTCTACTTGGAGTGATTCAAATGATGATAAAGTTGAGGTGAACTGTGAGACTAAATTGATGAATGCTCTTAAAGAGCTAAAGATTGAGAAGAAGATTAACAAGAAGATGAAGTTTCAAATCAACGACTATGAGGAGAAATTTAGTGTGTATGAATCAAGTATGAATGAAGACACCAAGGAGCATGATGATATAGTCAAACATCTCAGTTGTTAATTGGAAATCTTGTCTACAAGCCTGAAAGCTAAAGAAGATGAATGTTCAAGGTATGTAATTGAAAATGAGTCATTAAAAACTGAGTTAGAGAAGACATATAGTAAGATGTAGTAATTTATGACATTTGAAAAGAGCTCAAGTAATCTAAATAATATTCTGAGTGGTCAAAATCATGAAAGTGATAGAATTGGTCTTGGATACAAAGAAGAACTAGAAAATGTAACTCAAGACAAGATGAAGACTAATGTAAATCAGACCTTGAAGGTCAACAATAAGTCAAGGAATGAAGATGTTGTTTGAATGAAGGAAAATCAGATTAGACAACTAAATGCCATGAGGTATGCAAGTTTTAGTGGTTCCTGTTACACATGTAATCATTTTGGGCATAGAGCTAGAGAATGCAAGAGACTTGTTAGAAATGAGTTTGCATGGAACTATGATGGGGGTCATCAATCAAAAGGTGAGTCTTCTTTAAAAGGAGTAGTTTGTTTCAATTTTCAAAAGAATAAACATATTTCAAAAAAAAATCTAATTAGGAAAGACAGGATAAGCTTCTTTTAAGAGGTATAGTGTCCTTTAATTGTTAACAAAGAGGTCACACTGCTAGATTCTACAAGCAAAGGCCTACAAGATAAAATAGGTTTAATGAAGCTCCTAGAGAGAAACAAAGAAGGCAAGTTAACTCATGGAAACCAAAGGTGTTAAGTATAATTCATGATGAGTCGACAAGTATAAGTAATCAGTTTGCTATGGTGGAGAAGCTATAAAAGTTAGAGACTACCAAGAGCTCTCATTGTCTGGTCATGTTGTGAATGAAGAGACCAAGATCAAGGAGAAGACCAAGGTTCTAGTTGAGGCTAGTTCTAAGGTGTATTTGGATGTTAAAGAGAAACTTGTTGTGTGTGAACAATTTTCAAGCTTAGTTCCTATGTTGTCAAGGTCTAAAGGTGATGTTCTGTAATACAAATAAGATTATTCAACTAAAAAGGTATGTCATAAATCTATATTAACCTCATGTGTTGTCCATATAGTCTTAGAAGAGAAGGAGAATGTTTTAGTGGATAAGAAAGTTATTTCTATTAAGCCTAAGAAGAAGAAGAAGAACTATCAGTATCATATGACCAAAGAGGAGAAATAATATGAGTTGTGGGAAACTCTTAGTTTCACATTATTCTAAGGAACCATGTGAAGTAGGAGGTCTCTGCCTATGCTTCTTAAGAGATTCCTTTTAGTGGAGAAGCAAGTTTTGATGTGGTGTTATTAAAAAGGTCCTAAAAGGCAAGCGATGAGTGTTTCTGGTTAGAGTTGGTGTGTCCAAAATGGGAGAAGTACTTTGATGAGGTCAAAGTGTTTTCATAAGGTGTTTTTGTTGTGTATGCAGTGTCTCCAGGATCAGAATGGGTGTTTTTAGGTGGCATAATGAGATTGATGGAATGTCAAGAAGATTTTGGTGCTCATAAATGTCAATGCACTTCTTTGTGATGTGTTCCAGGTGGTTTTATATCTTGATGATCATGTTTGTATATTTTGGAGGCTTTTGTGTGTTTTGGAGGCTTTTGTGTGTTCTCAGGTTTATCTTTCTTATTGCAGATCAAAGCCATGGTATAGGGAGTCAAGGTTCCCAAAGGTGTGAAGGCTAAATCTTGGTCCAAAAGTGTGTGATAGTTTTCTCTAGGTGTACAAGAAGTTTCAAAGGTGAACATTGACCAAAAAGAGGTTTGTTGACCTTGTTTGTTTTGAGATTTTAGAGTTTTGGGCTATGCTATAAAAGCATTTTGCATTATGATTTGAGGTCTAAGGATTATTAATAGGTCGAATGGGCCAAATGGGTTGTCAAATAAAGATTCACATAAGTTTGAAGGTTTATTGTTTTCAAATTATTCAAGTTTTTGTCAAAATGGAGACCTAATTGGCTAGTAGATTTGTCACGAAAGTATGTTACAAAAGATGAACTAGGTGATTAAAATTAGTGTGCATAAGGGGGAACATGTGAGTGCTCTATATATGAAGTTTTAGGTCTTGAAAGTGTGTCTATTAAAAGTTGTGGACTCTGTAAGTTCCAGGTAGGGGTACAAGGAGTCTATTATGAAGAGTTGATGTTTTTGCTCAGCTTATACAAAATAGAAAGGCATGAGTGTTTCGAGGTGAGTTATCAGGTTGATTTAAAGAATGTTTCCTATTTGGTGAGTGGAATGAAGTTATGTTGGTGGTCCTTGAGGTGGCTTGAGAGAGAAGGCTAGTAAGCATATGGGGTGGTTATTCATGGTGTGTGAAGATATGAAGATTCTCAAGAGGTGAAATGGATCATATATCTTAGGGGGAGTCCCTCTTATATATTTTTTTGGAAATTTCCATTATATTTTAGTGCTTTTGTGTGTTCTTTCTTCATTAGTTTTAGTGTTTAGTTGAAGAAAGTTTTGGCATGTAGCAAGAGGAAATTGTCAAGGCAAAGAAGAGGTAGGCTCAAGGTAAGGGGGAGTTTGTATCATATTTATAAGGTTTTCCTCTCTTGTTGATGGTTTTTTTAGGTCCTCAAGATTATTTTGTGCTCATTTTGTCATTATGTCAAATGGGGAGAAGGTTCCTATTGTGAGGTTGTTTGAAGAGAGAAGGAAGGTGAGTTGTATGATGGGTGTTGACATCAATGAAAAAGGGGGAGATTGTTAGAGAGTTTTCAGTGATGTTGTGGAGGTGTCCAGGTGATTGGATGAAGTGTGTTGATAGTATAAGTATCAATGACAAAGTGTGTAGTGTGCTTGTTCTAGTATGCTTGAAGTAGGCTTGGTTGATCTTCAGTTTTGGCATGGTTAAGGATGTTTAGGGATGATTATGGTGATTTGAGGCTATGAAATAGGTCCCATAAGATGTATTATATGATTTTAATGATTATGTGCATGATTTTATTTCATTTGATAGTTCATAGTTTTCATCTAGACATTTTGGGTCTAGTGGCAGAAAAATCTAAGTAGGTAGTTTGATGACATCACCATTACCATGTATAGATGAGTTAGGGGGAGTTACTCATATGGGTGTGATAAAATTAGTCCCAAGTTATTGTGGTTTAAATTTAAGGTCATGAGGTTGAGTATAGCTAAATATATGTGAGTGCAATGTTGGCCTCTTAGATAAAAGTTCACTAAGTTCTTATACTTAGCCAGACCGTCACTACATGTCATACAGATATGAATGAACAAGAAAATTTGTGTATTTAATATATATCCTTAGACATTAAACTAAGGTCAAAGGTTTTGATGGATATGTTTTTTATAGTTCCAAGAAGGTACCCTAGAAATTTGGATTTTTGAAGTAATTTCTAGCTCAAGTTATAAAGCTTCAAAGTTGCACTATAAGACTGTGATGGGCCAGAGACCATCAAGTTTAATCATGTTGATGTATGAGGTCATTGGTCTAGAAGATATAATGGTGAGTGATTAGTTGTACATATTGATATCATTAGTGCATATGAATTTAACATGTTAAAGGTTGTACATATTGGTGATAAGTGTCATAAGCTCTCTAGTCTAACAGAAGATCAATGGTGAGCAGCAGTTCATACTAACAAAGATAAATGGTACAGGACAAGTCAAAGAGTCAACAATGCATGCGAGACTCCAAAGTGGAACAAGTGAAAGGGACTATTATTAAAGTTCTTAGAAGGAACATGAGGGAGTTAAGTGTCATACTCTTAGGAGTTCTGAGTAAGATCTAATGGTGAGTGCTATAAGATAAAAACTAGGCTACTTAATAGAGATTAATGGTGCATATGTGGTCAAGATTGCCAAAAATCACAAGATGAGTTCAACATGTTTGAGGTTTAACATTTGGACAATGGAACATTGTGAGTTAAATTTTTAACTACTTCTGAAGAAGATCGACAATGTGAGTTGAGTTAGCTTAGTGAAGATCACGAGATGTGTTCTAAGTGATCGAGGTTTAACTATGACCGTTTGGATTTAAATATTTGAATTTAACAAAATAAAGACCATTGCTTGGGTTTTGAGCCATAACTTTTGATCTATGTAGAATTTGATGTTATAGTAAAAAGAAAAGTTGTAGAGTGCTTCAAGGTGCATCTTTAAATATTCATTTGAAGGTTTAAATGTTTGTACAATCAAAGTTATTGATCTCCAAAGTTGACTTTGTGTTTGTTCATGATCTATAAGTAACTTGAGAAGGGTAATAGAGTTGTTTTTAATGGTATTTTGATGTTTTGAGATGAGGTAAATATTGGAGAGTGTTTTAGACTCCATGAGGACCATCTATGTGGATTATAAAGGTTTGATCAATCATATTTAGTATGATGAAAGGCTTAGAAGGTGACTATTTGTTCGTTCATGGTGGCTATGTGCATAGAATATTATTTGAGTGAATTAAGCTTTAGTAGAAGGGTGTTGTGATGATTGTTATCACTTAAAGAGGACCTATAGATTGTATGTCATGGGTCCATGCATTTTTAAGTGTTCTTATGTTCTTAGTTTTCTTGGAAGAGTTTCAAAGAGGTGAATGGGTCCTCATAGGATCTAAAATGTGACTTAGGCCTATTTTAAAGAGGATTATGCTTAAAGGTGACCCATTTTATATGCCTTAAGGGTGAAGGCATGTGTTGTGGCTGATAAAGAAGGTTTTGATCTTAATAATCATGAAGACTCTATAAAAGGTGAAACCAAATGTGATGGTTTAAAGTATTTTTGAATAGACTTGAGAGACTTGAGAGAAGAGGTGGATGTGAGAGTAATGGAGTGAAGGAAAGGGTGTGTGCCCAATGGATGGGTTGTAGATCAGAGTAGGTTGATAACTATGTGTATGATTTGTAGGTCATATTTATGATGTCATGGATAGTTCTCTTCTATATTTGAAGATTGAGGATGAGTGAAGAGGTCTAGAGTGATCTAAAAGGATCTTTTGGATCCCTTGAGTGTGAGTGAAAGATAGATTATGTCTATGTAATATTGGTGGTTTATTTGAGAGGTACATTAGAGTGTGGAATGTGTAGTGTGTAGAGTTGAAGAGAGCTGATATATATTATATCTCTATTAGATTGGTACGAAATTAGTGATTAGGAGATGTTCATTTCATAGGTGTTGGGAGGGTGCTCAATAATTATTTTTGAAGGACTTGACCAACATGTGGTCAAAAAGACTTGATCATCCTAGGGGTAGGTGCTCCTTGTAAAACAGGTGTTTTACTAAATTTTGGTCAAAAGGACTTGACCAGTCTCATGTTTGTGATCATATTATAGGACAAGTATTCCATATGTTTTCAATCTTGATAGTGGGTTTTATTCCCCAAGAGTGTTTACTACATAGATCTTATGTTGTGTGTGTAATATTGCATTATCTATTTATTTATTGTTGTAAACATATTGAATGCTTCATGAATGGTTGTATTGAATGCTTAAGTGTTTGAAGGTCATTGTCATATCCTTGTTCCTCAAGTTTTGTATCCTTTTAAACAAGTGAGTTTGATCATTCTTAAACATGAACTTGCCCTTCATCTTGGCCACCATCCTATCCCATGATTGTATTTTGTCTTTATTTATTCTTATTATCTCTTCTTAGATGCCATACCACCATAAGGATATATGAATATTCAGCCTTGTTAATACAAAATTCACCTTATTATTCTCCTTCGCCTCTTCCTAGTCAAAGTATTTGTCCATGGCTATGATCCAATCCACTAACTCTTTCACCTTAAGGTTGCCCTCATACATGGGCACCTCCATCTTGGTCTTTGAAGTCACTCCAAGAACTTCTCTAATGAACCTCTCTTTAAATATTTTTTCATCACCTTCCTTTGAAAAATATTCATGAGGAATATCATCATCAACATCATATATATCACCCCTATTTATCTTTCTTCTATGTGCCAACTCCATGGCTTACAATCTTGCTTGTAGGTTTCTCATCTTAACCACCATAGCATCCATTACTTACAATATCCTTTGGACTACTGTTACTACTCCTCATCATCTACCTAACATGATTCATTTCCACCTTCCCAAGATCTCTTACGCTCTGATACCAAATGATGCAGAGGACAGATGAAGTTTCTCAAACTTCGTCTTTTTTCAAAATATTTTTCTATGATAATGGACCATAGTTCACTCACTCATTCAATGAATTGATGGTTATTGAATGATTTGTTGTATATTAAAACCTTTATCAGGATATTTCTAGTCTATTTAGTCTCCTTAATTAACTCACAACTCCTCTTGAAGTAACAAGTCACTTCACACACAAATTATGCCTATAAATTTCACAGTCTACTAGCCTTTTTTTAATCTATTTCTCAATGTACTGATCTGTACAAAAGAATATTGGAAAACCATTGATCATTAGAGATACCCTATATCTTTTTTCACACTTTTATAAAGTTTCAAGGTGAAACTCTATTTTTATACCCTCCTTTTACCTCTTTCTTGGCCATTGTTAGGCCTAATTAGGCCTTATAGAACCCTGTTTGTAAAAACCACCTTGTATCAGTATGGAACTATACTGTAACACTAAAAAAATTTAATAATATCATTAAAGACTATTATTCTATCCAAATACAAAATTTTATAGATATTCACTAGTTAAATCTTCCTAAAACCCAATTTTAGTTCCAAACTCTAGTTTTGTCTTGACTATATTTCATAGGACCTGAGAGCATTCAAATTCATCTTACTTGTTCCTTGTAAGGTTTATAAACATTTTTATATTTGATATAGGTTTTATTTACCACTCTAATCCTTTACTAATCATTGGCTTCTGACAAATATACCTATGTGTCACCTTTTCACATTGATTTTGGTCTTTCAGTAACTACAATAATAGTTTATAGGGGTTTTTGGACAAGTTTTGAATGTTAACCTTCTAATAGGTTTTTAAAAAACTAAAAATAGTCTATTAGAATCAATTAAGGCCTTATATATCCTTTCCATATACTATATTGATTCCTCAATTCATCTGTTCCATTACCTAGTCTGTCTTGTTGCTTTCTTTATGCATACAATCAATATTACAAGTTTTTTGAATGCCGTGTTGAGGGTTTAAGACTTATAGAAACGGTTATAAATTATTAAAATTTAAATGAGAAATATCACACCTCCATATGTCTACTCCTAATATTAAACATTAACTATAAAGTCTATGTTCAATCTTTCTACACATGTATGAGTCTCACAACATGTATAGACACAATTTGTAGGATGTGTTTTCTTGAGGATTAAAACCTCTTTAAAGAATTTTTTTACTCTAACATGAATTGTATATGGATTGAAACAAATACACATACCCTATAAAATTAATATTCAATCATTTTGACACCTCTGTCACTTTCATTCTCCATACACTATTCATGACTCTCTTGAATACTCTGTTTCAATAGGATCACAACACCTTCTATGCAAAATGATGTAAAAGTAACCAAGTTAAAAACACAATAACATTAAACAAATTTTAAATATACTCATCAATCTATTTGAAATTTTATAAACATAGTATATCAATATCTTCATTCCTTGAGCAATTCTAACACAATTATCATCTTGCACACATACATAATAAAAGGTTGCAAACCTATTTTTAAAATTTGGAAATATTTATTTATTAATATATTCTTGGGAATAGATCCCATTATTAAGTTAAAATTTAAAAACCGATTTAGAAACCAAAATTTTCAAGTCTTATACCAAACATAACTACCTAAACTACTTGCCAACGGTCATTTGCAAGATATTTGGCACCTTGGCACAAGTTCCAAGATTGATTATCTATAACAGTGACCTATGCTTATGTAAATGTATCCATGGTGTAATTTTTATTGTTTCATAACCATTTTAAACCTTCAAAACTTATATACAACCTCCTAACACACCTATTCTATGCCTAAATAGTCAAAAAATCAAACTAGGCAAAATGGCAGGAAAACTGAATTTGAAATTCTAAACCCACCCTAGCATTCCTAAGCAATTGAAAAATATTCCAATATTATTAATAAGACTAGTAAAACTTTTTAACCAACCTAAGAATGATTATATACTCTAAAACACTAATCAAATAAAAAATTTCTTGAACAAGAATCTAGTTGAGTCATCCAAAAAGGATTTTCCTACATCATGTTCACTTTAATATGGTAGGGTTTGTTGAAGTTATTTGCACATATTATTAAAGTTATATGATTATTTTTTAATGTGAATTGGGGAAATGTGTGGATGTGTGGGTAATATTAAGTGTATTTTAAAATTTTAACTTATCTACACAATTACCAAAGCCACAATAATGTTGAAAGAATTTTTGATCCTCCATGTGCATGGTTTATTGATGATCATCATGCGTCTTTTTTTTATTGTAGTTTTATTGAAAATTAATATTTGTGTTTATTAATATTTAAATAATTTTGATGTGTTTATTGGTTTTTGTGTATTTTTAGATGTCAAAAGGATATAAAGCTAGGGTAAGTGCATGGAGTTAGGGGATAATTCCATGGACATTTTTTAGTAATGCGTAGGTGTTATTGCATAATTCATACATATAATGACAATAAAGTGTATTTTATATTTAAATTTAGGCTTGGTGATACTAATATATAATGTGTATGTTATTTTAACACTATAATAAATGTGTACGTGTTTTTTATAGTGTTAAAAATGAGTATGTGTTTCTTATACTATCAGAAGCATGTACATGTTTCTTATAGTAATGAAAGTGTGTATGCATTGTATCTATTAGACATAAAAATAAAAAATGTTATTGAAACCCAACCAAATTCATCTTACTTTTCCTTGGTGTCTCATATCTTCATTTAAATGATCACATTTTACCACTAAGAGGAGAAAACACACTGCCATTGCTCATTACCTCGACGAATCAACAATGTCATCATAGAGGGGAGGTAAGAAAGAAAAATTAAAACTGGTTAACACTATATTTTAGAAATTATTTTTTATTTGCATTGTTTTATTTTTCAAACCAATTTTTTTTTAACAACATGTTTAAGTACAAGACAACAACCTCTTAACCCTCGTAACCCTCATTCTATTCCACAAGATCCCTAGGTAGTCAGGAGGATTTGTATGCACAAATAGTCAAGAACAAAATACAAATTGAACAAATAATTATGACAATGATGGACCCCAATTCTACTAACACCCACCATACATATTTGGTTAATTCACTATAATTAGTACTAGGCCAAATTGACTTGATAACGAATCAAATTGACATATAAGAATCATATTGGGAAAGATGTACGGATTGCTATGCTGGTAAATTATCATCATGTGAGGTGAAGGACAAACAAATAAAAATAAATAAATATGTGATTTATTCATTGATCCATCAACCAATGCACATATTCCATTATCAAAAAAATGATTTGCAATCCACTGATACCAACATAATTTTATAAGAAGTAATTTTTGGGACCAATGGTGGATGGTGTTTGATTACCCACCATGTAATAACCATGAGGTTCCATTATTGTTTTTTAGAAAAATATATTGTATTTTTATCCTCACTGAGATTCCTAATTATTATTATTACTCAGAGTTTTAGGGCTAATGGAAAGGCTCTACATAAGATAGACTAGGAGTACATTGTGTGCCTAATCAGATTACAAGTGTCCCTACCCAAAAGCCACTTTAGCCTGAGATACCCTCTATAGTAAAGGAGGTAATTTTTATTGACACTTTTCATGCACTTGGTGTGATTATTGACACACTCATTTAAAATTCAAGTAAGATTTTCAAGACTGATATTGGAGAGGGTGGACATGGGATACTTCACTTAGTATTCCTACCTGACTGCACCCTTGCAGATCTTATGGTGTTATATGCACTAGACCTTCATATGATGATGTTGGTGCTTTTAAGGGCCTAGATGTTATAGTTTTGAGAGATAAGTTTTTAGCACATATATTTGGTGTGCAAACGTTAACTAAACATATGTAGGTATATTATATATTTGACACTTAAATTTTAGTTATATTTGTATTTAAAGGTAACAATTAATTTACATATAAATTCAATAATATATATGTAATTTTTTATGTTGTAGGAGGAGATGGCTCCATCATCTTCATATCCAATTTGTGGGTTGTCTACTACCACATTTTTCAAAGTTACTTAGACTATGTTTACATATGCGAAGGTAATTTTTAATTAATATTATACTTAATGTACATGTATTTATTTATATAGATTTATGCTCAACTAATAATCATTAATTATTTGTTCAGTTGATGACCACAGTGGATAATCCTCCATCTTTATGAGATGAAAAATACATAGGCATTGATGTTGTAATATGATCTGCATAGCCATTCAATGAGGTATGTTAACTTGTAAATTTGAATTTTAAATATAGAATTTGTTTTAATAATTTTACTCTATACTTAAGAAAATATATCTTACATGAATTTATTATGTATGCAGGGTTTTTCGATGACATATGATAGTCCCATTCAGGTGATTAGCAGGGCACCTTCTCATGTTTTTACCCTTCACACTCTTGTGCATGTACATTGGCTTGTCACTGAACCTATTGAGCATCAGAGGCAAATTAAGCATGACCACAAGATTTTGGTAAGTGTATGTTTAAATAATTTTTATATTAGTTTAAATTTAATTTCTGAACTTGGTTGCATGTCTAGTATGTAAAATCTCTAATAATATTTGTATATGAATAGTTTCAGCTATAGATGAGTTATGAGCATATAAGGGTTTGTAGTCAAACTTTGGAGGAATATAATGCATCTAAGGGACCTATATATACGAGTAAGGCATCCTAGGGAGAATGTTTTTTGAGGAAGGAAAAGAGGGAGGCTTTCTGAAGGTTATGTTGTCTTAGATGATGTGTTTTTTGTATACATATATGGCAATGTACATATTTTTGGCATTGTATTCCTATATGACATTCACCTAACATTCTATTGTGTTCTTATATGATATAATTTTGTGTATGCCTATATGTCAATATACACATATTTGGAATTGTATGCTTTTATGTCTTTCACCCAATACTCTATTATGTTTTTATTTTAAACACACACACACACACACACACACACAGTAACAACCCTGCTAGGGTCAACTAGAAAAATGTGATTTTTTAAAATTAAGAACATATACCAAAAATAGATTACACTACAAGAATCTACAGAGACCATATAAAATACTCAAAATGTGATAATATCAAACAATCATATTACATCACATATGACTGATCTCTAATATCATGAGAGCACATCAAAATGCAAATATAGAAAGTAATTATATTAACTCATCCACGATTGATACAAGTATCCATCCACTACTATCAAAGTACAATAATAAGTAATTACAACTCTTCATGACAATATTCAATGATAAATACAATAAAATATACTGTACATATAATATGCATGGCTCCCTTAGAGCATAGTTTCCAAACTCAAGTATCTGTGGTAATTTCAAGTATTGTTTCGATAAGTAGTACTATTGTGGAGAGGAAGAGCATCATTTGAGTGTTTTTACACACCAACAAAGGACCAATGATCCCCTACATTAATTTCATTAGGAAATATCTCTCCCTTCATGGATAAGTAGATAGTGACTGTGTGGGAATCCAGAGAGACAAGCAAGTACCCGTGTGCTATATGATTTTTAAAACTAAATATGTAGTGTATCAATGAAAACTATTCTATTTCAAGATATCAAACAAACATGTAAATCATACTCATGAAATGATAATGTCTCACTAAACATAATTTGGACCAAATTTTTATGAATAATAAATAATAATGATCCATAGATCAATTAAATTCATACACACCACTTGATCGGATTACCTTTATCTGGCATTGTGATGCTAGTAATCCGGTGAAGTCCATTTCAGTCCTTACTCTATATCAATAATACAAATTGGTCAAATATTTTTCAACCGCAAGATTTATATATTTTACATCCTACTTGCAAACACATCATATAACTTACTAAACATAAGAGTAACCAAAGCATACATTTATTCTGTCAAACATATAAATAAATCTTACATTATTTCTATCTCATACTAGAAATAATTACTATAGTTTATACCATCTAGATAAATACATATTTAACTATAGATTTTTACTATCACAATTAGTTTCCACACATAATACTCCCTATGATAACTCATATAACCATAGTCTAGTATTCTAATACATAACTACTAGTTTTTCATAATCAATCATATAAAGTAGTCTTAAATACATGGAAACATAAGCTTCTATTTAATCAACTAGATATAACAATGTGAGTCACATTTCTCACGTAACATAATAATATACTAACTTAAAATATGATACTCTCAAAGTTGTATGTACACATTTACAAAGTCCTACCAACTGTTACAAAACATGTTATTCATAGTAATAACCATCATATCTACATTAAATTAGTCAATTATAGGTGTGAATCTAGACATAACAATTATAGTATGTACCCTGCATTACTCTATGATATCCCATACTATCATAGTTTGTAACTACATAAATACACATAACCAAACTTATGATTTCAAGAATTTTATGACCCACATACATGATAAAAATCAAACAAGTACGAGATTATACCATCTAGATATACTTTAAGATTAAACTGCATAATAACATTCAAAATAATATAATTTATAAGCATGCATCATGATGTACCATTATATGTTATATATAACTAAATATTTATACATATTAACACTCTCATAACTTATACTGCACACAAGTATTCAATACTGAATATATGTAACTAACAACCAATCAATAATTTATAGAGAAATAGAGAACTCATAACCTATTATAACATTCATTTAAACATCTCATTCCATTTTTAAGGAGACTATTGTGGTTTGGTTATAGTTTAGGTCCTTTAGACCTCTGATGATTATATAAAATCATGCTTCTAGATATGAGCTTAGGCTTATGACATGACACAACTATTTATATTAAGTGCTTATATTGCATACTTAAGCCCATGTGTATATATAGCAAAACAAACTCGATACACATGAAACATAAGATAACCCAAACTAATACTTGATATATGTTTTAGGGGTTTTAAATGCATGCGTTCATTAACTCAATTATATGTAATTTTTTAAATATAGTTAATACTCCACCTAAGGACTATAATTGTAATAATACACCCCCATGTTCCTAAACACATTATTAAGCACGTTTACACTTATTTTCTCAAAAAATACTCTGTTAATACACCATAAATACACAACTTGTTATAATGTTATATTCCAAATGACAAGTTCTATAGTACAAGATACATATAACAAGGGGTCTTAAGTATGCCACAAGGCTTATCCCATGATTTATGAATGCTATGTTTACTTATGACACTATTATTTCTGGTTAAGAAGTTTATCATAAAGCATAAAATGTTTCCAAAAGACATATGTCGACACAAAATATATTTCTTAATAAGAAGCTTCCAAAAACTCAAGTTTACATAACCTTATTTTCAATTTGGAATCACACTTATTAAAATTTCATATGAGTTTCCATGCAATATGGAATGGTTATAAATTCTCCACTTAATAACTTTATCTCTTTTCTTTAGAAAACACACGACACTTACAAAGACACGCTTCCGATTTATTACTTAATATTTCATGTAGCTATGTTCATAGTTACTACATTATTAAAATATGGGATAAATAGGATAATATTATGTACAGATGTCCAATTCTATTTAATTGAGAATTCTTCAGTGTATATATTTTAAATATATATGTATAAAAACAATATACAGCTAGTGACATTTCAAATATACCACATATACAAATCATCAATTGTATATATATATATATATATATATATATATATATATATATATTTGATAATTAGAACTTGTCCATTGTACAATATATATTTCAAAATTAAAAGTGGACAATGGTGCCTTAATGTTTATAGGCTATGATTTAAATTATAAAATGACTTCATCAAGCCATTGTATGAGCTCAGCTAAGATGTATACAACGACTCGCTCAATCACAATGAATTCCTCATAGTGCAGGTTAAAACTTTAAATATATAACAATTCAATAAATTTTAGTAGGTTGTGTATAAATCAATTCGACTTATAAATACTAAAAGATTTAGATAACTATATATCATTTAGGTTATGTAATTTTAGTGAGTTGCATAGGCTAGGTTTAGGATAAATAGTGGCTTGCTATATATATATATATATATATATATATATATATATATATATATATATATATATATATATATATATATATATAAGCTACCCAAATAAAATTAATGACACCACATAAGAATTTAGATATGTAAGGGAGATTTGCAGTGATCCAATAAATAATAACCAATGACGCCATTTCTTGAACACACAATCAATGTTTTCATAAATACCATTTTTAAAATATTTCTATAAATCTCTCACTATGATTTTATTGGATCTAATATGTATCAATGGCGAGGTACTTTGGCCCACGAGTTCACTATAGGATCTAATGTATATATGAAAGTATCTATAAAAAGTGCATCTAATTGGCCAAAGTACGATGATCTAAAATATATGAAAATATTAGATAAATAATACTATCAATCTCTCACAATTTTAAAAGTAGTGACGCCATCAACACAATGTTATACCAATAATGTAATATTGATGCCATCAACATGTTAAAGTATAAATACTTAATAAGATACACACAATATTAATAATTGGTAACTCAATTTTTCAATGTCGCCTTATGACTTAAATATACCTCTTGTTGATTGGAAGATGATTTGAATGACCATATAAGGATATGTAATAATTTATTTTTGAATAAGGACTCATATTTAACTTTCTATTCTATTATAGGCTGGTAGTAGTGGTGTTTTACCAAAAATCAATGTTGAAAATCTCAACATCATTAGGAGCATATAACAACTCAAACATTCTAGCAAGGACGCTACACTAAGAATTAAAATTATCCAAATTATTATAAAGGTAAGCACAGTTAGCCACAATTTGCTACTACATAAAATAACAAACCGTTATCCTATATGAGCTATTATTTTTAGTCTATTGAATGGATTTATTCAATGGGTGGTTTCTATATTTCTCAAATATTTATAATGGATTAAATTTCACAATTAAATATGCATACCAAACCCTTAAAACATATAGACATTTCTTGAATAGTTTTAACCCATTTTTTTTTCCTTAACCATACATTAGAATTTAAAAACATAACCTACTTGGCAGTTGGAGTAGAAAATCTTCTTATGTGATTCTCCTTAAGATTTTATTTTTCCCAACTCAAAACTCATATGATATCTCCATTTTAGAAATCTCCTCCTTGATAAAATAGGCATAGCCCTTTCTAAGCTTTATATTTTTGTTTTTGTTATTTTTCTATTATATTTAATTTTTTAATTTTAGTCTTTAAATTCCCTTTTATTTTTTTGTCTTTTCTTGTTTTTTTCTTTTCAACGTTTTTTTTTTTTTTTTAAAAAATTTTAACACTAAATGTCAAAATTCAATGATTTTATTAAATCAATTAACATCAACAAATGTTATGATATTTTAAATTACAATTTCATATTTACTAATAATCAAGATTTTTAAATCTACTTTTGTTATTAATATTTCCACTAGCTTAAATGATAAAACATACTAATTCATTAAGTTATTCAACTATACTATCAAACTCATATAAATTAAATTTTCAATGCTATTAGAAATAAACACACCATGCACAAACCATTTTTAATGCATTCTAAAATGTGCTAACTATTATAGTGTGTGTAAGGTTATTTTTAAATCTCTATCAACCTTCGATGTCTCCATCTACATCACCTTCTTTGATGATGTTCTCCCTCCAGCATGATCTGAGAGATGAGTTCTCATGTGTCAAACTCATAATACGTAAGTAGTTAGATCATATCAACATGATAAATATAAAATATAAAATATAATTGAAACAACACATCTATATGCTCAAAATATAAATATGTACACTCTAGCTAACTCATAGTAAAACAATCATGTACCATCATATATCTAAGAAATATTATACCATCCCATAATAACATATATCTCAAGCTTAGTTATAAATATAACTACTATCAAATGTGTTCACTATATATATCTATGAATAGTCAAATAGGTTTGTTTAGTGAAGAATCGGGATGTAACATCCTTCCCTCGTAAAGTTATTCATCATCCCAAATGACTCTTATTCAACATAAGTTTTGAATTAAAAACATTATTTTGCAGAGAAATAATTTAGTATAAAATATTAAACTAAGTAGATAAATATGAAATTACCTGTAGAACTCGCCGAAGTTTCCTCAAATTGCACCATTCTTAGAGTATTGGTCCCACAAGATCCTACTCAATGACATCTCCCTATTATGTAAACATCGTTATGAGTTTTACTTACTCTGATTAGTTTTGTTGTGACCATCCTAAAATTTAAAATTATCAAGACAAGCCTGTATACTATAAGACCAACCATTTATGTTTCCTTGAAGAGCCCCACATATCTCAGTGAAAGTTTTACTAACTTTTCGAAAGCACATAAAATGATCATACCAACCAAAATAAATGACCAAGAAGAGTTCCACAAAACCTTCCAACCCCTCTACACATCTCTCTCTAACTTAGATGGTATTTCTCTCATTCTCGAGAAAAGTGATTAGGGAACCTAGCAAAAATGATGTGTATAAGTTAATATTATTGCTACCCTACATAGCTCCTGATAAGTATAACATGTCAATACTGTCACTACTCCACAGAGCTCTTGACATGTATGATGATGAATAAGAATTAGAAATACTACATTTTCAATGTATACAAAGTTAAAGAATAAATGTTACACAACACACATGCATATGTCCATATGATTGAATTTGATAAGTCTATCTATCAAATTCTAAATTCAACAAGTCCATCTATCAAATATAAACTTAGTAACTACCAAGTCAATGTGATTTTAAGTAGGATTCACTCCTATCGCTTAGTAATCACATTTCTAATTCAACACTCTTCCCTTAGGTCTCCATGACCTAGTGATCTCCCAAAATGTGCATAAAGTTCAATAAACCACAGATCTATAATAACAAATCATATAAAGCAATACTATATTTAAAATAATTATAGATGTACCATCATACATATAATAAAAATCATATAATCAATTCATAATTATATTAAGTTTTTACTAGCCAAACATAACTAGTATTATATTTCCCAACTCAACCTATAGTGTCATATTCATGATTAAGAGAAAAAATGTTAAAATTAACATAACATACAAAGGCCAAGGATCACACCATCCTTTCAACCTTATAAAATAACAAGTGAGACAATATCTCTCTGCTTGCTTGACTAGAATGCAACAAATTAAAAGTTTATCTCAACCCCTAGATTGACAAGATGTTCTACACATCCTATACCCTACTCACTTCTAGTAAAAAGTAAAAAAATAACTCTTCAAAAAAAAAATTAGGTCAACAATATCAATCTATTAAAGGGTGAATAATAACATAATAATTATAATTAACTTATAGTTCTTAATTTAGAATTTAATATATAATTCAAGGTTTGCCATTCTATGTGGTCTAAAATCACAAGATATATAAAGTAGTGACCCTAAATAGTTA
The DNA here is from genome assembly GCA_037957365.1 of Torreya grandis. Classification (NCBI taxonomy): domain Eukaryota; kingdom Viridiplantae; phylum Streptophyta; class Pinopsida; order Cupressales; family Taxaceae; genus Torreya; species Torreya grandis. The sequence goes on from JARHVA010001267.1 coordinate 1,140,808, forward strand.
TAAAATAAAATTAGATAACTATCATCTTAAACTCCTACATACCCTCTCAAGGTTAAAATAAAATACCACAACTCTATGTTGCCAAATCACTACCTACTTACCATATTTGTAAGTATAGTACCACAATCTATTTCCATAATTAAAAGATAATTATACTAACCACAAAAATGTATCAATCCATCCAATCCTACAACTTATTTCTCAACAAGAAGTAGGAGATATTCTCCCACAAAATTCAAGGAATCATGGTAAAAAACAAGTTCCCATTTAAGAGAACACTAAAATCAACATCATAAAAATAAGATTCCTCTCAATAGTACTATAATAATGTCAAAGGAGAATGAGATGATAAAAACTCACCTTTAAGATAACTAAGAGAGATGACACTTTTACACATAACTTAAGGGTGTCAATCCCATAATATATAGGTTTTCTCAACCAAGATAGTAACACTCTACTACAAGAAAATTTTCACCGCACTAGGTGGTACCAACTAAAAATGGTCTTATAAGACTTTCCATTTCTAGGATTAACGAACATAAGACATAAAAAATAAAGCACATATATTTAAGTGAGAATTATCTCATGCTTATAAATCACTCAGAACACAAAATACAAATGGTAAAGGTGACTTGATTACCAAGAAGGATGTAATCATACCCGAGGTGTTTGATCTAAGTGATTAAACTATGGTAGAAATCTCTTGTTCATAAATCATGAACTACTCTATGTACTCACCTACCCAAACCTTATATTCCACCATCACCATTGGGACACTAAATAAACCAATCTCATAAAAAAAATATAAGGGTATGAGTGATCCTAAGGGTACACAATCAATGTTCCCCACACACATTTCATGAATGTCTCATACTTACAATAGTCACCAAGCCATACAGGAGGATCTATCAAGTCTAAAAACTACAATCATTATGTATAATGGTTCTGCACTAAGGCACTATAAATCCAAAATATTAGTGCAATACTTCATGTCATTGGGTTCACACTGGTGAATAGAAAGACATGAAAATGTTAATGTACTCATTAGGTCCTAGAGTTCAAGCCATAACTCTGATAGCACATGCAACAACCCCGCTAAGGTCAACTATAAAAATTTGTTTTTTTAAAATTAAACATATATATCAAAAATAGATTACACTACAAGAATATATAGAGACCATCTTAAATACTTAAAGCGTGATAATAACAAACAATCATATTACATCACATATTAATGATCTCTAATATCATGAGAGCACATCAAAATGTAAATATAAAAAGTAATTATATTAACTTAGTCACAACTGATACAAGTCTACAACCACCATTGTCAAAGTACAATACTAAGTAATTACAAGTCTTCATAACAATATTCAATGATAATTATAATATAATATTATGTACATATAAGATATATGGCTTTTTCGAAGCAAAGTTCTCGAACTCAAGTATCTGTAGTAATTTCAAGTGTCATCTTGATAAACAGTACTACTATGGAGAAGGAGAACATCATCTGAGCACTTTTCTACACCAACCATGGACCAATGATCCCCCGCACTAATCCTATCAAGAAATCTCCATCCCTTCACAAATGAGTAGATAGTGACAAGATGAGAATCTAAAAAGATAAGAAAGTACTTATGTGTTGTATGATTTTTAAAACTAAACATGAAATGTATCATAGAAAATAGTTCTATTTTAAAATATCGCACAAACATGTAAATCATAATCATGTAATTATAATGTCTCACTAAACATACTTTGACCCAAATTTTTATGAATAATAAATAATAATGATCTATAGAGCAATCAAATTCATACACACCACTTGATCAAACTACCTTCATCTGGCATTGTGATGCTAGTAAGCCAATGAAGTTCATCTCACTTCTTACTCTATATCAACAATGTAGCTTGGTCAAATATAATTAAATCACAAGTTTCATATAATTTACATATTATTGGTAAACACATCATATAATATTCTAAACATAGGAGTAACTAAATAATATATTTATTCCATCAAACATGTGAATAAATCTTATATTATTTCTATCCCATACTAAAAATAATGACTAAAATTTATAATATATAAGTAAATACACATTTAACTACATATTTTTACTACCACAATTAGTTTCTACACATACTACTCCCTATCATAACCCATATTACCATAGTCTAGTATTCTAATACATAACTGCTGGTTTTTCATAATTAGTCATATAAAGTAATCTTAAATACATAAAAACATAAGCTTCTATTTAATCAATTAAACATAATAAAGTGAGTCATAGTTCCCATGGAACATAATAATATACTAACTTAGTATATGCTACACTCTCAAGGTTGTATGCATGCATACACAAAATCCTACCAATTATTACAAAACACATTATTTGTAGTAATCTATCATGTCTACATTAAATCAGTCAACTGTAGGAGTGAGTCTAGACATAATAATTATAGTATGTATTATATGAGACTAACCTACATTTACACTATAGTACTCTATGATATCCCATACTATCATAGTTTTTAACTACATAAATACACATAACCAAATTTATAATTTCAAGAATCCATGACCCACAACCATAATGACAATCAAGAAAGTATAGGATTATACCACCCAAATATACCTTAAGTTTAAAATGCATACTAACATTCAAAGTAACATAAATTATAAGCACACATCACGATGCACCATTATATGTTAGATATAACTAAACATTTATACATATTAACACTCTCATAACTTGTACTACACATAATTTTTTAATACTGAATACATATAACTAATAACCAATCAATAATTTGTAGAGAAACAAAAAAGTCAAAACCTTTTATAACATTCATATAAACATCTCATTCCATTTTTAAGGAAATTATTTTAGTATGGTTATAGTTTAAGTCCTTTGAACACCTGATGATTAGATAAAATCATGCTTCTAGCTATGAGCTTAGGCTTATGACCTGATATGGCTATTTATATTAAGTACTTATGTTTCATACTTAAGCCCATGTGTAGATGTTACAAAACAAACTCAACACACATAAAATATAAGATAACTCAAACTAATACCTGCTATATGTTTTTAATGCATGCATTAATTAATTTAATTATATGTAATTATTTTAATACAGTTAATACTCCACTCGAGGACTATAATCATAAGAATACACCCCATGTTCCTATATATGCTATAAGGAACGTTTACATTCATTTTCTCAAAAAGCACTCTGTTAATAAATCATAAATACACAACTTGTTATAATTTTATATTCTAGGTGACAGGTTCTGTACTATAAGGTACATATAACAAGGAGTCTCCAATACGCCACAAGGATTATCCCACGATGAAAGAATGCTATGTTTACTTATGGCACTATTATTTTTGGTTAAGAAATATAATATTTCCAAAATATATATGGGGACATAATATATATTTTTTAATAAGAAGCTTTCAAAAGACTCAAGTTTACATAGCCTTATTTTCAATTTGGAACCATGCTTATTAAAATTTCATCCGAGTTTCAATTCAACAGGGAATGGTTATAAATTCTCTGCTTAATAACTTTATCTCTTTTATTTACAAAACATATAGTGCTTACAAAGGTATGCTTTTGATTTATTACATAATATTTCATGTAACTATGTTCATAGTTATTACATTATTAAAATACGGCACGAATAAGATAATATTATGTATAGATGCCCAATTCTGTTTGATTGAGAATTCTTTAGTGTATATGTTTTAAATATATATGGATAAAATAATATATAGCTAGTGACATTTCACATATACCACATATACAAAAGTAACATAAATTATAATTAGACATCCTGATGCACCATTATATGCTAGATATAACCAAATATTTATACATATTAACACTCTCATAACTTGTACTGCACACAAGTTTTCAATACTAAATACATATAACTAACAACCAATCAATAATTTGCAGAGAAAAAAAAACTCATAATCTGTTATAACATTCATTTAAACATCTCGTTCTATTTTTAGGAAAATTATTTAGTATGGTTATAGTTTGGGTCCTTCAGACACCTGATGATTAGATAAAATCATGCTTCTAGCTATGACCTTAGGTTTATGACACAACACATCTATTTACATTAATTATTATGTTGTATACTTAAGCATATGTGTAGATGTTACAAAACAAACTTGACACACATAAAAATATAGGATAACCCAAACTAATCCTTGATATATGTTTTAGGGGTTTGTAATGCATGTGTTCATTAACTTAATTATATGTAATTATTTTAATATAGTTAATACTCCACCCAAGGACTATAACAACAAGAATACACCCCATGTTCCTAAATATGCTATTAGGCACGTTTACATTCATTTTCTCAAAAATCACTCTGTTAATAAACCATGAATACACAACTTGTTATAATGTTATATTCCAGGCGATAGGTTTCATACTACAAGATACATATAACAAGGGGTCTCCAGTATGCCATGAGGCTTATCCCACAATGTAGGAATGCTATGTTTATTTAAGGCACTATTATTTATGGTTAAGAAGTATAATGTTTCCAAAATATATATGATGACCTAATATATATTTCTTAAGAAGAAGCTTCTAAAAGACTCAAGTTTACATATCCTTATTTTCAATTTGGAACCACACTTATTAAAATTTCATCTGAGTTTCAATTCAACAGGGAATGGTTATAAATTCTCCACTTAATAACTTTATCTCTTTTCTTTAGAAAACACATGGTTCTTTTAAAGGCATGATTTTGATTTATTACATAATATTCACATAACTATGTTCATAGTTACTACATTATTAAAATACAAGACAAATAGGAGAATATTATGTACAGACGCCCAATTCTGTTTGATTGAGAATTCTTCAGTGTATATATTTTAAATATATATGGATAAAAACAATATATAGCTAGTGATGTAACACATATACTACATATATAGATTCTTCAATTATATATATAATTAAAATTTGTCCACTGTACAATATATATTGCATAATTAAAAAGGGACAATGACAACTTAGTGTTCATAGGTTGCAATTTAAATTATAAAATGACTTCATCAAGCCATTGCATGAGTTCAGCTAAGATGTATACAACGACTCACTCAATCACAATGACTTCCTCATAATATGGGTTGTAACTTTAATTACATAACAATTAAATAAATTTCATCAAGTTGTGTATAAATCAAGTTGACTTACAAATACTAATAGATATGGATAATTATAAAGTATTTGGGTTATGTGATTTTAGTGAGTTGCATAGGCTGGGTTTAGGATAAATAGTGGCTCATTAAATAGATATCTAATATTAGTTTTCCAAATAAAATCAATGATGCCACATAATAATTTAACTATGTAAGGGAGATTTAAAGTGATCCAATAAATAATAACCAGTGACATCATTGCTCGAACACATAATCAATGTTTTTATATATACCATTTCTCTTATAGTGCTATAAATCTCTCACTATGATTTTATTGGATCTAATGTGTATCAATGGCAAGGTGCTTTGGCCCATGAATTCACTACAGTATCTAATGTATATATGAAAGCATCTATAAAAATTACATTGAATTGGCTATAGTATGATGATATAAAATATATGAAAACATTAGATAAATAATACTATCAATCTCTCACAATTCTAAAAATGACACCATCATCATAATATTATACGAGCGATGTAATATTGATGTCATCAACATGCTAAAGTATAAATACTTAATAAGACATACATGTAACATTAATAAATAACAACTCAATTGTTCATCATCACCCTATGATTTAAGTATACTTCTTGATGCCTGGAAGATGAATTCAGTGACCTTATAAGGATCTGCAATGATTTCCTACAGAATAAGGACTCATATTTTACTTGTTATTTTATTATAGGTTGGCAGCAGTGGCATTTTACCAAATATTTATGTTAACAATCTCAGCATCATCAAGAGCATATAATGACTCAAATGTTCTAGCAGGGATGCTACACTAAGAATTAAAATTAGCCAAATTATAATAAAGGCAAACACAATTCACCACAATTTGCTAGACACAAAATAACTAACTGTTATCCTATATGAACTAATATTTTCAATCTATTGAATGGATTTGTTCAATGAGTGGTCTCTATGTTTCTCAAACATTTACAGTGGATTAAATTTCACAATTTAATATGCATACCAAACCTTTAAAACATACAGACATTCCCTGAATGGTCTTAACCCAATTTTTTTTCCATAACCATACATTAGAATTTAAAAACATCACCTACCTGTTAGTTGGAATAGAAAATCTTATTTTGTGCTTCTCCTTAAGCTTTTCTTTTTCTCAACCTAAAACACATATGATATCTCCATTTTAGAAATCTCCTCCTTGATAAAATAGGCGTAGTCCTTTCTAAGATTTAGATTTTTGTTTTTCTCTCTTTTTTATTCTTGTTTTTGTTATTTTTCTATTATATTTAATTATTTTATATTTTATAATTTAAGTCTTTAAATTCCCTTTTATTTATTTTTATTGCTTTTTCTTGTTTTTTTCCTTTTCCAAGGTAATTTTTATTTTTTATTTATTTTAACACTAAATGTCAAAATTCAATGATTTTATTAAATCAATTAACATCCACAAATATTATGACATTTTAAATGATAATTTCATATTTAATAATGATCCAGATTCTTAAATCTACTTTTGTAACTAATATTTCTACTAGTTTAAATGATAAAACGTACCAATTCATTAAGCTATTTAACTATACGAACAAACTCATTTAAATTAACTTTTCAATGCCATTAGAAATAAACACACCATACACAAATCATTTTTAATACATTATAACATGTGCTAACTATCGTGGTATGTGTAGGGTTCTCATTAGATCTCTATCGACCTTCAACATCTCCATCTACATCACCCTCTCTGATGATACTCTCACTCTGGTACGTTCTGAAGGATGAGTTCTCCTACGTTAACCTGACAACACGCTGGTAGTTAGATCATATCAACATGATAAATATATAGCATAAAATATAACTGAAACAACACATCTATATACTCAAAATGTAAACATGTACACTCTAGATAACTCATAATAAAGAAATCATGTATCATCATGTATCTAAGTAACATTCTACCATTCCATAATAGCATATATCTAAAGCTTACTCATAAATATAACCAATATCAAATGTGTCCACTATTTATCCATGAATAGTTAAATAGGTTTGCTTAGCATGGAATCTGGATGTAACACACACACACACACACACACACACACACACACACACACACACACACACATGTTCACATTTTGTGGTGATCATATTTCTACGTACAAATTGGCTAACATTATTATTGTAAAATTAAATTTTATGGTTGTGTGGCCATATTTTAATATGATCATTTTTTATATTTCCTTCATGTAATTATTAAAACTAACTTACAATTCTTCAATATATGTTGAAATTAAAATTATATGGAATAAAATAGTGCAATATTTGAGAGAGTCATATATTAATGTGAAGTGCCTCTCATATTGGGCTACACCATTTGATGATTTTATTTGTGATCTTTAATTGGAATGGGGTACTATGCTTGGATACTTGTGGATAGTCTTATCATCCTTATTAGCTTTGTTTATGACAGTTCATGACATTTCACTAATCTAATGTGGATACCCTTGCTACATTGATTTGATATCATTTGGAACCTATTATTCATATTTTGTATTTATTAAAATTATTAATATCATTGAGGCCTTAGAATATTTTGGTGGTTATAGCTCTTTTTTTTTTACTTTCTCAATTTTTTTTTCTCCCTATCCATTGCACTTAGCTTGGACATTTATTCTCTTCTCATCATATGTCAACATGAGAATGTTAAAAAGGATACAACCTCTTTGATGAAATGTGTTTCTCTAAATTTTGATTCTCAAATAGATTAGATAGTTGACCTATATTCACCCTTAAAGAATGAAATTCCTCATTATCTTATCATGCAAATAGGTTCAATTCCATTATTTATTATTTTAACAAATGGAACATAAATAAATTTGAGGTGATTCTTAAATATACATGTCATTCAACATCTTAGCTTTGCATTATTCTATCAATGACACCAATAATGACTTCTTACCTTTACCCACTTGCAATGGTGATGGGGAGTCCTCTATGGGCTATTTCTCCTTGACAACTTATTCCTTAGTAAATATTCTTCATTTGATATCTCTTGAATTATAGGTGTTGGAACAACTTATTCCTTCCTAACTTTAGACACCTCTTCCTTCTTAGAAAGCCCCTTAAAATTCTTTGGGTGAAGTTGTGAATAAAATTTCTAAAATTTTACATGCCAATGCCCTATCAGAGTTGTCTCAGAATCCAGATAATGTGAATGCAATGGAGACGCGATCACACGAGATGAAGCTAGTGCACATCACATAGATGCTAAAGCAATTTAAAATTATACAAGGAGATAAATTGCACAAGACAAATAGGAGAAAACCCAATATTTGATTAATATAAGATGGCCAAAGTGAAGAATACATATAGGAGAGCACATAAGTAACTCCTCCATAAAAGGTGGTCAAAGCACCCCAAGAATAGACTGTAACTCTTCCATGAAAGGTGGTGACAAGGTGCTAAGAATAGAGAAGTAACTCCCATACCCAGAATAGTCGATCAAGGGAGTTACTTATGACATTCTTATGACACCTATGACACATCTATGACACACATCTCCACATAAGCTAGCCTATCCCACGAATGTAAGAAAACTCCATGTATGCACAAATATATAATTTCCCTAATTAAATAATAGGGAATAAGAAAAACCTACACTAATACCCCCCCATAAGCACAGCTTAGGTGGGCAGTGTGGAAATATAAAATGGGTCCCGACAACTAGGCATGATGAGGTACCCATGTACAAATGCAATCTCCCATAAGATAGAGAAAAGGAGAAAACCTGTAGGAAAAAACTCCCCCCCCAAAAGAGAGACAAAAGAAATGAAGAGGCTAGAAGCCCCCCCTGAAGATGATGTTGTTGTAGATGTAGACCACACCCCAAGAAGAGCTCGTAGATGAATGAACTTGCTCTCAGTGAAAGGTTTGGTGAAGATGTCTACAACCTGCTCCAAAGACTGGCAAAAGATTAAGTCAATGACCTGACTATGAATAATCTCCCAAATGAAATGCATGTGAATCTCTATGTACTTGGTTTGTTGGTGCTGAACTAAATTTTTGCAAATCTAAATGGTACTCTGGTTGTCATAATAAATGATGGTGGGATGCTTGATAGGAATGCCAAACTCAGAAAGAATCTCCTAAAGCCAAATAGCCTCAGTAGCTGCATTAACAACTCCCCTGTACTCTGCCTCTATAGATGATATAGCAATAACATTCTACTTCTTGCTAAACCAACTGATAGGACCAAAACCTAGAGAGAAACTATAACCAGAAGTGGCCTTGTGAGTCTGTGAATCGCTAGCCCAGTCTAAATCTATATATCCAACCAAGTCAACCTCTATGCCAAATCTGTAATGAACCCTGTATCTATGTGAACCCTGTATGTAATGCAAAATCATCTTAGTTGCTTTCCAATGCAGCTCATGAGGTTCATGCATAAATTTGGAGACGAGTCCCATTGTATATGATATGTCGAGCCTGGTGTGAGTCAAGTAGATGAGACTGCCAACAAGTTGTTGATACTGAGTGGCATCAACCAATGGTGAAGAACAGTTAGCCTTAAGCTTGACTCTTGATAGAAAGGGAGTCAGAGATGGCTTGCAATTAGCCATGTGAAACTGAGCCAATAAGTCAAGAGCATACTTAGGCTATGTAAGAGAAATCCCTGAATATGACTATTAGATCTCAATGCCAAGGAAGTAGTGCAACAAACCCAAGTCTATCATGTCAAATCTATCCTAGAGAGATGACTTCACCACTACAATAGCCGATGAAGAACTCTCGGTGATCAAAAGGTCATCAACATAAAGAACTAGAATCAAGAGCGAGTCATCCTACTATAAAAAGTAGACATTAGGATCAGAATGGCACCTAGTGAAACCCGCTATGAGAAGGAACGAATCCATCTTGGCGTACCATGCCTAAGGGGCATGTTTGAGGCCATAGATAGATTTCCTAAGTCTACATACTAAGGAAGAATCCTAAACAAATCTTGGTGGCTGCTCCATGTAGATCTCCTCCTCTAGGTCTTCGTGAAGAAAGGCACTCTTCACATCCATCTGGTGCACATCCCAACCATGTGTTGCAACAATAGCTAAGGTGAGTCAGATAGAAGTCATCTTTGCAATGGGTGCAAAGGTCTCTAAGTATTCAATGACTGCCACCTATGAAAAACCCTTGGCAACCAATTGTGCCTTATACTTATCAACTGACCCATCTACTGTAAACTTGGTCTGATATATCCACCTACATCAAACCATCTTCCTTCCCTTAAGAAGTGAAGTCAAATCCCAAGTGTGATTTTTGATTAAGGAAGAATATTCTTCCTCCATAGCACTATCCCACTCAGGTACCCCTGATGCCTCTCAAAAAGTCTATGGATCTAAAACTAAAGTAAATAAGGCATGTGGATCTCTCTAAAAATCCCCCTAGTGTGTCTGTCATCTGTAGGATCTCCTGCCCAAGTGCCAGCACTCTCAAGTGTATGTCTAGCCTAAAGTGCCCCAAAAGTGGGTGAGTTAGGTGCTAACTCCTCATCCTCTGACAGACTAGAGTTGGACGACTCTACATCATTGTCCTTGCTGTCTAAACTCGAAGAAGAAGAAGAAGATGTCTCTAGCTCAAGAACTTGCTATGGCTGATCTGAATCTGATGAGGAATCATCATGAAGAAGTAGATCTGACGAGGGAGAAGAAGTGCCAAGTGTTGAGTCTCTAGGACTCTCCTAAAAATGGACACTTCTCTTGATGAACAACTCATGAGTGACTGGATCTAGAAGGTGATACCCCTTAATACCATCCAGATATCCTACAAAGATGCAAGGCTTGAACTGACATTCCATAGCTTTGCATTTCTTCTTCGGTATGCGGACCATAGCTAGAGATATGAAAACCCTAAGGTGCTCATCATCAGGTTTCCTTTTATGCCAAGCTTCAAAGGGTGTTGTCCCTTTTAAAGCTTTATGAGGAACCCTATTTTGAATGTAGCAAGAACAATTGATGGCTTCAGCCCAGTATTGTGGTGTTAAATATTTGGAGTGAATCATATAGCTACCCATCTCTTTCAAGAATCTATTTTTGCATTTTGCAACCCCATTCTCTGAAGGACTATAAGTGACTATGTGCTGCAAATAAATCCCCTCTATGGTGCAAAACTACTCAAACCTGATGCTGACATACTTCCCTCCATTATCAGTTTGAAGAATCTTGATGGATTTCTCACTCTATTTCTCAACAAGAGCTTTGAAGTCTAGAAAATTTTCAAACACTTTAGACTTTTGTTTGAGAAAATATATCCAAGTGTACCTAGAGAAATCATAAATGAAAGTGAGGATGTACTTGGCCCTTGTGAAAGATGGTTTGGGAAAGGGTCCCAATACATCACTGTGGACTAACTCCAAAGGTTGTGAAGCCCTCGAAGCTTTACCTTTGTCAAATTTTGCTTCGGGATGCTTCCCAAGGGAGCACCCCTCACAAAGTCCTTTTGAGAATTGGACATGAGGCAAGCCAATGACCATGTCATTTTTGCAAAGTTGTTCAAGGTAGCGGTAGGTAAGGTTGCCAAACCACTCATGCCACAATTTGTTAAGTTCATCTGAATGAGTTAGCAATGCTGTTGGAGAAGAATTTGGTGCAAAATGTGAGAAGGTGTATAACCTTGCTTGGTGATCTGCCCTACCCACTGCCACTGTAGTATCACTATGCAACTCCCTGATAACCACTGAATCTGGTGAAAACTCAACTCTCATGCCCTGACCAATGTGAGTGATTTGATACACTGATAGGAGATTGGTTAAAAGATAAGGAACACTTAGAACATTATTGAATGTTCCTCCTTCCATTTCAACTGACCCTCTCCCTGCAACAGAAACTAATGTGTCATCACCCAAACTAATTGAAGTCATGCTACAAGGCTTTAAAGATGAAAACTCAGCTAGGGAGGAGCCCATGTGGTGAGAATCACCCGAGTCAATGACCCATGAAGATGTAGAAGCTACTATAGCTATAAGGGCCTTGCCCTTTTCTTTCTCCTTACCCTTGCCTTTTGCCTTAGTAGAATCTTGGGTAGATGAATTCTGCTTGATGGACTCAGGAACACCTCTGTTGTGCTTTTCTAGAAGATGAGTTAGGTGATCTATTTGTTTCTTCATGCATTTGTGTTCATCATGCCCTGTCTTTTTAAAATAGGCACACTTAACCTTCTCCTTATTAGGTTTAGTATTGGAAGAGGAAGACTCAATGTTATTTTTAGCAAGATTGTTGTTTTCTTTCTTCTTTTCTTGGTCCTTGTTCTTTTTCTTCTTCTCCTTTGTTGAAGCCTTATCCTTACCATGTCCAGCTATCAAAGCTTGGGGTTGAGTAGAATTCATTGTGCCCATTTGAATTAGCTTATCTTGCTCCCTAGTCAAGTCAGCAATGAATGAATCCAAAAAAGGCATTTTCCATGTAGTGCCAAGGGCACTTTTTGTGGCATGGAAAGTGGAGACAAAAACTGAATAGCTTGGACCTAACTTTGTGAGAATAGAAAAGATGAGTTGATCATCTTTATTCTTTATCTCACATTCTTTCAATTGCAATCTAAGGGCCTTAAACTTAGTGAAGAAGTCCTGTAGGAAGTTGCTAGGACCTAGACTTATGAGTTCATTTTTGAGCTCATGACCTCTCATCTCATCAAGCTTCCCAAATAAGGTTTCTAGGGTGTCCCATATGTCTTTGGGAGTCTTGGAGGTTTCTAAATGAAAGAGAAGTTCTGGAGACATGGACAAGCTCAATAATCCATAGGCTTCATCACTACGATTGTACCACTTGACCTTTTCAACATCAATGTTGGGTTCAACTTCAGTACCCATGGTGATCATATACAACCTTTTTCTTCTAAGAATGATTGACATTTTAACCTTCCATTCATGATAGTTGAAGGGTATTAAGGGTTTAAGTTGAAAATAATCTATTTTAAGCTAAATTTAGGTGAAGTTGTGTTGATTGCAAGTTGTGAAATTATGCAGAAAGGAGAATGAAAGCAAATATTGCAAGTGCTAAAAAATAATCACACCCCCCCTGAAATGTTTATCCCCCCCAAATATACAAGTACACGCTCAAAAGACGTCGGGCTCAGTCGAGAATGCATCTTAGAAAAATCAGTGCAAGACTTTAAGCAAACATGATGTCGGACTCAGTCGAAAATGCATCCTGGGAGACTCAAATTTTAGGCACTTTATAAACTAGTGCATTTTTAACAAATAACAAGCATACACTGTGGATAATTGAAATACAAACACTTTTGCAAAAAATGGCACCCAAATCTGAGCTACCATTTGCAAGATATTAAAGATTCAATTTCTCGTAAACTAGTGTTTTTGAAAAAAAATAGCACTAAAACATTAAAAAAATCTCTATTTTGAGAGAGAAAGTGGCCTTCCATCCACTCGTTGGACTTGGCATGGAGCGAGGAATCCAAAGGAGGTCTTTGTGAGGGGGAATTGGCCTCTTACCAACCCGGGCCTCACCCTTCGTCTTCGACAGGTGAAGATACAAGTTTAAATTTAAACCCCCAAATTATCAAAACTTACAAATTGTCTAAAATACTCAATACTCAGTCAAATTGACTAATTTTTTTTTTTGGACATGTCAATTTTAACTGAAAAAATAAAGTAAAAGACAATTTAATGGATTGCCAAGTGTTTAAGGGCCCACATGGGACGCCAAACAAGGAAAAAAGTGTGCCATATAAAAAAAAGCAGTTTTAAATTAGTTGGGCAAAAGAATGCAAAGACACTAAATTTGCAGACCTCAAAGATCTCAATGCAGAGTAGCAAGTTTCAACACAACAGAGAAGAGACAAATCAAATGCAGGAAAAAGATGCCAAGTGCAGGAAAAGGACGCCATGTTGCTCAAATGAGCAGATCCAACACCAAGTGCAGCTGGCAGATCTTAGTTATCTCAAAATCCAATGTCGAGTAGTTCAAGTTGGAGAAAATATGAAGCAAACCTGAGTCTGCCTACATTAATCCAATGCTCCTTTATATTCTATAGATTGAAAATAAAAAAAGAGCAGCAAAACTCAATGCATTAAGTCAGAAAGTGACGCCAAGCATTGATTTTTCCACAAATTGCCTTGCTAGAGTTCACAATGCCACAACAGATCTATACAAGATGTCTCGACAAATTTCAACACAGATATCTAAAGGGTAGATCTGAATGAAACTCAACAGAAGTAATTTTTTTTAAAGATTTCCGTATGGATTTGCATGAGTTTTCAAGAAACTCTACCAAAACTCTCAAATGCAACTGAGTTAAAAAAACTACTAAGCAAAGTAAGAATTTTAGAATAAACTAATAGCATAACCAGACACACGATTACCGGGGTGGCTCTAATACCATATCGGAGTTATCTCAGAATCCGGATAATGCAAATGCAATGGAGACGTGATCACATGAGATGAAGCTAGTGCACATCACATATATGCTAAAGCAATTTGAAATTATACAAGGAGATAAATTGCACAAGACAAATAGGACAAAACCCATTATTTGATTAACATAAGATATCCAAAGTGAAGAATACATATAGGAGAGCACGTAAGTAACTCCTCCACAAAATGTGGTTAAAGCACCCTAAGAATAGACTATAATTCCTCTATGAAAGGTGGTGACAAGGTGCTAAGAATAGAGAAGTAACTCCCATACCCAAAATAGTCAGTCAAGGGAGTTATTTATGACATTCTTATGACACCTATGACACATCTATGACACACATCTCCACATAAGTTAGCCTATCCCACGAATGTAGGAAAACTCCATGTATGCACAAATATATAATTTCCCTAGTTAAATAATAGGGAAAAATAAAAACCTACACTAATATGCCCATGCATGTTTCAATGAGTGAAATAACTCTTGCCCATGTTCTTGGAAAACATTTGCTTCTTATTTTCCTTCTTCTCATACTGATTTAGAGAGTGGTCTTTACAACTTTCATCCTTATTTCATTTTATACCTTGATCTCTTCTTTGGTTTGGAGAGTGGTGTAAATGATTTTCCTTCTTTTTGAAATACTTTGGATTTTTAGTGATAAAAGTCTTATTGCAACATATGTCTATAAAATGGTTCTTTATTAAACAAAATGAACATGGATAGTTATTTTAAAATTCTTGTGATATATGGCATTTATTTATATAAAGCATACAGGGGAATATTCATCTCTTGCATACCTTCTTGGGATGCCCTTATACATTTTACTTGTGCAAGTTTGATGAAACGGTTATGTTCTACTTCCTCTTTTGGGATGTTCTCTCTTTGGAGATGTTTTTCATTCTTTTTTATGCTTACGTCTTTATTGAAATCTTATCCTCTTCTTGGAGTCAACTTTCATTCACACATGTAAGCATGAAGTGATGTTGTGTTATCTCCATCTTCGTAAAGTTGTTGCCCTTATATTAGAGACTCTTATTTGGCCCTTTGACTCTTAGAGACTCTTATTATATAAACCTATCCATTGTTTAGAAACTCTAATCCCTCATTAAATTTGACAAAAATAATGATGAATTTACCTTATAATTATGTTTTTACTGAGCTAGTGACTTGGACTCTTTGTCTTTGTAAGGTTGTCAAGATTAAACCATTTTGGAGCATTATCTAACTTATTATTTACCACCAATATAACCAAACCCTACATATTGATCCATTTCTTCAACCTTTATAGGATTTGTCATTCCTTTCCCATTCTTGTCAAGTCATTTTCCATCATAACCCATCTTGAATAACTTAGATCCAATTCCTTTTGTATGCTTTTAAAAACTATCAAATGACTCATTAAAATATTTATTTAATGAAAATGCATATGGTGTGGTGATTACCAAGCATACATTAGTCATGGTTTGTGCATCATTGGTAGAGGTTGGTCTCCATTACATGGTAGACTCTAGTTAAATATTAGAAAAAAAACTCTAGTTAAATAGTAATATCTTAAGAATAAATGAAAACTCAAAATGCTAGTGCCAATTGTGTCACTATAGATATGATACAAAAGAAGTAATGAATTATTCTCAAAATTATAATTTTTTTCACTATTCATAAAACACCCACTAGAGTAGGAAAATATTATATAGAATTGAGTGACATTTTAGCCAATAAAAGGTTATATTGAAATCATTTATAGGTTTTCACTTCCCTATAGATAAGCATCTATAAAATTTGATAATAAAATAATATTACAATCCAAGGATATCCATCATCCTAAAATTATACATCAGCTAGTATAGTTGCTTCACTACAACCATCTGATAAATGTGATCTCTCAACCTTTTTGATGAGCAGTCCCTATTGTGTGGATACTTATCATCCTAATCCTCACTTAACATATGATTTTGAGAAGAAGTTTTCTACTTCAATTTTTTTTCATTGTAATTATATCATCATAATACATATAATCCTCCCATTTATAATCCTTTTACAATATTTCCATCATCATAATGTGCTTTGTTATCATTCAAAAGCCTAACTATGATCTCATACTTCTTAAGACCATTTGTCCCATTTTGATAATGGTCTAGTTATGCCTATGGGACCTCCCATTGTACCTTGGAACACATACATGGAACCTCTGAGATGAATTTTTAGCACATTATACAATAATCAATCTTGTAATGCAATATTTTTGTAAGGAAGAGACAAGTTCTTGTCCTCCAATTGACATTTTCACCTATGAAACCTTCACATGAAAATACATTGCTTCAAACACATATGGATAGGAAAATTCCATATGATTAAAATACCATGATTTTAATTTCCTCTCACTAAATTTAATTCCAAAATATTAGATCAAAAATAAATTTTAGTACTCGAAATAATTCTTGTATAATTTATGCCCCTTTTTCACTTGCTAGGAAAACCCAGATTTTGATAATTTTCATGGAAAATAATAAATAATAAAACCCAAAACCTATGACACATTAATTATATTAAAATATATCCAAAAATATTATAAATTAATAAAATAAACTCTCACAATAGTTTGGGACTAAAATACAAAGTTTGGGCAAAAACCCTTGTTAGTTCCACACACATGCACCACAAAGACTACCTAGGACACATCATAATTTTACCATACTAATAAGATGATTATATATCGCAAGTAAAATATTAATAACCTTAATTCACACTCTAAATACACCTAATATATGCTTTACTAAATTGACAACTCTAAAACCAACACCTGCAACTTTACTCACAACAATAGCCTACATATAATACTATTGAAATCTCTAACCTTCTACACAATGGTAGTATCTAAATGAAGATACTTAATGATTTAAGGGATCCCATCCTCAAATCACCTATATCTCATGGATATCCCATTCACAAGTCTTCAAATCTTAAAACAACACACAAACACATATCTCTGTGAGAAAAATCCAAAGTTAGGCTATTCCTAGCCCAGAAGGAAATCCTAGACATAGAAATACACATGACATCAAAAAAATTTGGCACCAATATCCTAACCTCTTTGATTTGAGAAGATGACATGAGTTAGAAAAGAAAACTAATTCTATGGTTATCCTCTTTCCCATAAAACATTTAGATCCTACCTCTTTCTCCTTTGTTTTCATTTTTTAAACTTTCCCAGATTTGACCCATTTATCTTGAGAATAAGAAAGCAAGAGAAAATTAACAAATTTTTGTAGAAGCTCATCATTATTTTCTCCTAAAAATTGATGTCCCAATTGGTAAGTTTCCTTGTAGACATTTAACTTTCCAATTTCCATTAATATTAAAATATATTTAATAATTATTTGGCCCCATTTAAACAACTTGAGAATATAAAATAATCGTGGGTCCAAAATATTAAATATGAATAAAATATTTTTCCCAACTTGTTCCTTATTTCATGGAAAATATTTGAATGAAAAATTTTCCCACAAAATTAAATTAATCAAAAATGGGACATGACAAGTCCACCCTTCCCAAAATTGCTTGTCCTCAAGCAATTGCAACCCAAGCTATTCAAGAATCACCATGCCAATGTAATTATTCATACCATAATGTCCACAAAGTCTAAATTTTGTACCTATGAGGTGTTGCATCTCTTTCTAAAGGATACCATGTAAACCTAAAGACTCATATTCATTTATGGCAATTGCATTTGCCAAATAGAATTATCCATGTAATATGAGATCTTGGATATATAATTCTTTGGTGTATTTTTTCCAATACTCCCGCAAAGATTTGGTAAACTTACCAAATGTAGTTTTTCCCATCTTCTCTCCTAATAGTATAGAAAATGATTGAGTAGTGAACTTGAGTTGAGTGATACTAATGTAACAATAACCAATGTATAACAAATTTATCTATGATATCAATTGGTGTGTAATATGTCTCCCCTTATTTTGAATCAGTATCCTTTCTCCCATAACTTGTTTTTTCAGTTGTGTATGTGCACTAGTGTATATGAAAAGTCAATCTTGGAACTCTTGAAACTCATCCAAATTATATAAATCTCAGCTTGAGAGATGGTACCTTTAGCTTCATTGGTTGATCTATAACAACAAAATCTCTTTGAAATGTGGAGATACACCCTATTGAAAACAACACTAATTGTTCCATACCCTGTCTCAATTTGAAGGGTATTAAATGCAACTTTAGGATCTGATTATAAAAATAATGGTACAATTGAATAACAACAATAATCATCATATAAAAACAAAAAATACTCTATCCAAATCTATATCTCAAAATTTCAAGCAACAACTCATTCTGATGAGAGACTATGCACTCTCTGAGTCCATCCACTAGCACATACTGATCATCCAACTAAATATCCAAAATGTTGATGGTAAAAGTAACTATAACATGGTTTATTATGGTTGAATACATCCAATCTCTATGAGTGACAAGAATATACCATTAAGTAATCATTCTAAAAAAGTCATCTGCAATCATATTGCCAATTATCCATTTATGTGGCTCATCACTCCAATCATATTGAACCCAAAAGGACTTTCATCCAATGTAATTTAAATCCGTCACATGTTTACCATAAACTATATGATGTCTAAATTATTTCAAATCATAAATGATATAAAATATCTCATTGTACCTAGAGAATCTCTCTTCTAAATCTTTGAACTTTATGCTATCATTTTTTATAGGTCTCCACCTTTGCATTGTAACCACAATAACTCCCTTCCCTAAAGCATCACACCTTATAGAAAATGATAATTACATGACATGAGCTGACTACATTAACAAAACCATTCCATGCTTCTTGTGTTTTGACCTTCTGTATGCCTTGAATACTCATGATTTTACCCAAGTAAGTGATAATAATCTCCCATGTAGATACCCTAAAAAATAGATCATGTTGATGAATTTCACCTATAACTATTTAAAAATGTTCCCAACTATATACCCAAGTCTTTTTGAGACAAAAAATGTTATCAACATAGACCAATTCAAAATCTATTACCTGATTTACCCTCAATTGGGAATCCAAACTATGAGACAAGACCTTGAATTCAGTATGTTCAATAAAGCATTTGAATGTAGTTTTGCACACAATCCCCTTGAATATAGATATGTGAGGGAAACTTGTAGCCAAATCAGTCCTTAATAAATATGGGGCAAAATTTGTATGTTCACAACCAATTTTAAATTCTATGGCACTTTAGAATCTCCATTCTAATAATGATCCTAGGAATATTTTTCTAAACACCATTCTTTGTTGATTTAGAAACAATTAAATAATAGAATAAAGACTATGTTTCTCACTGGAGAATAAAATAGTTTTCATGCACTTAATCAGCAAACAACTTGATACCCACAAGAATTATTCCTTGTAAGGAATCATCTTTTATGAGACTACTCCCAATGTTCCTTCATAGACACCTCTAAACACTACATTTTCTCCTTCATATGTAAACTCAACTTCTTTAGATTTTTGGATCTGTAAAACCCATCATTAGAATGCAACCCTTCTACATCCATAACCATGTCAATTTTACCCAACCCATCAAGAATTTCAGGCTTCAAGTGTTTTTGAATGTCTTCCCTCTATAGTTCATTGGATAAAGAACCAGGGTATCATACCCTTATGCATAAATTTTTTTGAACTTTAATAAAATGATCTATCATTTCTGCATTCCCTTTGAATAGAATATCACCTGGGTCCCATATGCAGAAACAATATTGATTTATATTAATGAACCTACATGCTCTGTGCTAAAAATTATACCCTTGTCCCTATCTTCCTTCTTATAATAATTTCCATGATGACAAAATTTTGGTAGTGACATAGTAGGAAACATTAAATTTAAATGATTTTCATACCTTAGGTTACCACAAATTAGCTCATCTTCCTTTGTTGAGATGTGGATTGAGATACCCTCAACACCTCTATCCTTGCCACAACTAATATCTCCTCTAAATACATATGCAAACACTCTGCCAATTTGAATTTCAATCATTGTCCTACCTTTTGTAAGCTTGGAGGTTAATGCCTGATCCTCTATCTTGAACTCTTCAATATGTATGTTGGATTTGGATAGAACACCTAGATCCCACATTATTGTGCATAGGCCATTATGACATATTTTTTCCTCATGAAATCTAGAATCATGTAAAGATAATGGATCTTTGTTAGAATTAATGCAAAACCTAAAATTTAATTATATGACATACCTCATAGTAAAATCATTATTGCATTCATTCTGAGATATTTTTTGTATCTCCCATTCATTTTCTGACAACACTTCATTAGAGATATTTAGGAGCTTATCACTAAGTATTGTTCTAATAATTTCCACATGATAAATATCATCATTCTTTTCATTATCTCCAATTTGAAAAACATCTTACAGATCTAATTTATCTTCTTCCTTCAGCACATGTTCTGCATCTTTAATATGTAAAGTTGATTTGTTATTGACTATATTGAGAGAAACATTATCCTAACCAGTAAACTCATTAGAAACCACTAAAATATCTTCTTCAGACAAAGAATCTTTACCTTTATCTTGCATTATGGGTTTGTCCATGGTTTGATTATTCTCACCCTCTTGTGGCTCTATTTGTTTTTCTTCCTTTGCCTCATGTTCCTTAACATCTTTAAACTTCTCTTCGTCCTTTTTTCTCCTTATGTAATACCTATCAAAAGATTCTATAGCTTAGAAAGCTTCAAGTTTACCTTCGTACTTATAAAATATTATGATAATATCCTCTTCTATAGGTATAGTTATTCCTATCAATCTTAAATATTTTTGAAATGTTAAAAGGTCCTTAAAACCTTGGTATTCTTCATACCATCTATCACTTTTGGAAGCCACAATTTTATTGCCCCTCTCTCTCATTCCCTTAAATTGAGATTCAAGAAAACCTCCCATGATTCACTCTATATGAAATCACTTAAAAAATAACATGCAATGTCTAATACCACACATGAAACTATTGATAATTGACATGCGACTATTAAAACTGACAAGTGTTGATCACTAACATGCAACCTAAAAACTTGAACAATCAAAAAATATCTATCTTCCTCAATAGGCTGGAAATATCTCTAATATGATACCAATTTAATGTCCTCTCACTAAATTTAATTCCAAAATATCATATCTAAAATAAATTTTAGTACTGGGAACAATTCTTGTATAATTTATGCCCCTTTTTCACTTGTTAAGAAAACCTAGATTTTAACAATTTTCATAGAAAATCATAAATACTCGAACCCAAAACATATGAAACCTTAATCATATTAAAATATGACCAAAAAAATTATAAATTACTAAAATAAACTCCCAAAACATTTCATAGCTGAAATACAAATTTTGGGCGAAAATTCTTGCTAGTTCCACACACATGCACCACAAAGACTACCCAAAACATAACATAATTTTACCATACTAATAAGCTGATTACATATCATAATAAAAATATGAATATGATAAACTAATAATCTAAATACACTTGATATATGTTTTATTAAACTCATAAATCTAAAACCAAGACCTACAACTCTACTCATAATGATAGCCTGCATACAATACTGCTGAAATATCCAACCTTCTGCACAATAGTAGCCTCTGAGTACTCTATTATTCAAAGGATCCCATCCTAAAATCACCTAGAGCTCATGGAAATCCCATTAACATGTCTCTAAATATAAAAATAACACACAATCATGCAACTCTATGAGAAAAATCGAAATCTAGGCAATTCCTAGCCCAAAAGAAAATCTTGGCATAGAAATACACATGACATCCCAAAGTTTTGGTGCTAAAATACCAATATCCTTGATCTGAGAAGACAACATGAGTTATAAAAGGAAATTAACTCTATATTTATCCTCTTTCCCATAAATTGATAAGTTTCCTTGTAGAAATTCAACTTGCCAATTTCCATTAATATTAAAATACATTTAATATTTGTTTGACCCCATTTAAACAACTTGAGAATATAAAATAACCTTGGGTCCAAAATATTAAATATTAATAAATTATTTTTCCCAACTTGTTCCTTATCCCATGGAAAATTTTCCTAAAAAATTAAATTAATTAAAAATGGGACATGACAATGACCTCCAAATCCACCTAGATGTTTGTTTTCATAATTGTTCAGGGGCTTGGAGACACTGACAACAAATGTTGTCAAAGTTGAAGTGGTAGTTTGATATCTCTACCTCTAATGTTTTGTGGTTGGAAATTGGACATTCCAACATGTCCATGGTGGTAGATAATGTCTAGGACCAGGTTCTTGGCCTTCAATCACACCCATTCAATAGATTAAGTACCCATTTCAGCCTCAAGAACACCCTTCCCAATACAAGAAAATTATAGTTATTAGTGTAACTTCAAACACGTGTAAAATAAAAACTATAAGTCATTTACATGAACCAAAATAATACTCATATACATGTCTAATCCCTATAATTTCAACCCATATCATGTTTATGGAACATTTGAGATGAATATGTGGCACATGTTGTAGTAATTAGTCATGAAATATAACTTTTTGTAGTAAAGAGATAAGTTCTTGTCCTCCAACTAACATTTCTACCTTTGGGGCCTCCATATTCAAATCCATCACTTCAAACATGTTTGGATATTAAAATGACATGTGATTTTAAGACCAAGACCTCCAAATCTATCTAGATGCATATTTTAATAACTAGTTAGGAGCTTGGAAACACTGACAACAAATATTGTCAAAGTTGAAGTGGTAGTTTGATGAAGTGGCAGTTCAAGATCTCCATCTCTAGTGCTTTATGACTATAAAATGGCACTACCAACACCTCTGGGGTGAAAGATAATGTCTAGTAATAGGTTCTTTGCCTATTATCATTCTTGGTCAAGAGAAAAAGTACTCATTTTGGCCTCAATAATGCCCTTCCCAATAGGAGAAAATTATAGTTTTAAGGGTAACTTTAGACACACATAAAGTGGAAAAAATAATTCACTTTCAAAAAATAAAAAGAACCCTCATGTGCATGTTGAATCCCTCTAATTTCAACCTATATCATGTTGATGAAACATTGGATATGAATCTGTGGCACATCCTATGGTAATCAATCTTGAAATGCAACTTTTTTTTGCAGTGAAGAGATAAGTCCTTGTCCTCCAACTGACATTTTCACCTATGGAACCTCCACATGAAAATACATTACTTTGAATAAATATGTATAGGAAAATTAAACATGATACAAATACCACAACCTATAAATCCACCTGGATCCATGTTTTCACAAATTTTTAAGAGCTTGAAAACATTGACAATAAATGTTGTCAAAGTTGAAGCAATAGTTTGAGATATCCACCTCTGGTGCTTCATGGCTAGAAAATGGCACTACCAACACATTTGAGGTGGTGAATAACATCCAATTTCAGTTTGTTGGCCTTTGATCATGCCCAATCAAGAGATGGAGTACCCATTTTGTGCTCAATAATTCCCTTTCTTAAATAACAAAGTACTTTTATTAAGCTTCTCTTAGCTTTAAGAATATGAAACTCCTTATTACAGTTCCAACCACATGAAGGTAGAAGCTTATTTGGCACCACTAACCTACAAAAAAAATGTTAGTAAGTACTTGAAAATGAAATTTATATGTACTATCTACAAAACTAATAAAATTTAGAAAAATTAAATACATATACATTTGAGAAATCAAGATACATTAGAAGTTCAATCTAATGAACCAATAAGATTTGCTCTAATATTGATAATATTAAGAATAGCTTCATGGTGTAACTCTTGAACTTTTCACATATTCTTGTTTAATGTTCTCCCATAATATTTGACCAATTTAATATTTGTTAGAAGATCAAAATTTGAATAGTACAATATCTTAATATGTGTTTCATAATCTTCAAATAACCATACATCTAAATTTATGCTAGGATATTATCAAAACCAAGTTCTAGTGACTACCACAAACCTAGTGGGATAGTCAATGTTTCCCCATCTATGACTAGGAAGTCAATTTATTTTTTTCATCTACACACTGATATAATTAGTTATATGTTCCCTCTTTGTTATCCTTATCAACAATAATTGTAAATAATGCCATATATCACAAAAAGCAAAATTTAATGACGATGCTAAGATAGATAGTGAGAATAAATAGTATATAATGATTAATCTTCTATATGGTTTCACTAGATCAAATACATGGTCAAAGTCATGTGATGACATCATATATGTAACTTATAATATTGGTAGAAATTGATATGTGTCGATTGGAATTATAGGTCTAAAACTTCATTCATACACCCACTCTTGTGACTCATACTCATTCCAAACATAGTCTATGCATGTAAAATATAAACATGCCAAGTGTCTTGTATGAATATTCCAAGAACCTGAATTTGAGATATGAAATGAGTGGAGTTGACTTGATCCCATTATGGTCACACAATCCTCATAATTTGCCAATTATTTTTCATCTATCAAATAAAAATATATACGAACACTAAAATTTTATTGAGTACCATAGACCATTTTCACATTAAACCATTCAATAATGGTTTTTCCATCATTCAAAACATCTTAAAACTTTAACTCCTCTCTTGTAATAGATATTTTTACATGTGATCCAACAGCATTATGCTCCCCTTTTTCATGTCTAACCTTAATGAAACTCTGAATATGTTCTATGCTAGTGGTAATGTGGATCCTTCTCAACCAGTAAAACATCTATGCATTCTTGAATTTTGATGTGAAATTATCTGACCACATGTAATGTTGATTGAAAGTAATGTTCCTCTTAGTCGAATTTCAATAAAACATCTTAAAGCAACCTTGCACGTACTCTATACAATGTGATTGATCATCATTGACATATTAATGGTAATCCCTTAATATTTTTTCATCTTGATTTATACTATCAGGTGGATGAATGAATGATATACACATGACTATAATAACCTATACTGAGTTATAATACTATGACTGAATTTTCATTTATGGTTTGAATGTGTAATTCTCAACAAATTCAACTAATGAAACAATATAACAAAGTGGGAATGTTTCCTTTCTTAACTTTGAATTTTTATCCAACCATATAGCCCTATGTGTGTGACATGCATGCTCATAAATAATTTCTTCATTGAATTTAACCATAAAATCTAAAACAAGTATTTGTTTTATAATAAGCTCACACCTTTATATTCTTTGCCATATTTTACTTGATATGTCACACATTTATATTTGCTCAAACCAACTAATTATTGTCTAATTTCATTTGTACTCTCTTCATGGATACAATTTTTTAATTTTGGAAACCCACCACACATGTTGCTCCATCCAAACATGCTTTGTTATAAAAAAAGTATCCATCTATTATTTCATAGAAAATAGTTAGAATAAATTCTCTTACTAATTTTGGTAGAACTTCCATGCTACACTCCTAAAAAATGTGGTTAGTATGTAAACTACAACATATGGGGCAAAAAACATCATAATGCATTAAAAATTCAACATGTTTTCTACAACAAGAAGTGGTGTATGCGTGATTTATTTTTACATAAAAGGGTTTGGTCATCTCAAAATAAATTTAACTAATGGAAATTTAAGGATATTTTTATAAAAAAATAGAGTACAATTGTGTTTGGGTCATATAAAAGAAATGTTTCAGATGTGGTTCATGGTTTCAAGAACCAAATCTTCTTTTGACTACAAATCTTGTATTAGGTGAAACTCTTGTATTGTCTTTCAAAAATTATGCAAGTAAATCTTTGAGATCATCAGCTATAACCTTGTCCTTTCATAGAAGTCTACTAGAGAATGACAAAAGCTCATCGATATTGACATCATTAAGTATCTTATGTATACCAATTACTATCATTGTTATTTTATTTATTTATGTTCAATGCTCAGATAGTTTTTGAAATCAAGTGTTTTCTCCCTATTTTACCACTTATTGCACAAGTTGTAATTATGCTTCAGACAACATTACAATATTTGTTACATGTTTTCATGCCTATAGTATGATATGCATCATGTATATTTTCAATAATTTCTTTGTTTTAACCATCCATATTAGATGTTCTTAGACCTCGAGTGTACATTATAGGTCTCATCTTAATCAATTTCATCAATGAAACAAACAATTGACATTTTTGACTATCAAAGTCTTATTAAGCATTAGTTTCAAAAAAAATCAACTTCAATTAAGTACTTACATTTTCTACATAAAATCCTTGGAGGTATACTGATGATGGAATTTTTTGAGATGGTGTTTCCATATCCTTATATTCACTATTAGTTTCTTCATTGTTACTTTCATTATTTTTTGTTTCCATGGGATTTTCTTCATTGTTACTTTAATCATTATGTGTTTTCATATAATTTTCTTCATCATTAGGGGGTAAATCATCATGAGTAGATTCATTATCAATAAAATCAAAATCTTCATACTTTGAATGTGGACTTGTAACATAATTTGGACTTTTAGGTAAACATTCATCATCATTATTCAATTCATCATTATAAATTTCATCATTATCTATGACATTTGGTTCATTAGGCATAATGTCCTTATCTTGAGCAAAATTTTTAAATTCATACATTTTATTTTTCTCTCAAAACTTGTAATTGCTCTAGTGTTTTGTGCTTTAATTTCCTTATCTTCCTTGAATGAGAACCATCACGCATGACTAGAAAAAATTGATATATTTTTATGGTGGGGTCCAAAAAAATTTGATTCCTTTTTATCTTTGATGTGAATGATGCAAAATTATGCAGGGAATGTAAGTGGGGATAGAATTATTAGAAGAGGTTAAAAATAAACATTGGAGGAAGAATTTTCTATTGTGAAATAACAAGTACACATTATGCTTGCATAGTTATATATCATATTACTATGTTATATAAATATTATGTGATGAAATTTGGGTTAATTAATGTCCAAATCACATCCCATACAGTTGATATTAGGTTCAAAACTGGTTTAATTATCCCTAAATAACATCATATACTTATAGTTAGGTTCAAAGAGTTAAGGTTATCCCCAATTACCTCTATGATTACATTTGTGATAAAATTAAGGTATATTGAGCCTTGAATCATATTTTATAGTCATAATTAGGTTGAAGGGGCTCAAATTGGCCAAATTTTCCTTCATGATTAAAAGTGTGGACTATTTTATTTATTTTGGTATGATAGTGGGGTTGATTGACTCCCAAATTACATCCTATATAGTCAAAATTAAGTTCACAAGGTTCAACTTCATGTAACTTGCATCACTAATTGTAATAATAGATTAATTAACTCAATATGTCAAGAAATGTAAGCTAATTTATCCTCAAATCACATACTATAATTTTAGTTAGATTCAATGGGTTTAGATTGGCCCCAATTACTTTTGTATTTACATTTATGATAAAATAATGGTCAATGAAGACATATGTTACATCTTATATAATTTATTAAACCATAATTTAGGTTCATAGGGATTAATTTAGCCCAAATCATGTCTCTAATTGAATCAATTAACTAATTGGATCCATTCATGATGGAATCAAAGCTAATTTATCCCCAAATCACATCTTGTTAATTTGTCCGTTGTATAATAAATATTGCATATTTAAAAAGGGACAATGACACCTTAGTGTTCACAGGTTGTGATTTAAATTATAAAATGACTTCATCAAGCCATTGCATGAGTTCAGCTAAGATGTATACAATGACACACTCAATCACAATGACTTCCTCATAATACGGGTTGTAACTTTAATTACATAACAATTAAATAAATTTCATCAAGCTGCGTATAAATCAAGTTGACTTACAAATACTAATAGATATGGATAATTATAAAGTAGTTGGGTTATGTGATTTTAGTGAGTTGCATAGGCTGGGTTTAGGATAAATAGTGGCTCATTAAATATATATCTAATATTAGTTTTCCAGATAAAATCAACGATGCCACATAAGAATTTAACTATGTAAGGGAGATTTAAAGTGATCCAATAAATAATAACCAATGACACCATTGCTCGAACACATAATCAATGTTTTTATATATACCATTTCTCTTATATTGCTATAAATCTCTCACTGTGATTTATTGGATCTAATGTGTATCAATGGCAAGGTACTTTGGCCCATGAGTTCACTACAGTATCTAATGTATATATGAAAGTATCTATAAAAAGTACATTGAATTGGCTATAGTATGATGATCTAAAATATATGAAAACATTAGATAAATAATACTATCAATCTCTCACAATTCTAAAAATGACAGCATCATCATAATATTATACAAGCAATGTAATATTGATGCCATCAACATGCTAAAGTATAAATACTTAATAAGACATACATGTAACGTTAATAAATAACAACTCAATTTTTCATCATCACCCTATGATTTAAGTATACCTCTTGATGCCTGGAAGATGAATTCAGTGACCTTATAAGGATATGCAATGATTTCCTACAGAATAAGGACTCAGATTTGACTTGTTATTTTATTATAGGTTGGCAACAGTGGCATTTTACCAAATATTTATGTTAACAATTTCAACATCATCAAGAGCAAATAATGACTCAAATGTTCTAGCAGGGATGCTACACTAAGAATTAAAATTAGCCAAATTATAATAAAGGCAAACACAATTCACCACAATTTGCTATACACAAAATAACTAACTGTTATCCCATATGAACTAATATTTTCAATCTATTGAATGGATTTGTTCAATGAGTGGGATTTGTTTAATGAGTGGTCTCTATGTTTCTCAAACATTTACAGTGGATTAAATTTCACAATTAAATATGCATACCAAACCTTTAAAACATACAGACATTCCCTGAATGGTCTTAACCCAATTTTTTTTCCATAACCATACATTAGAATTTAAAAACATCGCCTACATGTCAGTTGGAATAGAAAATCTTATTTTGTAATTCTCCTTAAGCTTTTCTTTTTCTCAACCTAAAAAATATATGATATCTCCATTTTAGAAATCTCTTCCTTGATAAAATAGGCGTAGTCCTTTCTAAGATTTAGATTTTTGTTTTTCTCTCTTTTTTATTCTTGTTTTTGTTATTTTTCTATTATATTTAATTCTTTTTTATTTTATAATTTTAGTCTTTAAATTCCCTTTTATTTATTTTTATTGCTTTTTCTTGTTTTTTTTCCTTTTTCAAGGTAATTTTTATTTTTTATTTATTTTAACACTAAATGTCAAAATTCAATGATTTTATTAAATCAATTAACATCCAAAAATATTATGACATTTTAAATGATAATTTCATATTTACTAATAATCCAAATTCTTAAATCTACTTTTTTAACTAATATTTCCACTAGTTTAAATGATAAAACGTACCAATTCGTTAAGTTATTTAACTATACTAACAAACTCATTTAAATTAACTTTTCAATGCCATTAGAAATAAACACACCATACACAAATCATTTTTAATACATTATAACATGTGCTAACTATTGTGGTGTGTGTAGGGTTCTCATTAGATCTCTATCGACTTTCAACATCTCCATCTACGTCACCCTCTTTGATGATACTCTCACTCTGGTACGTTCTGAAAGATAAGTTCTCCTACATTAACTTGACAACACGCTGGTAGTTAGATCATATCAACATGATAAATATATAGCATAAAATATAATTGAAATAACACATCTATATGCTCAAAATGTAAACATGTACACTCTAGATAACTCATAATAAAGAATTCATGTACCATCATGTATCTAAGTAACATTATACCATCCCATAATAGCATATATCTCAAGCTTAGTCATAAATATAACCAATATCAAATGTGTCCACTATATATCCATGAATAGTTAAATAGGTTTGCTTAGCATGGAATCTAGATGTAAAACACACACACACACACACACACACATGTTCACATGTTGTGGTGATCATATTTCTACGTACAAATTGGCTAACATTATTATTTTAAAATTAATTTTATGGTTGTGTGGTCATATTTTAATATGATCATTTTTAATATTTCCTTCATGTAATTATTAAGACTAAATTACAATTCTTCAATATATGTTGAAATTAAAATTATATGGAATAAAATAGTGCAATATTTGAGAGAGTCATATATTAATGTGAAGTGCCTCTCATATTGGGATACACCATTTGATAATTTTATTTGTGATCTTTAATTGGAATGGGGTACTATGCTTGGATACTTTTGGATAATCTTATCATCCTTATTAGCTTTGTTTATGACATTTCATGACATTTCACTAATCTAATGTGGATACCCTTGCTACATTGATTTGATATCATTTGGAACCTATTATTCATATTTTGTATTTATTAAAATTATTAATATCATTGAGGCCTTAGAATATTTTGGTGGTTATAGCTCTTTTTTTTTTGCTTCCTCAAATTTGTTCTCTCCCTATCCATTGCACTTAGCTTGGACATTTATTCTCTTCTCATCATATGTCAACATGAGAATGTTAAAAAGGATACAACCTCTTTGATGAAATGTGTTTCTCTAAATTTTGATTCTCAAATAGATTATACAGTTGATCTATATTCACCCTTTAAGAATGAAATTTCTCATTATCTTATCATGCAAATAGGTTTAATTCCATTATTTATTATTTTAACAAATGGAACATAAATAAATTTGAGGTGATTCTTAAATATACATGTCAATCAACATCTTAGCTTTGCATTATTCTATCAATGACACCAATAATGAATTCTTACCTTTACCCACTTGCAATGGTGATGGGGAGTCCTCTATGGGCTATTTCTCCTTGACGACTTATTCCTTAGTATATATTCTTTATTTGCTATCTCTTGACTTGTAGGTGTTGGAACAACTTATTCCTTCCTAACTTTAGACACCTCTTCCTTATTAGAAAGCCCCTTACAATTCTTTGGGTGAAGTTGTGAATGAAATTTCTAAAATTTTACATGCCAATTCCCTATCGGAGTTGTCTCAGAATCAGGATAATTCGAATGCAATGGAGACGTGATCACACGAGATGAAGCTAGTGCACATCACGTAGATGCTAAAGCAATTTGAAATTATATAAGGAGATAAATTGCACAAGACAAATAGGAGAAAACCCAATATTTGATTAACATAAGATGGACAAAGTGAAGAATACATATAGGAGAGCACGTAAGTAACTCCTCCACAAAAGGTGGTCAAAGCACCCCAAGAATAGACTGTAACTCCTCCATGAAAGGTGGTTACAAGGTGATAAGAATAGAGAAGTAACTCCCATACTTGGAATAGCCGGTCAAGGGAGTTACTTATGACACCTATGATACATCTATGACACACATCTCCACATAAGCTAGCCTATCCCACGAATGTAGGAAAAATCCATGTATGCACAAATAATAATTTTCTTAATTAAATAATAGTGAAAAATAAAAACCTACACTAATACCCTCCATAAGCGTAGCTTAGGTGGGCAATGTGGAAATATAAAATGGGTCCCAACAACTAAGCCTGATGAGGTACCCATGTACAAATGCAATCTCCCTTAAGATAGAGAAAAGGAGAAAACTTGTAGGAAAAAACTCCCCCCCAAAAGAGAGACATAAAAGAAATGAAGAGGCTAGAAGGCCCCCCCTGAAGATGATGTTGCTGCAGATGTAGACCACACCCTAAGAAGATCTCGTTAATGAATGAACTTGCTCTCAGTGAAAGGTTTGGTGAAGATGTCTGCAACCTGCTCCAAAGATTGGCAAAAGATTAAGTCAATGACCTAACTATGAATAAGCTCCCAAATGAAATGCATGTGAATCTCTATGTGTTTGGTCTGCTAGTGCTGAACCAGATTCCTTCAAAAAAATTGAATGGTACTCTGGTTGTCACAATAAATGATGGTGGGCTGCTTGATAGGAATGCCAAACTTAGAAAGAATCCCCTAAAGCCAAGTAGCCTCATTAGCTGCATTAACAACTCCCCTGTACTCTACCTCTGTAGATGATATATCGATAGCATTTTGCTTGTTGCTAGACCAACTAATAGGACCAAAACCAAGAGAGAAACTATAACTAGAAGTGGACTTGCAAGTTTATGTATCACCAGCCCAATCTAAATCTATATATCCAACCAAGTAAACCTCTATGCCAAATCTGTAATGAATCCCATATCCATGTGAACCATGTATGTAATGCAAAATCCTCTTAACTGCTTTCCAATGCAACTCATGAGGTTCTTGCATAAATTTGGAGACAAGTCCCACTGTATATGATATGTTGGGCCTAGTGTGAGTCAAGTAGATGAGACTACCAACAAGTTTTCGATACCAAGTGGCATCAACCAATGGTGAAGAACAATCAGCCTCAAGCTTGACTCCTTATAGAAAGGGAGTCAGAGATGGCTTGCAATCATCCATGTGAAACTGAGCCAATAAGTCAAGAGCATACCTAGGCTATGTAAGAGAAATCCCTGAATCAAACAGTGAGATCTCAATGCTAAGGAAGTATTGCAACAAACCCAAGTCTGTCATGTCAAATATATCTTGGATAGATGCCTTCATTGCTGCAATAGCTGATGAAGAACTCCTTGTGATCAAAAGGTCATCAACATAAAGAACCAAAATCAAGAGCGAGTCATCCTACCACAAAAAGTAGACATTAGGATCAGAATGGCACCTAGTGAAACCCGTTGTGAGAAGGAAGGAATCCATCTTGGCATACCATGCCTGAGGGGCTTGTTTGAGGCCATAGATAGATTTCCTAAGTCTACATACTAAGGAAGAATCCTGAACAAATCCTGGGGACTGCTCCATGTAGGTCTCCTCCTCTAGGTCTCTGTGAAGAAAGGCACTCCTCAGATCCATCTGGTGCACATCCCAACCATGTGCTGCAAAAATAGCTAAGGTGAGTCAGATAAAAGTCATCTTTGCAATGGGTGCAAAGGTCTCTGAGTAGTCAATGACTACCACCTGTGAAAAACTCTTGGCAACCAATCACACCTTATACTTATCAACCGACCTATCTGCTGCAAACTTGGTCCGATATATCCACCTACATCGAACCATCTTCCTTCCCTTAGGAAATGAAGTCAAATCCCAAGTGTGATTTTTGATTAAGGAAGAATATTCTTCCTCCATAGCACTCTCCCACTTAAGTACCCCTGATGCCTTTCGAAAATTCTGTGGATATGAAACTGAAGCAAAGAAGGCATGTGGATCTCTCTTAAAATCCCGCTAGTGCGTCTATCATCTGTAGGATCTCCTACCCAAGTGCCAGCACTCTCAAGTGTCTATCGGGCCCAAAGTGGCCTGGAAGTGGGCGAGTCAGGTGCTAACTCCTCATTCCTCTAACTGACTAGAGGTGGATGACTCTGCATCACTATCCTCACTGTCTGAACTCGAAGAAGAAGAAGATGTCTCTAGCTCAAGGACCTATTGTGGTTGATCTGAATCTAATGAGGAATCATCATGAAGAAGTAGATCTGATGAGGGAGAAGAAGTGCCAAGTGTTGAGTCTCTAGGACTCTCCTAAAAATGGACACTTCTCTCGATGAACAACTCATGAGTGACTGGATCTACAAGGCGATACCCCTTAATACCATCCAGATATCCTACAAAGATGCAAGGCTTGAACTGACATTCCATAGCTTTGCATTTCTTCTTCGGTATGCAGGCCATAGCTAGGGATATGAAAACCCTAAGGTGCTCATCATCAGGTTTCCTTTTATGCCAAGCTTCAAAGGGTGTTGTCCCTTTTAAAGCTTTATGAGGAACCCTATTTTGAATGTAGCAAGAACAATTGATGGCTTCAGTCCAGTACTGTGGTGTTAAAGATTTGGAGTGAATCATATAGCTACCCATCTTTTTCAAGAATCTATTTTTGCATTTTGCAACCCCATTCTCTGAAGGACTATAAGTGACTATGCACTACAAATCAATCCCCTCTGTGGTGCAAAACTGCTCAAACCTGATGCTGACATACTCCCCTCCATTATCAGTTCGAAGAATCTTGATGGATTTCTCACTCTGTTTCTCAACAAGAGCCTTGAAGTCTAGAAAATTTTCAAAAACTTTAGACTTTTGTTTGAGAAAATATATCCAAGTGTACCTAGAGAAATCATCAATGAATGTGAGGATGTACTTGGCCCTTGTGAAAGATGGTTTGGGAAAGGTTCCCGATACATAACTGTGGACTAACTCCAAAGTTTGTGAAGCCCTCTAAGCTTTTCCTTTGTCAAATTTTGCTTCGGGATGCTTCCCAAGGGAGCACCCCTCGCAAAGTCCTTTTGAGAATTGGACACGAGGCAAGCCAATGACCATGTCATTTTTGCAAAGTTGTTCAAGGTAGCGGTAGTAAAGGTGGCCAAACCGCTCATGCCACAATTTGCTAACTTCATCTGAATGAGCTAGCAATGCTATTGGAGAAGAATCTGGTGAAAAATGTGAGAAGGTGTATAACCTTGCTTGGTGATCTACCCTACCCATTGCCACTATAGTATCACTATGCAACTCCCTAATAGCCACTGAATCTGGTGAAAACTCAACTCTCATGCCCCGACCAATGTGAGTGATTTGGTACACTGATAGGAGATTGGTTGAAAGATAAGGAACACTCAGAACATTATTGAATGTTCCTCCTTCTATTTCAATTGACCCTCTCCCTGTAACAAAAATTGATGTGTCATCACCCAAACTAATTGAAGTCATGCTACAAGGCTCTAAAGATGAAAACTCAGCTAGGGAGGAGCCCATGTGGTGAGAATCACTCGAGTCAATGACCCATGAAGATGTAGAATCTATTGTAGCTACAAGGGCCTTGCCCTTTTCTTTCTCCTTACCCTTGCCTTTTGCCTTAGTAGAATCTTGGGTAGATGAATTCTGCTTGATGGAATCAGGAACACCTCTATTGTGCTTTTCTAGAAGATGAGTTAGGTGATCTATTTATTTCTTCATGCATTTGTGTTCATCATGCCCTGTCTTTTTACAATAGGCACACTTAACCTTCTCCTTCTTAGGTTTAGTATTGGATGAGGAAGACTCAGTGTTGTTTTTGGTAAGATTATTATTTTCTTTCTTCTCCTTTGTTGAAGTCTTATCCTTACCATTTCCAACTATAAAAGCTTGGGGTTCAGTAGAATTCATTGTGCCCATTTGAATTAGATTTTATTGCTCCCTACTCAAGTCGGCAATGAATGAATGTAAAGAAGGCATTTTCCATGTAGTGCCAAGGGCACTTTTTATGGCATGGAAAGTGGAGACATAAACTGAATAACTTGGACCTAACTTTGTGAGAATAGAAAGGATGAGTTGATCATCTTTTTTCTCTATCCTGCATTCTTTCCATTTCAATCTAAGGGCCTTAAAATTAGTGAAGAAGTCCTGTAGGGTGTCCAAATTGCTAAGACTTAGACTTATGAGTTCGTTTTCGAGCTCATGACCTCTCATCTCATCAAGCTTCCCAAATAAGGTTTCTAGGGTGTCCCATATGTCTTTGGGAGTCTTGGAGGTTTCTAAATGAAAGAGAAGTTTTGGAGACATGGACAAGCTCAGTAATCCATAGGATTCATCACTACGGTTGTACCACTTGACCTTTTCAACATCAATGTTGGGTTCAACTTCAGTACCCATGGTGATTCTATACAACCCTTTGCTTCTAAGAATGATTGACATTTTAACCTTCTATTCATGATAGTTGAAGGGTGTTAGGGGTTTAAGTTGAAAAGAATCTATTTTAAGCTGAATTTAGGTGAAGTTGTGTTGATTGCAAGTTGTAAAATTATGCAGAAAGGAGAATGAAATCAAAGATTGCAAGTGCTGAAAAGCAATCACACCCCCCTGAAATGTTGAGCCCCCCCAAATATGCAAGTACATGCTCAAAAGACATTAGGCTCAATTGAGAATGCGTCTTAGAGAAATTAGTGTAAGAATTTAAGTAAATAAGACGTCAGACTCAGCCGAAAATGCATCCCGAGAGACTCAAATTTTAATCACTTTATAAACTAGTGAATTTTTTAAAAATAACAAGCTTACACTATGGAGAATTGAAATGCAAACACTTTTGCAAAAAATGGCACCCAAATCCAAGCTATCATTTGCAAGATATTAAAGATTCAATTTCTCGTAAACTAGTGTTATTGTAAAAAAAATAGCACTAAAACATTAAAAAATTCCTGTTTTGAGAGAGAAAGTGGCCTTACAACCACTTGTTGGACTTGGCATGGAGTGAGAAATCTAAAGGAGGTCTTTGTGAGGGGGAATTGGCCTCCTACCAACCTGGGCCTCACCCTTCATCTTCGACAGGTGAAGATACAAATTTAAATTTAAACCCCCAAATTATCAAAACTTACAAATTGTCTAAAATACTTAATACTCAGTCAAATTGACTAATTTTTTTTTGGACAAGTCAATTTTAACTGAAAAAATAAAGTAAAAGACAATTTAATGGATTGCTAAGTGCTTAAGGGCCCACATGGGACGCCAAACAAGGAAAAAAGTGTGCCATATAAAAAAAAAATAGTTTTAAAATTGTTGGGCAAAAAAACGCAGAGATACTGAATTTGCAGACCTCATAGATCTCAATGCACAACAGCAAGTTTCAACACAGCAGAGAAGAGACAAATCAAATGCAATAAAAAGATGCCAAGTGTAGGAAAATGTTGTCAAATGCAGGAAAAGGATGCCAAGCTGCTCAAATGAGTAGATCCAACACCAAGTGTAGCTGGCAGATCTTAGTTCTCTTAGAATCCAATGCCCAACAGTTCCAGTTGGATAAAATATGCAGCAAACCTGAGTCTGCCTACATTAATCCAACACTCCTTTATATTTTGCAGATTGAAAATTAAAAAAGAGCAGCAAAACTCAACGCATTATGTCAGAAAGTGACACCAAGCATTGATTTTTCCATAAATTGCCTTTCTAGAGTTCACAACGGCACAACATATCTATACAAGATGTCTCAGAAAATTTCAACGCAGATATCTAAAGGGTATATCTGAATGAAACTCAATAGAAGTATTTTTTTTTAACAGATTTCCATATGGATTTGCATGAGTTTTCAAGAAACTCTACCAAAACTCTCAAATGCAACCGAGTTAAACAAGAAAACTACTAAGAAAGCAAAGTAAGAATTTCAGAATAAACTAATAGCATAACCAGACACACGATTACTGGGGTGGCTCTGATACCATATCGAAGTTGTCTCAGAATCCAGATAATGCGAATGCAATGGAGACGTGATCACACGAGATGAAGCTCGTGCACATCACATAGATGCTAAAGCAATTTGAAATTATACAAGGAGATAAATTGCACAAGACAAATAGGAGAAAACCCAATAGTTGATTAACATAAGATAGCCAAAGTGAAGAATACATATAGGAGAGCATGTAAGTAACTCCTCCAAAAAAGGTGGTCAAAGCACCCCAAGAATAGACTGTAACTCCTCCATAAAAGGTGGTGACAAGGAGCTAAGAATAGAAAAGTAACTCCCATACCAAGAATAGCCAGTCAAGGGAGTTACTTATGACATTCCTATGACACCTATGACACATCTATGACACACATCTCCACATAAGTTAGCCTATCCCACAAATTTAGGAACACTCCATGTATGCACAGATATATAATTTCCCTAATTAAATAATAGGGAAAAATAAAAACCTACACTAATATGCCCATGCATGTTTCAATGAGTGAAATAACTCTTGCCCATGTTCTTGGAAAAAATTTGCTTCTTATTTTCCTTCTTCTCATACTGATTTAGAGAGTGGTCTTTACAACTTTCATCCTTATTTCATTTTATACCTTGATCTCTTCTTTGGTTTGGAGAATGGTGTAAATGATTTTTCTTCTTTTTGAAATACTTTGGATTTTAAGTAATAAATGTTTTATTGCAACATATGGCTATAAAATGGTTCTTTATTAAACAAAATGAACATGGATAGTTATTTTAAAATTCTTGTGATATATGGCATTTATTTATATAAAGCATATAGGGGAATATTCATCTCTTGCATACCTTCTTGGGATGCCCTTATACATTTACTTGTGCAATTTTGATGAAACGGTTATGTTCTACTTCCTCTTTTGGGATGTTCTCTCTTTGGATATGTTTTTCATTCTTTTTTATGCTTATGTCTTTATTGAAAGCTTATCCTCTTCTTGGAGTCAACTTTCATTCACACATGTAAGTATGACGTGATGTTGTGTTATCTCCTTCTTCATAAAGTTGTTGCCCTTATATTGGAGACTCTTATTTGGCCCTTTTACTCTTAGAGACTCTTATTATATAACCTATCCATTGTTTAGAAACTCTAATTCCTCATTAAATTTGACAAAAATGATGATGGATTTACCTTATAATTATGTTTTTACTGAGCTAGTGACTTGGACTCTTTGTCTTTGTAAGGTTGTCATGCTTAAACCATTTTGGAGCATTATCTAACTTATTATTTGCCACCAATATAACCAAACCCTACATATTGATCCATTTATTCAACCTTTATGGGATTTGTCATTCCTTTTCCATTCGTGTCAAGTCATTTTCCATCATAACCCATCTTGAATAACTTAGATCCAACTCCTTTTGTATGCTTTTAAAAACTATCAAATGACTCATTAAAATATTTATTTAATGAAAATGCATATGGTGTGGTGATTACCAAAGCATAAATTAGTCATGGTTTGTGCATCATTGGTAGAGGTTGGTCTCCATTACATGGTAAACTCTAGTTAAATATTAGAAAAAAACTCTAGTTAAATAGTAATATCTTAAGAATAAATGAAAACTCAAAATGTTAGTGCCAATTGTCTCACTATAGATATAATACAAAAGAAGTAATGAATTATTCTCAAAATTATATTTTTTTCACTACTCATAAAGCACCCACTAGAGTAGGAAAATATTATATAGAATTGAGTGACATTTTAGCCAATAAAAGGTTATATTGAAATCATTTATAGGTTTTCACTTCCCTGTAGATAAGCATCTATAAAATTTGATAACAAAATAATATTAAAATCCAAGGATAACCATCATTCTAAAATTATACATCAGCTAGTATAGTTGCTTCACTACAACCATCTGATAAATGTGATCTCTCAACCTTTTTGATGAGCAGTCCCTATTGTGTGGATACTTATCATCCTAATCCTCACTTAACTCATGATTTTGAGAAGAAGTTTTCTGCTTCAAATTTTTTTCACTGTAATTATATCATCATAATACATATAATCCTCCCATTTATAATCCTTTTACAATATTTCCATCATCATAATGTGCTTTGTTATCATTCAAAAGCCTAACTAGGATCTCATACTTCTTAAGACCATTTGTCTCATTTTGATAATGGTCTAGTTATGCCTATGGGACCTCCCATTGTACCTTGGAACACATAAATGGAACCTCTGAGATGAATTTTTAGCACATTATACAATAATCAATCTTGTAATGCAATATTTTTGTAAGGAAGAGACAAGTTCTTGTCTTCCAATTGACATTTTCACCTATGAAATCTTCACATGAAAATACATTGCTTCAAACACATATGGATTGGAAAATTCCATATGATTAAAATACCATGATTTTAATTTCCTCTCACTAAATTTAATTCCAAAATATTATATCAAAAATAAATTTTAGTACTCGAAATAATTCTTGTATAATTTATGCCCCTTTTTCACTTGCTAGGAAAACCCAAATTTTGATAATTTTCATGGAAAATAATAAATAATAAAACCCAAAACCTATGACACATTAATTATATTAAAATATATCCAAAAATATTATAAATTAATAAAATAAACTCTCACAATATTTTGGGACTAAAATACAAAGTTTGGGCAAAAACCCTTGCTAGTTCCACACACATTCACCACAAAGACCACCCAGGACACATCATAATTTTACCATACTAATAAGATGATTATATATCATAAGTAAAATAGTAATAACCTGAAATCACACTCTAAATACACCTAATATATGCTTTACTAAATTTACAACTCTAAAACCAACACCTGCAACTTTACTCACAACAATAGCCTACATATAATACTATTGAAATCTCTAACCTTCTACACAATGGTAGTATCTGAATGAAGCTACTTAATTATTTAAGGGATCCCATCCTCAAATCACCTATATCTCATGGACATCCCATTCACAAGTCTTCAAATCTGAAAACAAGACACAAACACGTATCTCTGTGAGAAAAATCCAAAGTTAGGCTATTCCTAGCCCAGAAGGAAATCCTAGACATAGAAATACACATGACATCCAAAATTTTTGGCACCAAAATCCTAATCTCCTTGATTTGAGAAGATGACATGAGTTAGAAAATAAAACTAATTCTATGGTTATCCTCTTTCCCATAAAACATTTAGATCCTACCTCTGTCTCCTTTGTTTTCATTTTTTAAACTTTCCCAGATTTGACCCATTTATCTTGAGGATAAGAAAGCAAGAGAAAATTAACAAATTTTTGTAGAAGCTCATCATTATTTTCTCCTAAAAATTGATTTCCCAATTGGTAAGTTTCCTTGTAGACATTTAACTTTCCAATTTCCATTAATATTAAAATATATTTAATAATTATTTGGCCCCATTTAAACAACTTGATAATATAAAATAATCGTGGGTCCAAAATATTAAATATGAATAAAATATTTTTCCCAACTTGTTCCTTATTTCATGGAAAATATTGGAATGAGAAATTTTCCCACAAAATTAAATTAATCAAAAATGGGACATGACAAGTCTACCCTTCCCAAAATTGCTTGTCCTCAAGCAATTGCAACCCAAGCTATTCAAGAATCACCATGCCAATGTAATTATTCATACCATAATGTCCACAAAGTCTAAATTTTGTACCTATGAGGTGTTGCATCTCTTTCTAAAGGATACCATGTAAACCTAAGGACTCATATTCATTTATGGCAATTGCATGTGCCAAATAGAATTATCCATGTAATATGAGATCTTGGATGTATAATTCTTTGGTGTATTTTTTCCAATACTCCCACAAAGATTTGGTAAACTTACCAAATGTAGTTTTTCCCATCTTCTCTCCTAATAGTATAGAAAATATTGGAGTAGTGAACTTGAGCTGAGTGATACTGATGTAACAATAACCAATGTATAACCAATTTATCCATGATATCAATTGGTGTGTAATATGTCTCCCCTTATTTTGAATCAGTATCCTTTCTCCCATAACTTGTTTTTTTTAGTTGTGTATGTGCACTAGTGTATTTGAAAAATCAATCCTGGAACTCTTGAAACTCATCCAAATGATATAAATCTTAGCTTGAGAGATGGTACCTTTAGCTTCATTGGTCGATTTATAACAACAAAATCTCTTTGAAATGTGGAGATACACCCTATTGAAAACAACACTAATTGTTCCATACCCTGTCTCAATTCGAAGGGTATTAAATGCAACTTTACGATCTGATGTAGAAAAATAATGGTACAATTGAATAAAAACAATTATCATCATATATGAAAAAAAATACTCTATCCAAATCTATATCTCAAATTTTCAAACAACAACTCATTCTGATGAGAGACTATGCACTCTCTGAGTCCATCCACTAGCACATACTGATCATCCAACTAAATATCCAAAATGTTGATGGTAAATGTAACTATAACACAATTTATTATGGTTGAATACATCCAATCTCTATGAGTGATAAGAATATACCATTAAGTAATCATTCTAAAAAAGTCATCTGCAATCATATTGCCAATTATCCATTTATGTGGCTCATCACTCCAATCATATTGAACCCAAAAGGACTTTCATCCAATGTAATCTAACTCCATCACATGTTTACCATAAACTATATGATGTCTAAATTATTTCAAATCATAAATGATATAAAATATCTCATTGTACCTAGAGAAGCTCTATACTAAATCTTTGAACTTTATGCTATCATTTTTTATAGGTCTCCACCTTTGCATTGTAACCACAATAACTCCCTTCCCTAAAGCATCACACCTTATAGAAAATGATAATTACATGACATGAGCTGACTACATTAACAAAACCATTCCATGCTTCTTGTGTTTCAACCTCCTGTATGCCTTGAATACTCATGATTTGACCCAAGTAAGTGATAATAATCTCCCATGTAGATACCCTGAAAAATAGATCATGTTGATGAATTGCACCTATAACTATTTAAAAATGTTCCCAAGTATATACCCAAGTCTTTTTGAGACAAAAAATGTTATCAACATAGACTAATTCAAAATCTATTACCTGATTTACCCTCAATTGGGAATCCAAACTATGAGACAAGACCTTGAATTCAGTATGTTCAATAAAGCATTTGAATGTAGTTTTGCGCACAATCCCCTTGAAAATAGATATGTGAGGGAAACTTGTAGCCAAATCAGTCCTTAATAAATATGGGGTAAAATTTTTATGTTCACAACCAATTTTAAATTCTATGGCACTTTAGAATCTCCATTCTAATAATGATCCTAGGAATATTTTTCTAAACACCATTCTTTGTTGATTTAGAAACAATTAAATAATAGAATAAAGACTATGTTGCTCACTGGAGAATAAAATAGTGTTCATGCACTTAATCACCAAACAAATTGATACCCACAAGAATTATTCCTTGTAAGGATTCATCTTTTATGAGACTACTCCCAATGTTCCTTCATAGACACCTCTAAACACTACATTTTCTCCTTCATATGTAAACTCAACTTCTTTAGATTTTTGGATCTGTAAAAACCCATCCTTAGAATGCAACCCTTCTACATCCATAACCATGTCAATTTTACCCAACCCATCAAGAATTCCAGGCTTCATGTGTTTTTGAATGTCTTCCCTCTGTAGTTCATTGGATAAAGAACCAGGGTCTCATACCCTTATGCATAAATAATTTTGAACTTTAATAAAATGATCTATCCTTTTTGCATTCCCTTTAAATAGAATATCACCTGGGTCCCATATGCAGAAACAATCTTGATTTATATTAATGAACCTACATGCTCTATGCTAAAAATTATACCCTTGTCCCTATCTTCATTCTTATAATAATTTCCATGATGACAAGAGTTTCGTAGTGACATAGTAGGAAACATTAAATCTAAATGATTTTCATACCTTAGGTTACCACA
Source organism: Torreya grandis (assembly GCA_037957365.1). Classification (NCBI taxonomy): domain Eukaryota; kingdom Viridiplantae; phylum Streptophyta; class Pinopsida; order Cupressales; family Taxaceae; genus Torreya; species Torreya grandis. Next base: position 1,184,603 of record JARHVA010001267.1, read on the forward strand.
AATTGGCTCATCTTACTTTGTTGAGATGTGGATTGAGATACCCTCAACACCTCTATCCTTGCCACAACTAATATCTCCTCCAAATACATATCCAAATCTAAACACCATGCCAATTTGAATGTCAATCATTGTCCTGCCTTTTGTAAGCTTGGAGGTTAATGCCTGATCCTCTATCTTGAACTCTTCAATATGTATGTTGGATTTGGATTGAACACCTAGATCCCACATTCTTGTGCATAGGCCATTATGACATATTTTTTCCTCATGAAATCTAGAATCATGTAAAGATAATGAATCTTTGTTAGAATTAATGCAAAACCTAAAATTTAATTATGTTGTTTCCAAAATCAGCTCAGCTCATTTTTGGAACAACCCCCTGCGAAACTTGTTCATTTTGCCCTTTGTCTCTCTAAGTCCATTTTCGAGATGGGTTTTTCTCATTCTCGTATTGGCTCAACTAACACCGTTCAAAATTTGTAACAGCTTCTCGTTACATTTTCCCCAAAATGTGAAAGTTGTTACGGTCTCGATACGACCAAGCGACCAAAATTTTGGCTTTTTTTAGAGTTAGTGTTTTTTCTTCTATTTTTGTTTACGGGTGACATTTTTTGCCGCTAGTGCATTTTTATTCTATCATGCAGGAGTGGCAGATTTTTCCACCCCTACATCTAGACGTGCAAGGGTGGCAAATTTTGCTGCCCCTACATTTTTCTCCCTTTCGTACAGGAGTAGAAAAATTTTCCGCCCCTGCATGTCACTTCTATTTTTTAGTGCAAGGGCGGCAAATTTTGTCGGCCCTGCACTGCCTCGATTTTTGCACGTGACGTTTATTGCCACATGCACTGAGTTATTGGGGTCAATTTTCACCCCATTTAATCCATTTTTAACCTCATTTTGATTCATTCCTTCCTCTCCTCCTCCTGCCTTCTGGCTTTGGACGATCCAGCGAACTGGTGAAAGTGCATTTTGGTAGATTTGAGCTTGTAGTGCGCATGGTTTTCTAGGTAGGTCTTGATTTTGACATCTTTTTCTTTTTCTTTCCTCTTTTTATGTTTTATTTTTAGTTGTTATTCTGTTGGAGTTTGTTTTTGTGTGCTTCTTCTCTTAGGGCCGTCGGCCTGCTTCCTCCTCTCCTCCTGCTGACCTCTCTTTCTCCCTTCCCTGTCAACCTTCTATCACATTCCCCATGTTGGGGCAGCAATTTTTGCTACCCTGACCGTGCCCTATGCATTTACCTGCATGGGCAGTGAAATTCACTACCCATGCTCCCTTTCTCTCTACCTTGTTGCTTTCCTTCACCTGCATCGACGGTGAAATTTGCCACCGATACATGTTACCCCATTGACCTACAAAGGCGACAAAATTCATTGTCGATGCAAGTCAAATATGTAGGAGTGGTGAATTTTTCCACCTTTGCACTTTCCTATCAAACATGTACGTGTGGCGAAATTCACTGCCCGTGCCATTTTCTTCTCCCCTTTTGCATGCAAGGGCGGCAAAATTCACCGCCCGTGCATGCATGTCCATTCCATATGTTTGGATGGCAAATTTTGTTGCCCTTGCATTTTTACTCCAAATTTATCTAACTCTAGAGAAATTTTCCTCTTTTTCATTTTTTTCACCTCCTCTTCTTTTTCCCTCATTTTTTGACCCAGCCCTATCAAGTGCCCTTCTTTGGTCATGATCACCCAACGTGCAAATTCCCTAATTTACCCAATTTTCCCTAATTGCACGATCATGATTATTATTGTAGTACCCCCTGAAGATTCTCGTTCATCAGCACCTGCTCCACTGAGACCAATTCTAATGACTGAGGCTTCTTTGAAAAAGTCAAAGGCCATGAAGTACCGATACCAAGGCATTTTTTTGATCACTTCGGTCACCTCTAATGTTGATGACATTAGAGATATAGAAATTGGCCACGTGTATATGGCCGAGTTCATGACCAGATCCAAGGCAATAAACTCGAGCTCTGAAATGAAAAGAATCATTGAGAGCAACATTCATCTGGTTGCTTCTTTCCCCATAGTGGCACATCATACCGAGTTCGTCCTCCAGTATGCCTAGTTCTACAACAGAGAGACCAAATTAGTCTTAGATGCTAGCGACAACGTGATAACTTGGTTGGACCCCAAATTTATTGACAAGGTCTTCATGTGCCCTCCTACTACTGAAGTGTTGAGGATTGACTTCATTGAGGCACAAGAGTATGACAAGGACCTCGAGAGGGTAAAGAAAGTGATGAATCACAGGTGGCTTAAGGCTCCTAGAACAAACTTGTCCAGGTGGCCACAGAATTTCCCAAGGAGTGATTTCATCAAAGAGGTTGGTGAATTGATTACTCTCCTTAGCAGGGTACAAGGCCTGCCATCTTCTTCACAATTCCACAAGTGGATGCACCCCTTCATCAAGATCATCCTACAAGGGAAGCAGGTCATCTTTTGGGGTGAGCAGATCAGCAATGCTCTTCACAAGCAACTGACCAAGGTACAAACTACTTCAAAGGTCTATATGACTTTGTACTTAGTGTACATAGTTGCTTCCATGCAAACCTTTCCAGGTTTGACAACTGAAGGAGACAGGAAGACCATCCCAGTCTACTCATATTACCCTCAATTGACACTGCAAGGATTAATCTACCATTTTAGGAGGGTAAATGATGCCTTCTTTATAGTATTTTTGTGCCTCTTCGACCCTCAACTCGAATAGAAAAGGGTATCTAATGAAGCCTGGACAGTTGTCAATGACTATGGCTATATGTTCCTACAATTTCCCTCCTTTTGCTATCTTCGGGTTGGATTTTCCAAGGCTATCCCCATATGCTCCCTAGATTTCCTTCTGACAAGCTAGTTCTAATGGAGCTGTGTAGACAAATGGTCATCGTACACACTAGGCAGATGGAATTGAAAACCCAAGTTTCAGGTTTCCAATTGAAATTGGCAGATACTCAATTTTGACTGCAGCCAAAGCCAAGGTCATGAAGATGGAGATGCAACTGGTTATTATGAAACAGTTTAAGAGAAGGGACAACTTTGACTATAGGGGTGTCAAAGACATGATCAGAAGAAAGACTCAGTTTCATGAGCCTATGATCGAAGACATCTGGGCAGACCTGAGGACAGCTAAAAAAATCAGGGGGATGGACTACAGTAGGCTGAACCTAGAATAGATTGAATATTTGGGACTTACAGATATTCCCTCTAATTTGGTCGATGATAAGAATATTATCAATAGTAAGTACCTAGCTGAGAAGGTTGCTGACTCTCCTCTTCCTCTTATCCAGTGGTCCCAAAAATAACTGACTTCTTTGAGGAAGAGATTCAAACCAATATTGGCTAACACCAATGATTGGTTAGTAGCCAAAGGAATCACACTGAAAGAGTTCCTTATAGGATCAGAGACTAAATTCCAAGTGGAAATGAGTAAGAAGGCAGAAAATAGGACCAAGAACAAATGTGATGTTCCTTCTCCATCTAGGCCTCACAAGCCTAGAATCATCTTTGTTTCCAAGAAATTGAAGGTTGTTGAGGAGCTAGAATCGACGGTTAAGAGAGTTAGAGAACCAAGCTCCCAGGAACAGGCAACTCAAAAAATGGAAACAGATGATAAACCCTCAGAGCATCAAAGAACTGAGCCTATACCTTCTTAGGAAGGGGCACATCCACTTACAAATGTCTCTCCTTCACCATCTCAATCTCTTGTGGCCTCTCCTTCACCTCTATCTCCTATCAATGTTCCTTCTTCTAGAGCTACCTCTCCTTCCAGATTTATGTTTGGTGATCCTCAAGGCACTTATGGAAATAATCTTCGCTCTTTTGGTTCTATTCCTAGCCTGGCATCTCCTTTCAATCTAAGAGAAAGCTCTACCCTTGATCAGTCAACAGCTGGTACGGTTTTGCTAGTTACTCCCACTGCAACCACTGTTACCACTAGCATTGCAGACATTACCACGGTAACACCAACTAGAAGAACCATTGCCATATTAAGTACTTCTTTTATCCCTCCTTGGATGTCAGCTTTCATGCCTTCTCTGCAGATGACTTTGATTTTGTCAAGATAGTGCTCGTAAAAGCTAAGGCCCCTAAGAGACCAAGGATCCTCTCAAAATTGGTTGAGGAAAAGGGACACAAATTTCTAGAAATAGCTAAACCGCTATAGGATGCAACCCTTGAGGGTTTTGACATGAGCAGCTATTCCATTTCTTGTGTTAAACTTGGAAAAGTTACTCACGAAGGTGCGAAAAGTGATCTACAATCTGCAATGGACATCATGGTCTAGAAATTTGACAAAAAAAAGGAGATGAAAGATTACTATAAGGCCGAGGCAGAGAAATTGATTGCAGTAGTCAGGAAATTCACCCTTGCCCCTGAAGCAGCAACCCCAGAGGCCTTTTCCATAGAGGACCCTATCATTTAGAAGGCAGAGAAAACCTATATGAAAGGGAAAGTGCTAGAGGATTACATTGAAAAGATGCACACTCAGGGAATTTCTTTACTTATAGAGGTTGCTGAGAAGACAAACAAGATGAAGAAGGTGAGGATAGATTTAGAGGACCTTGTTTCACTTATTTCTCAGGACGTTGATGGTACAGAAAAATATCTTAGCAAGTGGAGGGAAATGAAGAATCTGAAGAAAAGCACCTTGATATCCATCGGCATTATTGCCAGTAAATATTCCTATGTTGAGATCAAGGAATCACTGATATATAGGATTCAGGTACTCAAGGAGTTGATTGAAGATCTTGAGTCTTCCAAGGATGCTAGTGAGAAAAGTGACATAGGCCTGTTGAATAGACTAGAAGAACTGCCTTGCAACCTCACCTCCAGGAATAATCAATTTCTCTCAGCCGAAGAGATGATCAGAGGATTCAAAGGTATGATTTAGAGAGATTTCAAATAAAAAGCCTTCTCAATGACTTCTGTGGACAATATTTTAGATACTCAGTTAACTCTAGATAATCTAAGATCTAGGTTAACTAGTCATGTTAAGGCAATCACAACATTGAAGGATGCTATAATCAGGGCAAGGGTTATCTTCAGGAACACCATTGTGCCAGACAGTATAGGAATTTAGGCATCTATCGCTATGTATGATGATCATCTGAAGAAGTTTGGTGGCAAAAGCTGAACCATTTTTCTTCTCTCTTCTTCCTCTCTTCTCATGCACTTTTGTCATGTAAAAGTGCATGCAATTTTGTAATATATAATTACATGTAAAAAATACAAAAAAATATCTCAAAAGTCAAAGATGACTCATCTTTGACTAAGATATTTTTATATTTTAATCTTTTTAATTTTGAAGGTTTCTCCCTATATATAGTGGAGACCTCTTTTGTAAATAGATCTCTGATAATTGAGAGCAAAAAATCTGCTAAAATTAAGATACTTCTTAAGACTTT